>OZ024876.1:24503777-24833777 GCA_964017185.1 Rugalucina vietnamica
TAAAACAAATACATATAGGACCACAAAAGAAATACAACCTTGGGACGTTTGTGAAGAAATGTAAAATTGTATATTCATGTGTATTTGCTCATAAAATGCATCCATTCTTTCACAATAAAACTAAAACTTCACCACAGATACAGCCTGTATATGCTTTCTGAGTATTAGTGCCTAATTGTCAATTTAGTTTTTTTCCCACCTCCGATTTTGGAGTGTGAATTTCTTTCTGATTGCGCCTTTTCCTGACCATTGCTTACGTATACCTTTTTAGGATCATAGGTAACACAACCGAAACTACTGACTGACTGACCATCTGATTACTGGTTAACCGCTCAGGTCTGAGCCTGTCCAGGAAAAGTGGTTTAAGCCAAGCCATTCATACATATAAGTCTCAATGGTTTAGTTGGATGGTTATATTTGAAGCAATTTTTGGATGTCATGACGTCCTAATGTTGGGTATAAGTCCCATAAAATGGAGGCAACGTCTCGACATCACCATAGCTGTTGAAGGGGACGCTGAGCATCAATTCAATCAAACAAAGAAACTTTGGAACAAAAGAAAACTTCCATATGAACCTCAGTGGACTGAGCAAGACACACGAAAGGTCTGGCCCCAGCCCAGCCTTCTTAAACAATATTTCCAGACACGCCATTAATGTGAATTTTCATCCCTGACTTATATTACATATGAACATGTACTTCTTACAGAACTTTAAATAAGATATTGAAGGTGCTATAGAATGGTCACACTTACAAATTCACCATTTTACGTGTAACGTTTTGTCTTGTTCTCAAGGGCAGCTTATGCCCTTGTTCAAAGGAGATGCGATCAAAGATATAACCGCTAGAGTGACCATAGTACTTTCATCCATTAATATTACACATTGTCATGGAAACCGGAGTTCTGTTCTGATCTGGTTCTTCCTTATGCATTTAAACTGCAGAACTATATCCGTCTAAATCAAATACATGTAGCTTGCGGTATCGCAGACAGTAAATGCGCAAAATGACAAATTTTCGTGATAAAAGAGGGCAGCTATTAAGTGTTTTCTGTCCCATAACCACAATTGTTGCTTGCTACAGATTGTTGTAAAGTGATTCTTACTTGATGTTCGATGGAGTAGATATAATATATTTCCTTTGTTGCCTTTTTATGTTTTGCCCGTATACTTGTAGAAAATTCACGAAAAAGAAAGTTTCGAACAACCAAGTTCCCACACCTGTGCTCATCACTGTACAACAAGGTCACCACGCTCCCCACTTTGTAGCTCGGTTCAAAATTAAGTAGTGACTCCATTATAGCATTATCGTCATTAGTAACCTAATTATGTTGGGTTTTGCAGATTCCATGCAAGTATCCATTCACTAACCATTCAATGCATGTACGGTGTATAACCAATCAAAAGGAACACAACCTCAAGGAGTCGCGCTTAATGTTGTTCTCAATGGAAAAGAGCGCTCATTTTATAGCACTGCCACTCTCTGTCTTACCACATCGGTTCGGTATAATTACATGTATAATCATTTATAATTTCATTATAGAAAAGTACATTTTGCCAACATTTTTTCAGCAGTCACATTTAAACAAACATATGAGAGTTTCTTTTCTGTGTAATACAAAACACATTATGGTCTAACATTACAATATCGTGTGTAGTTTCCTGCAGAAAATACCAATTCAGAATGCAATAGTTTTGTCATAATAGAAGTAAATAAAGATATCTTGCCAGCCCCACAAAAATCAACCATTTTGTCGATCCCTTGAATTATGGTATGACGTTTGAATTAGCTGTAGCACACTCACTCAAAAGCCTTGATGACATCAATGTTGGTGTCAATAGACATATCTGCAAGGCTCAATTTTATGTAGCTTCAACAAGATTAGCCCTATAGTGTCTTGTTACACATTGGTTGTAAGGCTACGTCACAAATCCATGGCTAAAGTTAATCAATCCACCTTTACATTTTGCTTGCATAAATATGACGAAGATTGATTGTTCTATTGTAATATCTAGTGAATTTCATGAAAGATGTGTTTTATTTTTGTTCAGATTCATAAGCGTTTAAGAATCTCAGCCCTTTTTATATGAGTGGAAATGACTTTACGACACGTTACCATATAACAAGACACTAGGCGACATGCATTAAGGTGGTGCTGTGTTAGTATTAAGCTTGTAACCATTAAAACAATGGCGAATTTAAACTAAAAATGCGTCATTGAATTGAGTTGTTCCCCAATTACCTTTCAAGAAAGTTCAAGAAAGTATATTATGTATTTTCAAATATGTATATGTCAAATACATGTATGTAGTCAAGCAAGAACGATGCAAGTTTCACTCAACGGGAAACTTGCAAACAAAGTCCAAACATTGTTGGTTAAATACTTTGGACAGCAGATTTACTTGCAAACACTTAATTCATTATTTCGAAGCAAATCCTCACAACTTATTTCATCTCAGCCCTCTGTATGCAGGGAATGTTCTTATGCCGTTATCTACGTTACCAATGACAAACCACTCGGTAACAATCAATAGATGTCATTGATTTATGATAAGTTTACCATTTAGACAATGTCATGTTTAAACTAGAATATATCGCTGAATTGTACTATTCCCCAGTGTCCCTTTGAGAATGACTAAGCATGATTTAGTTTTACACGTAATGTATACTGGCAAGTGGGGACGACACAAGTTTCAATATATGACATGCAGCTGCAAACAAAGTACAAACTTTTGAGTGGACTAATTCAGATAACCGACTTTATTCAAAAATATTTCCACACAATCAGTTTGATTATTTGCATTAGAAATTCTACGTACTATTTGTTCATATGGAACTTCAACTGCATATATTGTTACATACGTTACCATACGTGGTACAATGAATTATGTTAATAGAAAAGCATCTGTTTTAGCATATTTTTCATATTTGCTAATTTTTGTGTTTGTTTCATAACAAAACTTCATAAAAATATACCAAACGTTGATTTTATGGCGATTCTCATGAAACTGGCAACATGTCACGTATGTAAAGCATTCAAAAGGCCGCTACGTCCAAACGCCCCAACGGTCAGAGTGCTAACAAGTGTCATTTTGAAGGGAATTGGATGTGCTTTCAGAAAATTATACCCTACAAAAATCCCCGGCATGGTGCACCAGGGTCTATTGGCTCCTCAACGTCTATTAGCCCCGCTCACTCAAGTTTAAACGGTCAGAGGATTTTCCATTCTACAAAAGTGTCCGCCGTGAGAAATGTCATTTTTGGCTCAAAGATCCGCCGTTGATAGCATCATTTTTAAAAAGAACACATTGGACGTACGTTGCATCAAGGCAATGAATTCTTTGACGTACCTTGCTTCCCAAACGATCCAACCTAGATGTGTTAACACCATATTGTGCAAAAGTTTGCTTGAGTTCAGGATTGTCTTTTTGTGGTTTGAAACAAGGAATGATTCCGGTATATACCGAAACTTTGATATTTACAAACGATGATGAAGGATTCGAATAATTAGCAAACGTAATCAATTTTCGTGTTTCTGGTGGCATATTCCTTCAATTGAATTTATAATTTCTGACACAAGGTAAGCTTTTGTTACAAACTACTTATGGCAAAAACTGAAGGCATCCTTACTTTGTTTTCCTACAAAGTCATGACCCAGACATCCTCACATTAATGCCTGTAAAACTAACATGATCGTCAACTTACGACTCTCCATTTCCCCCTACCTTCGTGAAATGTTGCATCAATCTGTGCCGTAACATATACAGTTGCATCAACGGTATACAGGGTGCATTCTGCCCATTCTGCTGGCAGAATGAAACGGTAAAGTAACCAAAATAGCAGAATGAGCAGCCAAATGAAAATGTCTTTATCGATTTTCTCATTCTGCCCATTCTGCCCATTCTGCTGGCAGAATGAAACGGTAAAGTTAGCAAAATAGCAGAATGAGCAGAATGAGCAGAATGAAAATGTCTTTGTCGAGTTTCCCATTCTGCCCATTCTGCTGGCAGAATGAAACGGTAAAGTTAGCAAAATAGCAGAATGAGCAGAATGAAAATGTCTTTGTCGATTTTCTCATTCTGCCCATTCTGCCCATTCTGCTGGCAGAATGAAACGGTAAAGTTAGCAAAACTTGAAAGCAGAATGAGCAGAATGAAAATGTCTTTTCTGCCCATTCTGCTGGCAGAATGAAACGGTAAAGTTAGCAAAATAGCAGAATGAGCAGAATGAAAATGTCTTTGTCGATTTTCCCATTCTGCCCATTCTGCCCATTCTGCTGGCAGAATGAAACGGTAAAGTTAGCAAAATAGCAGAATGAGCAGAATGAGCAGAATGAAAATGACTTTGTCGATTTTCCCATTCTGGCAGAATGAAACGGTAAAGTTAGCAAAATAGCAGAATGAGCAGAATGAAATGTCTTTGTCGATTTTCTCATTCTGCCCATTCTGCTGGCAGAATGAAACGGTAAAGTTAGCAAAATAGCAGAATGAGCAGAATGAAATGTCTTTGTCGATTTTCTCATTCTGTCCATCCTGCCCATTCTGCTGGCAGAATGAAACGGTAAAGTTAGCAAAATAGCAGAAGAGCAGAATGAAAATGTCTTTGTCGATTTTCCCATTCTGCCCATTCTGCCCATTCTGCTGGCAGAATGAAACGGTAAAGTTAACAAAATAGCAGAATGAGCAGAATGAAAATGACTTTGTCGATTTTCCCATTCTGCCCATTCTGCTGGCAGAATGAAACGGTAAAGGTAGCAAAATAGCAGAATGAGCAGAATGAGCAAAATGAAAATGACTTTGTCGATTTTCCCATTCTGCCCATCGACAAAGTCATTTTCATTCTGCTATTTTGCTAACTTTACCGTTTCATTCTGCCAGCAGAATGGGCAGAATGGGAAAATCGACAAAGCCATTTTCATTCTGCTCATTCTGCTATTTTGCTAACTTTACCGTTTCATTCTGCCAACATAATGGGCAGAATGGGCAGAATGGGAAAATCGACAAAGTCATTTTCATTCTGCTCATTCTGCTATTTTGCTAACTTTACCGTTTCATTCTGCCAGCAGAATGGGCAGAATGAGAAAATCGACAAAGACATTTTCATTCTGCTCATTCTGCTATTTTGCTAACTTTACCGTTTCATTGTGCCAGCAGAATGGGCAGAATGGGCAGAATGGGAAAATCGACAAAGACATTTTGCTAACTTTACCGTTTCATTCTGCCAGCAGAATGGGCAGAATGGGAAAATCGACAAAGTCATTTTCATTCTGCTCTTTCTGCTCATTCTGCTATTTTGCTAACTTTACCGTTTCATTCTGCCAGCAGAATGGGTAGAATGGGCAGAATGAGAAAATCGACAAAGGCATTTTTCATTCTGCTCATTCTGCCAGTTTGCTAACTTTACCGTTTCATTCTGCTCGTTCTGCCAGTTTGCTAACTTTACCGTTTCATTCTGCTCGTTCTGCCAGTTTGCTGACTTTACCATTTCGTTCTGCTCATTCTGCCAGTTTGCTAACTTTACCGAGCCAAATTGTGAACTGTCAAAATTGTTGATCTTTTTTTCATTCAGTGAAACTGCCTTGAAATAATATTCGTAATCGGCATTTAGCAGAAAAGTAATTTAAAATGATTTTTGGTAATTTCGTCGGATCTGCAAGTAGCTCTATGAATAGTGTATCTGTATGATACTATTAATTGGCCGCCCCAAAATATGATGTATACAACTTACAATACTTTGGCTTACACATTCCATGTAGAACATTTGTACCTTTACATATTTACGCTCCACTCAATATTTTGTTTCACAAAAATGAGACATGTTAATCAAAAGCTATGTCGAAAACAGGAGTACCTGAAGAAAAACCACCCGACACACCCGCAAGCAGAACTTGGTTTGTGTAACATATATACATACTCTGCTACAGCGATTGGATTAATTCAAACAAAATCAACAGTAGCATAGGATTGCCCATGTGAAACACGATGCACCATGGATTAATTTAAATATTCAAGAGCGGCAATAAAATCAGCGACCATCAACCACACGGTAGGTGGGGTCGCCAACGCCTACGCATTGAACTCATCCTGATGGCCCCCGTAGCCGAGCCTGGTTTAGAGCGCTGATTAATCATCATTCGCTGTGTCTGATGAGAATTCAAGCCCGACACTGGGCACATGTGAGACAATCAAAGACATACTTGCGGGTGTGCCAGGTAATGTTTCTCAGGGTTCTACAGATTTTACTCCACCTCCTGGTTGGCCTGTCTCGTATGATCATGAAAGAGATGCAAAACTGAAAAATAAAATTATCATAATAACTCATCTTGTTTTGTTGCAGCATAAGAAGTACAACAGCAGAGAGCTGTATAACTCATCATGTTTTTGTTGCAGCATAAGACGTACAACAGCATAGAACTGTATAACTCATCCTGTTTTGTTGCAGCATAAGAGGTACAGCAGCAGAGAACTGTATAACTCATCCTGTGTTTTTTGCAGCATAAGAAGTACAACAGCAGAGAACTGTATAACTCATCCTGTTTTTGTTGCAGCATAAGAGGTACAGCAGCAGAGAACTGTATAACTCATCCTGTGTTTTTTGCAGCATAAGAAGTACAACAGCAGAGAGCTGTATAACTCATCATGTTTTTGTTGCAGCATATTAAAGAAGTACAACAGCAGAGAACTGTATAACTCATCCTGTTTTGTTGCAGCATAAGAGGTACAGCAGCAGAGAACTGTATAACTCATCCTGTGTTTTTTGCAGCATAAGAAGTACAACAGCAGAGAGCTGTATAACTCATCATGTTTTTGTTGCAGCATATTAAAGAAGTACAACAGCAGAGAACTGTATAACTCATCCTGTTTTGTTGCAGCATAAGAGGTACAGCAGCAGAGAACTGTATAACTCATCCTGTGTTTTTTGCAGCATAAGAAGTACAACAGCAGAGAGCTGTATAACTCATCATGTTTTTGTTGCAGCATAAGAGGTACAGCAGCAGAGAACTGTATAACTCATCCTGTGTTTTTTGCAGCATAAGAAGTACAACAGCAGAGAACTGTATAACTCATCCTGTTTTTGTTGCAGCATAAGAGGTACAGCAGCAGAGAACTGTATAACTAATCCTGTGTTTTTTTGCAGCATAAGAAGTACAACAGCAGAGAGCTGTATAACTCATCATGTTTTTGTTGCAGCATATTAAAGAAGTACAACAGCAGAGAACTGTATAACTCATCCTGTTTTGTTGCAGCATAAGAAGTACAGCAGCAGAGAACTGTATAACTCATCCTGTGTTTTTTGCAGCATAAGAAGTACAACAGCAGAGAGCTGTATAACTCATCATGTTTTTGTTGCAGCATATTAAAGAAGTACAACAGCAGAGAACTGTATAACTCATCTTGTTTTGTTGCAGCATAAGAAGTACAACAGCAGAGAACTGTATAACTCATCCTGTTTTGTTGCAGCATAAGAGGTACAGCAGCAGAGAACTGTATAACTCATCCTGTGTTTTTTGCAGCATAAGAAGTACAACAGCAGAGAACTGTATAACTCATCCTGTTTTTGTTGCAGCATAAGAGGTACAGCAGCAGAGAACTGTATAACTCATCCTGTGTTTTTTGCAGCATAAGAAGTACAACAGCAGAGAGCTGTATAACTCATCATGTTTTTGTTGCAGCATATTAAAGAAGTACAACAGCAGAGAACTGTATAACTCATCCTGTTTTGTTGCAGCATAAGAGGTACAGCAGCAGAGAACTGTATAACTCATCCTGTGTTTTTTGCAGCATAAGAAGTACAACAGCAGAGAGCTGTATAACTCATCATGTTTTTGTTGCAGCATATTAAAGAAGTACAACAGCAGAGAACTGTATAACTCATCCTGTTTTGTTGCAGCATAAGAGGTACAACAGCAGAGAACTGTATAACTCATCCTGTGTTTTTTGCAGCATATTAAAGAAGTACAACAGCAGAGAACTGTATAACTCATCCTGTGTTTTTTGCAGCATAAGAAGTACAACAGCAGAGAACTGTATAACTCATCCTGTTTTGTTGCAGCATAAGAAGTACAACAGCATAAAACTGTATAATTCATCCTGTTTTGTTGCAGCATAAGAAGTACAACAGCAGAGAACTGTATAACTCATCCTGTTTTTGTTGCAGCATAAGAAGTACAACAGCATAGAACTGTATAACTCATCCTGTTTTGTTGCAGCATAAGAAGTACAACAACAGAGAACTGTATAACTCATCCTGTTTTGTTGCAGCATAAGAAGTACAACAGCAGAGAACTGTATAACGACATAGCCTTGCTGATTCTGGACGCTGATCTAGTCTACACTGCTAGTGTTCAGCCAGTCCCGGCCCTGTCTACCGCGGGCTACGACCAGGCGGCACTCAACAAAACTAACTGCGTCATTACAGGATGGGGGATTTTCAATGATTGTAGGTTATCATTTGAGCCTCATCATGAGAAAACCAACAATGTGGTTTTCGAACAGGTCGGCCCCAAACTGGTCTGTACAGTCACAGAAGATGGCTAGAAGCTTGAAATTTTGTGTTTAGAAAGTAAAGGAATTGTACTATCCGTGTTGCGAAAACAAAGGCGCTGATCAGCGAAACTGATCTGCGTCTTTGTTTTTGCATATGCAGATTGTTGGTTTGCTCATGAGGCGGCTCAAACGGTTACTTGCTAAATAGAGTTTTCGGCAAATTCCGACATAATCTGGGCCTGCCGGGGCCGTCAAAGAAGAAGCTTGAAATTATGGATTTTAGAAGAGTAATTGTACCGTCCGTGTAGCAAAACAAACTCTCTTTCCTATTTATTTTTATTTTTTATTTTTGTTTCCATGTCATTCACTAAAGCAAACAGAATAACCACAAGATAAGGTGGGCATACACTGTTCCGTTTCAACCTCGCCCTATGATGATGGCACCGTGCAGTCTTATTGGATAGTGTCAAGTTTGTTGCGTAACCGTTATGATCTTGCAAAACCAGGATAACATGTCTATGAAATAGATACAGCCTTGAACCCCACTTTGATACAGGTAAACTGGGGTTACACCTTTCATTATTTTTGATCCAAAGCATATACTGAAGTTACACTCTAGAAACGTTTCGCCGAGGCAGTTCTAACGTGTACCCACAATATTTGGACCAAAATAAGAATTATCATTCCCTTTTCTGCTGACAGTTTTCTTTTTTCATTACGAAAACATGCCCATGCAAGATACAAAGATATTTTTTCAAAAGCAAAAATTGATTTTTTTTTAGGAAATAAAAATGGATTTTTTAAAATATTTTGACTCAAAACATGCATTGTGGGTACACGTTAGAACCGCCTCACCGAGGCGGTTCTAACGAGTACCCACAATGTATGTTTTGGATCAAAAATTAGAAAAATAGGTATACCCTGCAAACCCAGTTTTACTGTATAAAAGTGGGGTTTAAGGGTGTATACATTTCATGGACATGTGTTCCTGATACATCCCTATATAGGCGTGTTTTGTAATGATTTTGTTTCAGACACTGGTAGAAGTCCTAAGATACTTCAGCAATTGACGTCAACTAACATTATTACACATACAGAGTGCGTAAACTTAATGGACGGCCTGAAAGTAACACAAAAAATGATTTGTGCTTCCGACATCGATTCTGGGTTTTGCGACGTAAGTAAAGAAGTCTAGGTACCAACTATATTTGAGCCGCGACGCGAGAAAAACGGTCTTCGGGGTTTCAGACAAGGTCTGACACAAACCGGCCCCTGTACAGTTACACAGAAGATGGCTAGAAGCTTGAAATCTCGGATTTAGGAAGAAGAGGAATAGTACTATCCGTGTAGCAAAAACAAAGGTGCTGATCAGCTTCACAGTTACTGCGAAGCTGATCTGCGCTTATGTTTTCGCACCGGCAAAAATCCGGTTTCCTCTTGACGCGGCTCATTTTAATTAGGTTTAGAACACTAACCGTCCTTGCCAAGGGGAAAGACCAACCGCGATTCCCGGTAGGTTCGAATAAGAGGCGTGAAGCATGCCTCCCAGTACTAATTAGAAAATGATTGTTGGGAGTACAAAGTAGAAGTAGATGCAGAAGCATCTAACGTGACATTTTCTTTACACAATATTTATGACGAACTTAATTAATAAGCAAATGCTCCCGTACAAATTCAATTGTTAATAATTGTACATTGCCTGGTCGGAGCCGGTCGGAAACTCCAAAGACCCACTGTTCTCGAGTCGCAGCTCAATTATAATAATTCTTATCTTGTTACTAGGGTGACAGCGGGGGTCCTATGGGTTGCTATGACAACAACGGAACCTTCACACAGGTGGGCGTGGTATCCTGGAGCAAGGGGAAGTGTCGCCATGGTAAACAAGTCTACACCAGAGTCTCAAAGTACCTCAAATGGATAAGAAAAAAGAAGGCCAAAACTTCGTAAATTTCAAAAATGTGGATCCAGAGCGTTTCTCCTGAAATGATCACTGACTACTTTCCGGGAAACGTTAAGGGCTTGCTGTGAAAGAAGATATTATCAAATATATAAACTAGCCAAAAGTTCTAATCGACCACTTACATTTTCTCGACACACCCAACTTCGACTCATCCTCACACGCGAATGGTACTAACATTACGAAAGCTTGCCCATGCAATATACAGTGATTTTTAAAGTTGTAAAAAAATGAAAATTTCCAGTAGAACATTTTGGTATTTTTCTTATTTTGTCTCAAAACATAGATTGTGGGTACACGTTAGAACCGCCTCGCCGAACCCCTGCATACCCCAGTTTTACTATATAAATGCGGGATTTGAAGGGTATACTTTACTCTTGGCTTGCGAAGATGATTTGGACTAAGAGCATTGAAAACCGTATCGATGTTCTTCTCATAGCATACAGTGTGTCCCAATGACTATTGGTAACAACATTCAAGTTTATATAATTCGCTAATATCCTGCGACTTTTTGAAATGCCCGTTTTCGTCCCTCAAACCGGCTTTTTCATTTTGAGGTGGACATGTTCATGCAAACATTTTGATTAATTTCGTCGCTTAAAGAAAGTGTGAAAAATTACCACATCACCTAATGCAAATTCTTGTCATTTTTGAGTTTGATGGTAACTTCTGTTCGGCCAAGCCTCCATGGTGAATGTTTCTGAATTATGCCAATCTGTTCAGTTACCACATTTACAGATACATGTATGTAGGTTTATTCAATGAAGCAATATGAACTAGCCATCAGGAAAATATGTCCGTGTAATGTATACCCCCTTGAATCCCACTTTTATATAGTAAAACTGGGTTTACAGGGTTATACCTATTTTTCTTATTTTTGATCCAAAACATAGATTGTGGGTACTCGTTAGAACCGCCTCTAACGTGTACCATCAATGTTTTGAGCAAAAATATTAAAAATATCAAAATGTTTCCAATGAAATTTTCAAGTTTTAAGACTGAAAAATATTTGTATATTGTATGGGCAAATTTTCGTGAGGATAGTGTTCTTGACTTTGAATAGAATCTTTCAAAGTCTTCGCGGTCGGTTATAACTTTTGACTAGTATATAATACACTACTTAAGACTTCTAATGCTGTTTAGAATAATCTTTAAGTGTGACGTGCATGTCACTCTATATCTTTTATGAGGCATTTGACTATTCTTTTCCATGTACTGTTCGAATTAAACCACGAAAAATAACGACGATGTTAGAGTATGTTCTGTCCTGTCTAATTAACCACCCGAACATACAATATGGGCCGCCGCACCAGAAACCCATAAAAAGTGTACATGTATATGCGAAAGCAAGGATGCAGATCACCTGTGCATTTAACTGCACAGGTGATCAGCGTCTTTGTTTTCTCTTTTCAGATGGTACAATCTCGTCTTTAATCCAAAATTCCAAGCTTCTAGCCTGCTTCTGTGATTGTAGAGACCAGTTTGTGTTGGACCTGGCCGGAAACCCAAAATGTAGATTTTCTCATGATTAGGCTCAGTCAAGGTCATCACAGGGTTAGAGGAGACCGGGGCTAGTTGGTCCGAAAATTGCATTTTTCCAATGTCTGATTTTAATGTTAATTTGCTGCTATTAGTTTGACATTTTACACTCAGAATGATCATTTTTCTATCTGATTATGTAGATTTTCGTTTATACAATGAAACATTCTAGGAAATATAGCCGTTTTTCGAGACACGGTAAACCGGACCAACTTGCCCCGATGTCGGGGTAAGTTGGTCCGTGCAGCGGGGTAGGTTGGTCCGAGGTAATCTGAATGGAAAAAGAACGTAAGTCTCAAACAAACATATTTTAATCTTAAACAACAATAAATAACATGATACTGTGTTCAAACCGTGCATATCCTCAGTACCACAAACACATACATTCTTAGAAACCGATTCGATGAAAGTTTATGATGACAATTGGGCTTAAAATATCATTTTAGTAAATTACTGGCACATTAAGTAGGGGAGACCCGGGTTAGTTGGTCCAAAAATTGCATATTTCTGAATTCTGATTTTATATTAATTTGCTGCTATCAGTTTGACATTGTATACTCAGAATGATCATTTTTCTATCTAATTATACAGTTTTTAGTTTAAACAATTAAATGTTCTAGCAAATATAGCCGTTTTTCCAATGGACCAACTTGCCCCGTCGCAAATGAACCAACTTGCCCCGACCATACCGCATTGTAAATCTTCACGCATGACCGGAGCGTCGTTGAATTTAGAAAAAGAAAACACACACGATGGAATACCTTAGGTATTGAGCTTTCAGAAAATGTATAACATGTACGTGTTGTTTGATACACAGGGAAGAAAAAAGCAAAACGACACAGGGGCGAGAAAGTTACTTACGTGATGCAAAATTGGATTTTCTTCTCTAATTTTTTAACGTGATCTCAAGCAGCCATATCGTTTACTTCAGTAAATGTGACCGTAATGAAACGTTCTATTGGGTCATAAAACTGTCGTCATAATTGTTGTCAATTTAGAGAAATTGCCCTAGGACCAACTTGCCCCACGGACCAACTAGCCCCGGTCTCCCCTATTTATGTACACATTGTTGCACTCTAGTCCCTGGTGCATGCCAAGTGTTGCTGAAATCAGTCCACCGGTTCCAAAGAAGAAGAATCATAAATCGTCATTTCATTTGCCCATTTCCGCTTTACCCGTCAAAATGACTTTTTAACCATTTCCCCCATTCAAATGCATGGGCGACCTATGTTGACTTTGCCGTAAAATAGGTTAAGGTCATCACGGGGTCATAATTATATAAGTATTGTAGTAGAACTTTAGTCCCCAAAGCTACATGCCAAGTTTGGTCGAAGTCCGTCTACCGGTACCGGAGAATAAGATTTATGAAAGGTGTTTACGTTATGTGACGTTCTCTGAGATTTTAGGTCTTGTGGAGGTACGACGTTGACGTCACAAAACTGCATGCGACGTTAATTGGATTTTTGCGCACCCAGTCACTAGTTTTAAAACGCCATCTAATGAGAAAGGTTGTAAATTTTTGGCATGAGCTTTGAAATCTCCGATTATATAATATATAGACAACATTCTCTGTGAAGAACAAAAGAACAGGACACTATAACTAAAATTAATGTTACAAACGTTTTTCCAAGGCCAATTAATTTCTTTACCACTTCAAAGCCCTACTTGCAACTTGAGGATGTAGCTTGTTTTCTCTATTTTTTTCTCATTAATTGTTAGTGCTAATTATCAAAGCTTTTGGACATGGATTGTTATATGGGCATGGCCGCCATCTTGGTCATGTGACATAGATTATTTACATACACATAGGTTCCCCCTTCCTATAGATAATTAATATAAAATTTGATTTTGCCTGATTGGCCAAGCGGTTTCAGAGAATAAGATGTTCGAATATTATGGTAATATTCATGTAATATTGCTCCGGGGTGGGGGCAGACAAGCCCCTGAGGGCCAATAATTTTTCCAGAATCATGAATTGTCAGTCCATTTGCCAATTTCTTTCATGTTTCCCCTTCAAATGACATTTTAGCAATTTCCCCCATTCAAAAGCATGGGCGACCTATGTTGACCTTGCCGTAAAATAGGTGAAGGTCATCCAAGTGTCATGATTTATATAAACGTAGAGCTCCTGTCCCTGATGCTTCATGCCAAGTTTCAAAATCATAGGCTTTCTGTTTCTGGAGAAGAAAAGTTTTAAATGTTTTCGCTATTTATAGCCACGACGACCATCTTGGTCATGTGACCCAGACCATTTATATAAACTTTCGTTCCCCCTTCTAAACTCCACATGAAGTTTGGCCTTGATTGGCCAAGCTATTTCAGAGGCGAAAATCTTTGAAAACGTCGGATGCCAACCTATTCTATAAGCTCACCTGTGAGCCTTCGGCTCAGGTGAGCCAATCAGAACGCCATGGCATCCAAACAATATTTCAAATATAGCCAATAAGGCTTGTATGCATGGATCCACTTTTCCTGGGCATGCCCAGTATCAGTATCGTAAAAGCTTTGAATGGAGGCACTGTAAGCAGTCCATCTATGTATTTAGGCCTCAATGGGCGGGGAGGAGGGCACTTTACTTAGTGCCAGCTCGGTTAACAGTACAGGTACGGGTTCGAAGCGGTAGCACACTAGGTCGTAGAGGATTCTTGAATGACAAGACCTGTAAACTGTCATCAAATTGCATAACAGTTCTGTCAACAGAGTCAACTCTACTGGTTGAGGCTCTTACATTTTTAGTTTCTTTTCGACACAACAGTTCATAATCTTTTCGCACCAATGCTGTACCTTTCCAAGGAATGTAGCATACACCTCTTGATGGTAGGAAACAGCCTGGAAATGAGATAGTGACACGATTAAGATATCTATAATGGTGACATTACGAAAACACACCCAAAATACATGGTAAGATTTTTTTTCATTTGTGAAAAATGCTAATTTTCCATTGAAAGAATACTTTTTATTTTGTGCTTAAAACTTAGGTTGTGAGTACACGTTAGAACTGCCTCTTTTACACGTGCTGCCTCTATCACTCAAGGCGGTCCTTACAAGTATAGTACCCACACTCTATGTTTGGATCATAATAAAACACACATGTGAATCCCTTTCTAGCCAGCAGTATGAGAAGAGTTAATGTTTCCTGCTCAAGGACACAACTCTCCGCCGATTGGCGCTCCCGACACGTCTCATTACGAAAACTTGCCTTTGCTACATACAGAGATTTTTTCAGCTGTAAAAATCGAAAATATTCATTAGAACAATTTCGACATTTTTTTTATATTTTTGCTCAAAACAGATTGTGGGTACTCGTTAGAACCGCCTTGACGCTCGTTAGAACCGCCTCGCCGAGGCGGTTCTAACGAGTACCCATATTCTATGTTTTGGAGCAAAAGTAAGAAAAATAGGTATACCTTTGCATACCCCAGTTTTGTTGTATAAAAGTGGGTACACGGACATGTTTTCGTGATGCTACCCAGTCCAGCGGTCTACCACAAGACCACTGCGCTCTTCTGAAAACTAATGAAATAATATGTTTATCAAATGCAGCACAGACTCACCTAGACACATATTCCATTCCGGCGATCGTGCCCGGGCAATGTATATGGGCTCGCCAGTTCTGGTCCGACCGCCCTGCACAGCCCTCGAGTGTAGCTTGCCGCCGGAACAAGCCAACCACATCACCTCAGACCGGCGACAGTTAGCAATCAGCGACTGGTAGGCTCTTGTATTGTCATGGCCATCGATCGATGTGTGCATAAAGTCGTCAGGCAACACAAGGCTAGAGCTCAAAGATTCCTTGAGAAATGGACGTCCTGAAGGGAAGTAAGAACAATTCCTCACACAATTATGATTTGAAACGTACTTATGGTACATGGACATTATTATTCGCCACCTTCGTAAACTTCTTAGTCTTCAATGTATTTTCATGTTTGCAAGAAAAAATATCTTGCTTCTCGTCTGCAATGTATTTTCATGTTTGCAAGAAAAATATCTTGCTTCTCGTCTGCAATGTATTTTCATGTTTGCAAGAAAAAATATCTTGCTTCTCGTCTGCAATGTATTTTCATGTTTGCAAGAAAAAATATCTTGGTTCTCGTGTGCAATGTATTTTCATGTTTGCAAGAAAAAATATCTTACTTCTCGTCTGCAATGTATTTTCATGTTTGCAAGAAAAAGATCTTGCTTCTCGTCTGCAATGCATTTTCATGTTTGCAAGAAAAAATATCTTGCTTCTCGTCTGCAATGTATTTTCATGTTTGCAAGAAAAATATCTTGCTTCTCGTCTGCAATGTATTTTCATGTTTGCAAGAAAAAATATCTTGATTCTCGTCTGCAATGTATTTTCATGTTTGCAAGAAAAATATCTTGCTTCTCGTCTGCAATGTATTTTCATGTTTGCAAGAAAAAATATCTTGATCCTCGTCTGCAATGTATTTTCATGTTTGCAAGAAAAATATCTTGCTTCTCGTCTGCAATGTATTTTCATGTTTGCAAGAAAAAATATCTTGCTTCTCGTCTGCAATGTATTTTCATGTTTGCAAGAAAAATATCTTGCTTCTCGTCTTCAATGTATTTTCATGTTTGCAAGAAAAAATATCTTGATTCTCCTTGTCAACGTATTGTGTGTGTGTGTGTGTGTGTGTGTGTGTGTAAGATAAATAGAATCCATTATGGGTGGTCAGTGGAGATAGGAAAATCTCAACCCGAGGGTCCATCCGTTCCAGTGGGAAACGAGGCTCGCCGAGTTTCCCACTGGAACGATGGACCCGAGGGTTGAGATTTTCCTTTCACCACTGAACACCATTGATGGATTCTTTTTCTTACATACCCCGATTAGGCCTAAATTTATTTTACCGGTAAAGTAACCTGGTATCGTACTTAAACTCTGATGACGTAGTGTTTATTACGGATATGACGTCAAATGTAAATAAACCGTTGTCAAAGTCAAAAGAGATGCAGTTTTGATTTGTTTTTCGTTGAAAACGAGCGTGAATCAAGACTATACCCAATGAATTCACACCAATTTAGTCTAGTTTTGTTGAACATTATTGCTGCAAGCAGCTACTTTGGGCTAGAAACGATCGAATTTAGTCGCGTGCTTTTCTTATCTTGTATGAGCAACCAAGCCAGCAGTGTAAGATCGATTTATCTACCACCACTAACATGACTAAAATACCGGAAATTTTCTATCTTTATGATAGAGGTATGTAAGAAATTTTCATTCCCGGCATTCCATGTATGCGCTTTCAAGCTACAAACTGTTTGGGCAACGTCACCATTGACGTCAATAGGAAAGTGGCCTTTTCAAAATTTTCTTAAACTTTAAATTGTTATATAGATGAAAAAATGCAATGTTGAAGCTTCACCAGATAACAACAGCAAACGACTGAGACGCAAGACATCAAGCAAGCAAAACTTGACGTAACTCATTCTAGGCAATTATGGTTGAGTGGTAATGAAATAAAAGTCAGCTGGCATAAGCCATTCCGAATAAAATACAAGTTGCGGAGTTCACATTAAATTATGTGATTATGTTGTTTCTTTTAATTGTATTAATGGGCCCCCGCCCATTGAGACGTTAAGGAACAGATGGGCTGCTTGTGTATCCAGGCAAAGCTTCTATGCTACTGACTGACCATCTGATTACTGGTTAACCGCTCACGGGTCTGAGCCTGCCCAGGAAAAGTGGTTCAAGTTGAACCATCCATATAAGCCTTAATATTGGCTGAGTTGGGTAGTTATATTTGAAGCACGTTTTGGATGACATGACATCCTGATTTGGGGTAAAATTCCCATAAAATGGAGGCAACTCAAACAAACAAACAAACAAACAAACAAACAAATTTATTAATTAAGGCTATTGTGGAAAACAGACCATGAAAATATAGCTTACCTAAGCCGTTGCATAAGAAAACCAACAGCCTGCCTTTGCAAAAACAAAGACGCAGCTGATCAGCGTCACTCTTTGTTTTCGCTATACAGATAATACAATCCCTCTTCTTCTTAAATCCGAAATTTCGAGCTTCCAGTCTACTTTAGAGACTGTACAGGCCGGTTTGTGTCAGACTTATTCGGAAACTCAAATTGTTGGTTTTCTCACACAGCGGCTTACCTGTTTTGCACTCTAAACATACAACTTGATCCCTCCCGATCATAGGTCTCTTCTCAGTTTTTCTTTCCATTGTTTTCAAAATCACATCGGCATAATCAGCTGTCGCATGTATATATGCTGGCTGATGAAGATCATGTAAGATCATGTAAATGACTAGACCATTTTGATCTTTAATTGAAAGTACTCCTTTTACATATTGTTAGGATAAGCTTTGGTGAATTGGAGCTTTTCAATTTTACAGCCTGGTTAATGTTTTCGAAATTCCTGCCCTCACCACAAACTTTACGTATTTTGTAAATTTTGAATACTTTCACATATGATATTCACTATTCTAAAAGAAATTCACAATATCACATACATTTACATGCACACTATATGTTTTAAACAAATGCGGATATCGACTAAATACACAATACAAATATTTTATGTCGTTTTGTATGCCAAGTTTTATTTAACCGAAGTTGAAACAACAAACATAATGAAAATCAAACTTTTGACTGCTGGATTGGACAAAAGACGGGTTTATTGAACCAAGGTTTTGTTTGAAATATAATACCTTAAATAAATCACCATATATATAATGTACTAATGCGGCATGCCATATCTTCAGTTCGAAATGTCGTCGATAGAATTTTGAAAAAAAAAAAAAAAAAAAAAAAAAGCTTCACGAAGTTAATGATGCCAAGAATCCTGTTTAACACCCTCTGAATTTCTCATTTCTACTCTATAAAGTTGGGTGTGTGGGGTGCATATCTGTATATTGCACGGTTATGTTAGCGTGATGATTATTTCAAAGTGCTCAAACAATAATTCTTCAAAAGCAAAAAATAAGCTGATATAGTATTTTTTTTTTTATTTTATATCCACAGTGAAGAAAAACATTTACATGTGCAGTTTAAAATGATATTCGCCAATAAAATAATATGAGCCGCCGCAAGGGAAAACTAAAAAAAACTGCATAGGCGAAACAAAGGCGCAGATCAGCTTCGCAGTAACTGCGAAACTGATCAGCGCCTTTGTTTTCGCCACACGAATAGTACAATTCCTCTTCTTTCTAAATCAAAAATTTACAGCCTCTAGTCTAATCATCTTTTGTGACTGTACAGGCCGGTTTGTGTCGGACCTGGTCGGAACCCAAATTGTTGGTTTTCTCATGCACAGGCTCATATTTAATAAATATTCAATCTACTGAATACAATTAATGTACACGTTTAATAGTATCAAAAGCAAATGAAATGTACGCGGGAGTTTGGTCACTGTCAGTTCTTCGCATTTCTGTCGTTTTCTAAGGTTTCCAATGACGCATATCCTTTTCTGTTAACAGAGACCCCTTCCGCCGCGTTGATACAGTCGTATGTGGCATACAGTAAGTTTGCGAATCTTATGGGCAAGTTTTCAAAACTCTTCGGGTCAAAGTCCATATAGTTACTCGTGTAGCCGACCCCCAGCTTTGCGGAACTGTCACCGTAACCAAACTGGCCGCCTGCCCCGGGGTGACCGAACATTTGAACTGGCTAAAATAAAAACATTATTGACAATTGAGCTGCGAAAACCAGATTTTTGCCTATGCGAAAACAAAAGCGCAGATCAGCTGTGCAGTAAGTGCACAGCTGATCAGCGCCTTTGTTTTCGCTACACAGATAGTACAATTCCTCCTCTTCTTAAAACCAACATTTCAAGCTTGTAGCCATCTTCTTTCGCTGCACAGACTGGTCGGAATCCAAATTGTTTGTTTTCTCACGCACAGGCCCATATATTATGTTTACTATGGGAAGGTCAGAGATAAACCGGTACGGTCAAAGCAATCACACTATACACTGTATACGGAAATGAATTTGTTTGTTTCTTTGTATGGTTTGTGTATTTGAAACGCTCTTGTCAATTTTGCAGTCCTGTCATGACGGAGCCACCGCTGGCTGAGGTCCGGCGAAACAAAGTCATTTTATCCATGTTACCCAGAGTCATTGGGGTTCGAAACCAGGCCGTCGTCTCGATTCAGAGTCCGACGCTCTACAACTAGTTCACCTCGCTCCCATTGAAAGGGATTTTTACCAAGTTTTGGTTTGATTACTAGTACCTATCTTTGTTTTTCTGAAAGCGTATAAAATGGTGTTTATTTAACAAATGAAAGAATCAAAACACTTTAGACCAACCATATAAAAATCAAATATAAAACCAAGCTTATAAAGGGTGTTAAGAAAGTTCGTTCCGCGCAAAAATTGCTTTCCTGATAGCTCGATTTTCATGCTTCAAAACTAAATAATGGCATAATCAGACTTTAATTTGGATGTATATGAAAAGATAAAAACAAAGATGTTTTAAACAAAGACCTGATCATGAAAAAAATGGCCATCAAACACTAGCACCCATTTTCTAACACTTGAACTTTTACACAAAAAATGGGGGTATACTAGTGAATATCTTTGTCATGCCAAGGAAAATGCGTAAAAATGCATAAAAGTCCTCTATAATTTAATGAATAAAGCCTAGATGGACTACTTATTCGCCATTTATAATAATTTTGTGATGTCCTTAATCATAAACCTGTAAAGAAAAATCAAATGTCAAATATTTTACATTTTTTTTTTACAAAATATCGAATTATTCTAGAATTTTTGGAATACAGTATCCTTAGAAAATATACATCTGTGAAGCAACCCGACATTAGACAGCGTTTCAACTGTTATATTGTATCGTTAGAACACAACCGATTCATGGTTATTAGTTTTTGCGTATTGAATTCTTTCAAACCATGTTGTGAACTGCGGAACGAACTTTCTTAACACCCTATACCTCACCTTATCAAAATCATCATCAACTACAATGGGTATGAGCCATGTCCCCATCCCCCTGGAGACCTTCATACCGACCATCTGGTCAACCCCAGTCATCGCCGGTGTCTCCAGTGCCGAGATTGTCTTCCCTGACAACAACTGTGTTCCATTATATTTGCCGCCATTTGCTAGTATCCCATAGAGTTTGGCAACTGATGCAGCCGTTCCGGAGCCGTGGCTTGAGCCGCAGGGAATTGCCCGGAATTCGGGTTTGTTTATTGCACCCAGAAACTACAACAGATGGACAATTAAATAAAACAAAAACGATTGGTCCAACTGTATTGAGATGCAGTGATCCGACCAACTGGACATCCATACACATTTACAGTACCACTCATGGTAAGTAATGGTAAGTAATAGTTTATTAAAGTGTCACATATCAACATCACATATATATACAACATTTTAAAAACTAAGAGTTGATATCCAGCCATAATTGGCTTACGAGACACTATTATTACAATTTAAACATTCATTATACAGAATCATACATTCATAGAACACATACATATTCAATCCATTACAAAACAAATATTTACAAATGGATCAGTAAAATCTAAGCCTAGGAATCATTTGAGCGAGTCTAAAAAATTTAAAGCACCTTGAAGTAAATAATTAAACAGTTGTTTTCAAAATTGGCGGGTTTGTTAAGACACATGGTTAAGTTAAAATGAGATAATATGTTCAGTCCTTAAAAAATTAAAACAAGGAGTTGGTAAGAGTGTAGCTTGAGATTAAGATTCAATGCAGTAAAATTCAAGATTTAAGTGAATTTTGGCACAGTATATAGACATGTACGGCGATACAGACCAGATTTTATATAGTCACTATGTCAGCAATCGCAAACTGAAATTGCTTGTCAGAAAACTGTCTGATGTACGCATGTCGCAAACGTGTTTGTTCCAAATATTATGTAATATCGGGCTGGCCTGTCACAAGTACTTCTTATAATCACAATGTTTTACAACCAAACAGTTCCAAAGCCAGTTTAAAATGCATTAATCCCTGTTAAGCCTTTGCATATATCCTATATAGTTACAAGAAATGACCAGTGTTGGTCTAGATTTACATGGTTACATGTACATAATGGGTGAACGGTTTGTTTGTATGTTTGACTAGTGGCTTAGCAAACATTCCAGTTGAAAGAAATGGTCTCCATTTTATGGTATTTCTACCCAATGTTAGGATGTCATGACATCCAAAATGTGATTGAGAATGTAACCACCCAATGTAACAACTGAGGTTTACGATATGTACATGTATGGATAGCGTGACTTGAACCACTTTCCTTGGCAGAATCAGACCTCCTGAACGGTTTGATCAGTAATCATGTGGTCAGTCAGAAGTGTGTAGGCATTGCTTGGAGACAAAAACAGTCCATCTATCCCCACCGACTACCATGAGAGCGGTTTGATCATTATGTGTGAACTGGTGCATTTTCCTCAGAGACAGCAGATGCTATATAGCTTCAACATCGGGGACCTACCAGGCGTTTCTGAGATCTTGGGAGAACGGGCATTTTAGGGATCTAGGGAGAAGGATCGTTTATTTTCAGGGATTTGTGAGCAAGCAAAAAAAAAAATTGGGGGGGGGGGGTGTTAGGAAGCAGGGAGCTGGTGTCTGAGGATGAACATTCTTTGGAGCTGAGAAAGGTCATTTTTCTTTCAGGGAGCAGGGAACTAAGTCCCCCCTGGTAGTGTCACAAGCCTTTGAATCTGGATCTACTACACATAATTGAGTCATCGCATGGGAAAACCAACAATTTGCATAGGCGAAAACAAAGGCGCAGATCACCTTCGCAGTAACTGCGAAGCTGATCAGCGCCTTTGTTTTCGCTACACGGATCATACAATTCCTCTACTTTCTAACTCCAAAATTTCCAGCCTCTAACCAGCTTCTGTGACTGTACAGCCCGTTTTGTGTCGGACCTGGTCGGAACCCCAATAGTAGGTTTTTCTCAAGCACAGGCTCAATTGTCTTACATCGGCGAAATCAGTTGGGCTTCCCTCGGAAAAAGACTTCTGTGTATATTCTGGATTCGCATTCTTCATCATTTCTTTCATGGCATTTTCCATATCAATGTTTTCATCGAGATACGTTAGCAGAGCCCCTCTATTAAATTCATCCTCCGGAAGGCCGATAGTAAATTCCAATCCTATAAATGAAGGGAATACATAATACAAACATATAAAAACAACGATTCCTGTTGTTTTTAGGGATTGCATGCACCAATGCCAGTATCTGATTTTTGTTCAATGTACAGCTGCGTTTAGTTACTAATATACCCTGCAATATTTTTTCTTGTTTCTGAACGACCGTCACTGGCAAGAAATGGAAAACTGAACGAATTTGTTTAAATAATTTGTTAAGTTTGAAGGTTAATATTTACTCTGTATATAACACTTCCAGATCTTGTTGTATGCCTAAATTGGCTACATAATATATGGAGCCAAATTTGTAAGGTAAAATCGCTGATATTCGAGTTTCAAAGATTCCTAAAGGAACCATGGTTGATGATATGTAATTTCATTTGTAAGTTATGAAGGAAAACTCATTTTTGTACTAAGGCTGAACATTTGGTGTCTTTATGAGCACTATTTACAAAGTTACACCCTGATTTTCATTTTAGAATTTCACGGCAAACTGGTCGTTTCAATTTAAAACTAAACACGTCAGTGTTATTTATTCCACCAGGACGTTCGTACACACTTGAAAGCACTGTGGAGTCACCTCTAGCTTTGAAATCTGACAATACGCGGGTTGAATTTTTATCATATAGTTTTATGATTTGTTCTCTCGGCATAGAATACCACAGGGGGGCAAGAACTGTTAGGCTATCTCTCACAACTCCTCTGCATGATATTTCAAGCCTCTTGTATAGTGTTTGTAAAAAGTCAAGTTAATCACCAGGACATTCAAAGACAAACGGCCCTCTAATATCAAGAATGTGTTGAGCGGATTTTGGATTAACACAAAGAACATTGCCCTACATACATGTAAATACATGTACTTATTCTTTTTCGCATCTTTTAATGGCATGTTAATTTCCACGACTTAAACTCCTATAGAAGAGTTTTGGAATATCATGAAGAGGAGATGTGAGTCATTGCCTAAAAATAAATTAAAGACACATTTTGCATTGCATAACACCCTAATGACTACTGATAAGAAATCACAGGTAATGCAAGGGTGGCTTTTCAGGTAGGGGCCATGAAAGGGAACCTAAAGTCAATACCTGTGAAATTTGTATTGTATAAAAGAAATTGTATTTTTATCTATGATCATCATTTTGGTAATTTCGATGATCTGTCCCTTTTGGTCTAATTCAGAAATAAAGAATATTGCAAATTTATTTATTTATTTATTTATTTATTTATATAATTTTTCAACAAAGCATTTTCATTGAATAATTGGCATACACTTGAAAGTCTTATGTCTAATAACACTGTTCACAGTTCAGAATGTACAGTTTGCTTGTTACATGAATGAATGTTGCATGGAAACTGTCATAAAACCAATTTACATTGAAACAGGGATTTTCATACGTTTTGACAGATACTAAACAGTGGAAGACAGTGAGTACATGAAATTATGTTGGTTTGTTGAAGGTGTGAAAAACAGATGACCACTTCCTCAATGTAATACACATTCATTTCTAGTTAGACCTTTAGAGTGACAAGTCCCTCTGAGATTTATGACACAAATGTTTGGATATCATGCTAGTGATACAAAAACGGAAACTATATGTGCAGTGTGACATGACACATTTATTTCTATTTGGAATATGGATATTATTATAATAATTTATTCCGAAACTTTTCTTCAGTTAAATCTTTTTTAGAAAGTATATCAGCATTCAATGAACTGTTGAGAAAATGATCAATAGTCTAGGCTCAATTCAAAAAAATTAAATGATTTTAAATGCAAAACTGAAAATCAGAATAGAAACTATAACAAAATAAAAGAGGTTCTAAAATTTCAATTTAGACACTTCTCAATTATATTTTAAGTTCCCTTCAAGTGGCCCCCTCAAGGC
Source organism: Rugalucina vietnamica (assembly GCA_964017185.1). Taxonomy (NCBI): domain Eukaryota; kingdom Metazoa; phylum Mollusca; class Bivalvia; order Lucinida; family Lucinidae; genus Rugalucina; species Rugalucina vietnamica. Next base: position 24,528,739 of record OZ024876.1, read on the forward strand.
AGAGGCCAATGACCCCATAATCACTTAGATAAGATAAGCCTTTGATGTGCGCTATGCCTCCTGGACTGTTTATTAGGGGTCATTAGACCAGGCCACCCCAGGTAAAGAAGCAGCAAACTGTGTCTTTAAGCTCACTATGGTATTATGTGCAGAAGAACAAATCTTGAATTAAAACTGTTCGAGGGTGGGTCAGAAAGTTCTGTCATAGGTGTTATAACTTTGTTAATAGACATGATAGGTTGATGTACATGTATATTCATACACCTTGATAAAATGATTGAAAGGGCTACATTTCTCCTTTATAATGATGTTGAAATGGTTTCCTCATGACAAAACTCATTTTACCTAACGGTTTAGCAATCTCCTCTTCGAAGTACTGTGCTAGGGATCTCTTTTTTGGGTCGACTCTTCTTACTATGGGATCGATGTATAGTGCAAATGTCAAAGAATGGTAACCAAATTCATCGGAGCCTAGATAAAACAAAAAGAATTAGAACAAAATGTTTGAGACTTTGCCATCTCATTTAAGGATGTTCGCTGCCAACATTTGACATTTCGGAACTTCCGGTTTTTATTTTGTTGAATATCTCGTAAACGGTTGCAGATATTTTCCTAATATTTTATATTTGGATACATATTGATGATATGCATTGAATGAGCTATGAAAATTGTCAATCTAAGGAACTTCATTTTTTCACGCCATTTTTTGCACTTTTTCAGAAAAGTTTAGTTGTCAGTAAAACTAAGGGGTTAGGGTAGATTAAACTTGCATATTATACATTTTCAAATAAATTTCACTAGTTCTATGTTTATTTTGGCAGCAGTATATGTGTACATTGTCTTCTAAGTCAGTCTTTCTGTATTTGGTGTGCTAGTTTTAATATTTTGGGTGGTTTTATGAAATGGGCTTTAAGAAATAAAACAGCCGAAAAAAGGCTTAAAATGGCGATTTTCAAGTGGTGGTTCTCTCTTATATGCACACTACCATATATATTTCTTTCTTTTATTCGAACAATATTACCAAGTTCTATGTTGTGTGAAAATACAAGAAAAAGTTTGAATCTACAAATATGGGTTTGGCACATTTCAAAATATTGATTTTTTCCCGACTTTTCAAGTATGGGGGTAGGGTTGGAAAACGACTTGTAAAATTTTGTCATCCACTTCAAGTTGCAAAATTTTCTATGCTTTTGGTCCAAAATAGTCTGCATTACGTAAATATTATGACTTTTGAAAGCTTTCTGGGTGTATTTTTGTTCAAGACGGTTATGTTTCAAATAATTAAAAAATAAATTAATTTTACTAAATTTTAAACATGGTGTTCAGAGGTCTCATTCACAGGCTTGTAGCTTGAAAAAATGCACACTACCCTATACTTATTTTGTTTTCAAATGTCTTGTATTGTATTTTTGAATAAAAAAAGAGTGGTTAGAAAAAAAGTTTGAATACTTTTTCATTGGCAGCGAACATCCTTAAACTCGAACATTTTCATTAGCTCACCAATCAGAGCAATATTCCGTGAAAATTGAGAATTATTCAGTCTGTAAATTTGAATTGTCTGATATATAAACATTAACAAGTATTTTTTTTCATCTCTGCTGACAAAACTTTTTGGTATTATTTTTACACAATCTAAAATTTGCAAGTCTGCTACAAAAGCGAAGATCAATATTTTACAGGTGATCATCTGTTGCTTATGTTAAGACATACCTTATTTTCTGAAGACCGTACATGGTGTTCATTTTGCCAAACAGCGGTGATTCCATCTAGACATTAAACAGACAAATCGTTGACTGGGATGATAAGCAATAATCAAACCAAACCAAAATTTGCTCCTATAATAATGTCAATTATACCTGGTTTCCAGTAGGGTTCTTGCTCTGCTAGTCGTCTCTCAAAACTGGGATAATCGTCCATATATTCTTTAAGGGCCCATTTACCATCCAGCTGCACCAAACCAGTCTAGAAATATTACAAACGTTTCTTTTTAAAAACGTTTTCATGGTTTAATGCGCCAAACTGCCAGAAGAAAGTACACTGAGCCGCATCATGAGAAAAACCAACAGTTTGCATATATGCGAAAAAAGGCGATATGTGCGTCTACAGCTTGGTTTGCATCGGACCTGTTCAAAAACCACATTGTTGTTTTTTCATGAGGCGGCTCAATTTTATAAGGACAATATTTGAACAGAACTACTCGTACATGTAAGTGTAATAATTGTAATCCCCCCCCCCCCCCACTTATACGTATGTATATGGGATATTATTATATAGCTATAAATATCAATTCTTGCATAGATATCTATGCGCATAGCTGTTTGAAGTCGTTTTCGATTGGTCGAAAGCTGTGTTCAAACAGCAAAACCCATGTTCAAATCATGAAATTCACGTACCGTTTGAACATGGGTTTTGGCCGACGTCATTGGTCAATGCGACGTGACGTCATGTGTTTCGTAGAAACAAAATGGCCGACGTTGAAAAAGATCCGCGGTTTTCGGTCAGTTTTTACGTTGGTAATGTTATTTTCATGAGATTTTAAGTGGATTGGAGTAAAAATGCAAGAATAGCGATCAACCATGGTTTGTTTCAGTGTTCAAACATTCGCTGGATCACTCGGAAGGCGTTTGAACACGCGGCCTGCGGCCTTGTGTTCAAACGCCTTCCTCGTGATCCATCGAATGTTTGAACACTGAAAACCATGGTTGATCCCTATAATGATTAAAACTTAGGGATAAAAGCCGAGTAACAAGTGTGCAGATATCAGGCGATATCTGCACACTTACTTGATATTGCACACTTTGTTAAAAGCGAAATATTCTTTTATGATACTTTGCCAAATTCTTGACTTGAGGGTCATCGTGCATTATTGTAAAATTGGGACGTCAACTATAATGACGTCATCTTCATCTGACGTCGCGTGGAAAATGACGTCATACCGGGCCGAAACGTCAGCTGAAATTTGTCACTTTCAGATTTAAGCAATTTAAGCCGAAAAAAGAAAATAAAATGTCAGAAATATAGATTCAATAGCAAAATGTGCTTCCGAAAAGTAACAGTGCAAAAATGATATCATCTGATTATTGCACTAGTGCAAAAATGATATCACTTATGGATCTTATCGCGGCCGTCGTGTAGATATTTCAATTTTGTAAGGCTAACTCTCAACAAAACATCGTATATGAGAAGCAGATATTTATAGCTATATAATAAAAGGGTTATCGCACTGATATCGGTGAATATTGTCCCTCGTTGGGAAATCTACGGACGCTCGCAAGCTCGCGTCCTTCGATATCCCAACTCGGGACAATATTCACCGATATCAGTGCAATAACCCTATATTATACACTGAAAAAAAAAGTTATAAGAGGCCACTTTTCAAACTCATTTTTTGTTTCTAAGTCATGTTCAAAATTGCACGATTTTTTGCCAAAAGACGTGTCTTTCAAGTAAGTAAAGTTCCAAAGTGTTAAGAAATAATTTTCTTTTACTAAAGGCGTTTTTGGAGTAAAAATGCAAAAATCAATGTTTTTAAATAAAAAATTGGATACAGCACACCATTTATTGAAATTAGGAACGGGTGTCATCAAAGGGGTCGTTACGGCTTGGAAAAACATCAAACATTCGAATTTTCTCTACTGGTAGAATTTTTATGCATTTTTAAAAATCGCAAATTTTGAGATGTTTTGGAAAATTCATAAATGTGCCTCTTAAACATGTTGACCCCTGTTAAATTCACTTGATGAGGCCTGGAAATGAGAGATATAATTCGACTGAACTGTTTTAGACCATTTTCGAGGACCAACAGGTCAAGGCTGCCGCACACTTCCGGTTTCAATGCCAATTTTTAACGAACAAAATAACAAAATTTGTGGACGATTTTGTTAATTTTCAAAGTTTATCAGAGTCTAGTATTTGACCTAAATAATCGCTGAAAATTTCAATGCCGTGCTGCTGATAATAACGCAACTGGAGAAGAACAAAGTTGGTATGCAAATTGCATACAAAAGCTGAATTCCTGTTATTCAGGTTGTTGTCTTCTTGCATGTACAAAACAGAAACGAAGATTCTTATTGCAGCAACACTTTTGACTTAATTTTATCTTGCATCATGGCAGTCAGTAGCACTTTCAAATAAATTAAAATGTAAAAACACAACATCATAATATGACATTTAATTTGATGTTAATAAAGTGTGACTTTTTGAAATAGGGTACCTTTACACATGCTTCGCCTGTGTGAGAAGTATCACGCATTTTGGAATGCAGAAACTCACAGAGCCACTGTTTGACATTGGTTTATTCATATGATCATGAATTTTAATTGATCGTATTTTACTTTCTGAACTAGAAGAAAAAATATGAGGTGGCCTCTTATAACTTTTTTTCAGTGTAAAGCAATGAAAATTAAAACAGTTCTCTCCAGCTTTTCAACATGTTCAACAACCGTAGTTAAAGCTCCAAACACATTTATACATGTACAGTATTGTACTCGTAACGTTAGTATGCTTTCGAAATCAGTATGTATTCTCGTTTCAAGATAAACGCAAGTATTTAGGGCCGCTAAACCTCTCACTACATTATACATACACTGTGTGTCATTAGGTTAGCTACGGTAGCATCTCCTTTTCCTTTTTGAGCAAATTCTGGCCAGTGTTGACTTATTTTGTCGGAATATTTCAGGAGACCCCTAAACAGAATAAAGTACAGAAAGTGTATCTATATACATCTAGAAAGATTTTTAAAAATTGCAACTCAAAGAACAGGTGGGAAAGAGTAGGACAATTCTAGGCAACACAAAATGCACTGAAGAACGTCATTATATATATATATACTGACTTTGTATATTATATGTATATATAAAACGTGGCTGGGATCAAATCAAAATCAACATAGTAATTTTCTGGAAACAACAGGAAATGACAGTAAAAACTTCAAAATTAGGTGAATTTAGTAGGAAGTGATGAAAAAACGCCAAAATGACCTTGACATTATTGAAAAACGCCAAAATGACGTTGACGTTATGGAACACATTTAATGCTAAAATTTTGAAAGTGAATTGATACCATAACTGGATCAAAAAATATTACCATACTTTCCATAAATAAATAAATAAATAAATAAATAAATAAATAAATAAATAAATGATAATAATTATGATATAAAACAAATAAACAAAATAAATAATCAAAATAAAGCAAAAATATAATAATAAAAATAATAAATAAAAATATAAAACGTGGCCAATTTATAGCCATAACGTGAAAACTTAACGTATAAACAATGACGTAATGTTCATAACACCTGAACGTCTCCTGAAACCGGTCGGAGACAAAATTATTTGTAAAATAATTTAAAGTGACTTTTCATTAAAATTGTTAAATTTATTAAATTGTATTCTATACATGGACATTCTCGTTGTTATTTTTTCGAATACACATATGTAGCTATAAAAAATTTACTTATATGTACATGTACATGTAACCTGAGAGTAATAAAGAAATCGTTATTAGATGCATATATATACGATAAGGATTTTCTAAAAACTTGGATATTCCTCCCCCCTCGAGTGACATACAGCCTACCTATCAACAAGGTGTGCCACGACAATAGCAGATATGCCCTTAGTTGTAGACCAGAATACTCCGAGTGTATCTTTTGTCCAAGGTGTCTTCTTGTCTTTGTCTGCCAGACCACCCCAGATATTTACAACTAGCTTACCTAGAACAATTAAGGGAATAAACAACCCATGCATTTGCACAAAAATATTATTAAATAATTCTTCTCCTGACACACGAGAAAATAACAGACATAATGGCGAGCGGTTTAACGCGTGTTTTCAAAATGGGTTAGCCTCAGTTTTTAAACCATAACCTTACGGTCAGCTTATATAGCACCAAACCAGCTGATAAGTTTAAATTTCAAATCGACAAGTTGTGTTTGCAAGAAATTTTAAAGTGCTTAAGTGTGTTTCTAGATCCTATAAGACTGTGTCAATCAACGACAAATACAGACAACATGCCGAAAGGATGAATCCTAAATTTCAGGAATACAACGTCCATATTTGAGCCGCGTCATAAGAAAACCATCGATGTGGTTTCCGACCAGCCCGACATAAAAAAGCTGTACAAGCGCAGAAAATGGCTAGAAGCTGGAAATTTGGATATAGAAAGTAGAGGAATTGTACTATCAGTGTAGCGAAAACAAAGGCGCTGATCAGCTTCGCAATTACTGCGAAGCTGATCTGTGCCTTTGTTTTCGCATATGCAAAATGTTGTTGTTTTTCACGAAGCGGCTCATTTAGAGTCCAGAAGCACAGATGGTTAGAGGCTGGAAATTTTGAATTTATAATGAAGAGGAGCTATACTATCCGTGTAGCGAAAACAAAGGCGCTGATCAACTTCGCGGTTACCGCGAAGCTGATCTGCAGTAACAGCAAAGCTGATCTGCGCCTTTGTTTTCGCGGACTGTTGGTTTTCCCATGAGTCGGTTCATTTGTAAGCGTTAGTGTATCTACACCGGTCCGGGGTTCGAAACCTACGTCCAACATGCCGGAGGGCAAGACACATCTTCTCCACATAGTTTTGGAGAAATATCCAGACAAATATAACTGACAAATCAATCTAGGGATCAAACCTGATTTTCCATTTTATTTTATTGGCTAGGCCCCCGAGGGGAGAGTTAAAAAACCGAGGGCGTAGCCGAGGGACCAAGCGAATGTTAATGAATGAATTGCCTCATTATTACACGGCCTTTTGTCTTCATTAATATACGCATATTTATATCGTGTGAAGCAGTTATTTCTCGGTTTTCAACATACCCAATATTAATGAATGATCCCTATAATAACATGGTCAACTCGACCAACTTTACCTTTGTGATAAGCTGAAAAGGCTCCTCCTTTGTCGATACCATCTTTTAAATTTTGACTACAAAAGAATAATAAAATTGCTGACGGTTCCATTTTGGTTGCCATGGTTACATAAATTAGAAACATTTTGAGCTATCTTATTCTTTGCATTTCAAAAACAAGTGTTGGTTATTAAGGCACTATATGCATAACTAGTATACGCTTGTGCTGTTAGGATATATTTTGGTTTGAAAATGTCCAAAATCGGAAGTTCGAAAACTTGATTTATGTTGTGGTACTTAGGTTTCTAGGCAACAAAATGCAAATTTCATTTGTCAATTTTAAATACAATTTCAAATAAAAGTCATGGCTTGCTATTAATATAAGTACTAATATGGACAATCTAAACAATAATCATATCTCAAATACCACCTCAAAAAGTGTCAATTTGCAGTTTTTCCTTGAACGATTTTCTGCAAAACTCCGTGGAATTTGATTTTTGGTTTTCATTGCAACCGCTGTCGGAAAAACGGAATGCTTTGTTTTGTGAAAGTGTTTCAACAAGTCTGATTACATGCAGGTGAAATGAACGATTTCTGTGAGTAGTCACTTATCAACATTTCTATAGGACCTGCATGATTCTTAGGGAGAATGCTAATTAATATGCGTCTGTGTTCACATACATCTATATGGAGAAAACAAAATAATGGCGTCTCAGACGGACCAACTCACTTGAAGGTCTCTCGAACTTTCTCGAAGCCAGGGGCTACAAAGCATTCTGTATCCATTTTGTAACTGAAAAGACGTGAAACATGTTTAACTAATGATCCGTGTATTTATCCTGGATATGACCAAGTGGATATGAGCAAGTGACCAAAGTGTATAATTTCGGGTTATGAACCCTCAGTTGCGATCCTTTACAAACTGTCAACGAAAGCTTAGACACTTATGCTAGAAGAAATCGCATCAAGGTAGTCTAAACCCCTCCAAATGCAAAAAGATGGGCAATATCATAAATAGTGTACTATGTTGGGTACTCAATCCTCACTAGTCAAATAGAGAAGCGACGCGAGAAAACCGGTCTTCGGGGTTTCCGACGAATTTAAATAGAAGAGGGATTGTACTATCCGGGTATCGAAAACAAATGTACTGATCAGCTTCGCAGTTTCTGCGAAGCTGATCTGTGTCTTTGTTTGCGCATAGGCAAAAATCCGGTTTTCGCCGCGGCTCAGTCTTAAAGGTAGTCTTAAAAGTTGACAATATTGTACCATGTTATGTACTGAATCCTCATCAGTGTCAAGATCTCATCAAATATACTCACTTATTTTAAATAGTAAAAACGGCGATTTAACGAGAAGTACATGTACTTGCTTAAAAGTCATAAAACTTATTTCTATCAATTCACGGAGATTTTGACTGCTCACGGAGATACTTCCATAGTGTATCCAAATTAAATCAAACATCGACCTGAGGTGATGATCAGAAATTGATCGACTCAGTATCAGAAGATAAACATCAGGAACACATGTCCATGAAAAGTAAATCCCTGTGGACACCAATTTTATATAGTGTTACTGGAGTGTGAAAGGGTATGATATTTACAGGTGGATATTAATATAGGGATCATACATGCTAGGCGAATGTTAATGAATGACAAAAAATCATTCAGTATTGCATAAATTCAGCACACGCGAAAAAAAAAAAAATGGTGAACTATATTTTACAGCCTCGTCACATCTTCATACGTGTAAAACAATCATTATACTGCCTGTTCCGAAGAGGGGGTTATTGAACTCATTATAAGCACATGCTAATAACGAGCATAAATAAATGCGGGGTATTAAAAGCATGTACGCATACGCACGTTTTTTCTTCATTAATATTCGTATTCATGTACGCTTGTTAATATAGTTTGACATGGGTATTTATGCAATAATGAAGAAAAGATCCCTGTTTTATGAGGCAACTAGCGTGCGCACGTGCTGTTAATACACCGCACTTATTTATGCTCGTTACCGGGCGTCAGACAATGCACATGCTAATAATACTAAACTCCGCCCGGATCGAGCATAAGAATAAATGCTTTTAAGCATATGAAAATTTGACGAGACTGTAACATATGTTGCACAATTATTTCTTTCATTTGTAAAGAATTTATGCAATAATAGCGATTTAAAATGATTCTGTCATTCATTAACATTCCCTAGGATCCTCGGAGCACTCCCATCGGGATCTAGTGGATGTTAATGGATAGAAAATCATGTTTGATCCCAATACACGTTAACTTATTATTGATCCAAAACATAGATTATGGGTACCTATTAGAACCGCTTTGCTGAGACGGTTCTAACGTATACACACAATGCATCAGGGAAACATCGCCGTATGAAAGCTACCCCAGATTTGCACCTTACATATAATGGGGAAAATCAGGAGTAGGTATTAAATTACCAAATGGTTATATTATTCCATAAAATCAAATATTTTGGGTATCTGCTATCATCAAATCGATGGAGTAATCATAACAGATTCTCAAAATGCACGGTTTTATGGAAAACAAGTGTAATTTATGCAAAACTACAATCAAAATCGGCTGTATTATAGAACACTTTGTTCAAACGGAGATGTTTCCGTAATTGTTTTGAATTAATATTTGGAAAATGTTAAACCGAAGCCGAAAAAAATCGCTATATAATGTATTGACAAGTTTTGGTATAATGTAAAAATCCTACCTCTGGTACATTGTTGCTTGTGGTGCGAGGTGTCGATATATACTGTATACTTACGATTATTATAATGCACCAGAATGTCCCAGTTTGTAAACTATCCTAAGTCTCTAGTGTTTGTCAATTGTACTAAAATAAATATGACCACATATAGCAAACTATACTTGACCAAATATGACCATACACAGTGCTAATATTTTTAGTGTTAAACACGTTATCACTAACGCTGATGCATGTATATGTAAAGATAACCTTTGTTTGCATATGTTAGGTACATCGTGACATATTCAACTTTTAATGCAGCTTAACTTGACCCACTTGTGAAAAATTATGTTTCCCACATTTAAGTCTGAGAGGAGCTACGTTTATTTTATGGGTATCAGGTGTGATTTTATTTTTATTTTTTATTTCATTTCTCGATAGAATTCCTCCAAGCAAACAGAATAGTCCCAGGTGGGAGGCCGCGTTTTGAAGCAATGTTTGCGTATATCACACAAAGAAGGGAATGGCTTCTGTGGGTAAATTGACATCATCGAGATAAGACATGGCCATCCTTCCATGTAAAGCTGCTTGGAAATTTCTTAAATTTTCTGTCAATGAATATTAAAAACGAAATGCTAAAGTCTCTTTACATGTCTCAAACAAATCATCACGGTTAGAACATACACAACCTCAATGGACAGAAACCAGCTCTTAACTTTTAAAATGTATAAAATATAAGCCTAAACGTGAGGAAAAGAAAAAGAGAAATTTGTATATTCGAGACCAAAGACGCAGATCATTTGTAAAGTTACTGCACAGATTATCTGTCTTAAGTTTCGCTTCCCAGCTAGTACAATTCATCTTCATCTTGTATAATTATTTTCTAGCTTCTAGTTTCTGTGGCTACACAGACCAGTTTTCGTCGGACCTAGCCAGAAAATCTGAAGACCGTTTTTATCGCGTCGCGGCTCATTTTACCTGTTACAGTAATAAGATATGAATGTAAGATTTTTGGGAAGCAGAGAAAACATTAAAATGGATATGGTATGGGCCATACTGCGCAATTTCGGCTACTGAACCCTCATCAGTGACCGGCTACTTTACTCTGAATATTCTTACTGATCTCAAAGGACAGAAAGAAAATATAAATCTGCACTTTGGATGATGTAAAGGGAGACGCCAATGCACAACACCGGCTGTAGTAATTAGAAATAAAATATGAATTTAAAATCCAGTAAATGTAAAATCAGTTGAAAGCTGTGAAAACGTTGAAAGTGACATGGTATGGGTCATATTGCGCAATTTTAAGCACTGGACCCTCATCAGTGATCCTTTATAAACCGGATACGATAGCCAAATATGTATACTGCAGTTTCAATATTTACAAGAGGTACAAATAGGCAATGATCAGAAAATGGCGCAATCAGAAAGAAAATCCCACTCTAAAACCGAGGTAGGAAAAACCAGATTAAAAATTAGGTACTTACACTAAGACAACACATATGCCGAGTGAGCAGCTATTTCCCTATACGAATGGCCACTCAGTTACCCATACTGGCTTAAAAATATGAAAACGCACACAACACAAAAAAAAAAAAAAAAAAAAAAAAAAAAAAAAAAAAAAAAAAAAAAAAAAAAAATCAACACCAAAACATAAAACAATAAGAACCACAGAAGTATTATTATTGCTATATCGCAATGCAACGATCTGTAACATAAGATCACTGGCGGGCTTAAACTAGTTTTACATGGCCATAACCTAACCCTCAGCTTCTGCAGTGGTTCACAGCATATAGCTAGTTGCTCGGTCCTCGAGGTGAATCTCTAGCTAGTCAATGAATCATCAAGGACAAACAAAATAATTATGATAACCACCATGATGAATCAAAAACGAGGACTCATAGATTCAGCAAGCTGCCCGACGATGGAGGTCTCTGGGCGCCCAATGACTTACTGAAAATCCGGAGCAAAAGAAAAACTCCAGTTCTAAACCACAGAAACATGCATAAACCGAGTCAACTGATTTAAGCATTGTTTAGATGGCTCTAAACGTACAATCATTTAATACACTGAATATTCTTTCTGGTATCAAAGGACCGAAATATATATATAATCTGCACATTGGATGATGTACGGGGAGACTTTAGGGCCGCACAAGGACAACTGCAGTAATAATGAATACGATATAAATGTAAAATCCCTTGGAAGCAGTGAAAAGATAAAAGGGATATGGAATGGGCCATATTGCGCAATTTCGGCTTCTGAAACATCATCAGTGGCCCTTTATAAACCGGCGACGATAGCCAGATATGTATACAGCAATTTCAGAATTTTACACAATATTCAGAGTAAAGTAGCCGGTCAATGATGAGGGTTCAGTAGCCGAAATTGCGCAGTATGGCCCATGCCATATCCATTTTAACGTTTTCACTGCTTCCCAAAAATCTTACATTCATATTTATGTCTCCCCCTGACAGGGTCGGGAGACATATTGTTTTTCCCCGTGTGTCTGTCTGTCCGTCCGTCCGTCTGTCTGTCTGTCTGTCCGTCCGTCTGTCTGGCTGTCCGTCACAAATCGTGTCCGCTCTATAACTTGAAAACCGTTAAAGATTTTTCAATGAAACTCGGTACACTTGTAAACCACGACGAGACAATGTATCATGCACAAGAACCATAACTCTAGCTTAAGTATTTTTGGAGTTATTTCCCTTTGATTATTTTCGATACAATTTCGTGTCCGCTGTATAACTTGAAAACCGTTTCAAGATTTTTCAATCAAACTTGGTACACTCGTAGACCACGACAAGACAATGTGTCATGCACAAGAACCATAACTCTAACTTGAGTATTTTTGGAGTTATTTCCCTTTGATTATTTTCGATACAATTTCGTGTCCGCTGTATAACTTAAAAACCGTTTAAGATTTTTCAATAAAACTTGGTACACTTATTATGCATGATCAGACAATGTGTCATACACAAGAACCATAACTCTGGTTTGAGTATTTTATGAGTTATTTCCCTTTGATTTTTTTCCATACAATTTCTTGTCCGCTTTATAACTCGAAAACCGTAAGAGTTATTTCAATGAAACTTGGTACACTTATAAAGCACGATGAGATAATGTGTCGTGCTAAAGAACCATAACTCTTGCTTGGATATCTTTGGAGTAATTTTCCTTTGATTATTTTCCATACAATTTCGTGTCCACCCTATAACTTGAAAACCGTGAGAGAAATTTCAGTGAAACTTGGTACACTTATAAAGCACGATGAGACGATGTGTCATGCACAAGAATTATAACTCTTGCTTTCATATCTTTGGAGTTATTTCCCTTTGATTATTTTTCCATACAATTTCATGTCCACTCTATAACTTGAAAACCATCAGAAATGTTTCAATGAAACTTGGTACACTTATAAAGCATGATAAGATGATGTGTCATGCTGAAGAACCATAACTCTTGCTTGCATATCTTTGGAGTTATTTCCCTTTGATTATTTTTCATACAATTTTGTGCCTGCTCTTTAACTCAAAAACCATTAGAGTTTTTTCAATGAAACATGGTACACTTATAAAGCATGATAAGACAATGTATCATGCACAAGAATCATTACTCTTGCTTTCATATCTTTGGAGTTATTTCCCTTTGATTATTTTCCATACAATTTCGTGCCCGCTCTATAACTTGAAAACCGTAAGAGATATTTCAATTTTCAATGAAACTTGGTACACTTATAAAACAGAATGACAGGATATGTGATGCACAAAAAATATAACTTTTGCTTGCATATCTTGGACATGCACATAGAAAGGGGTGAGACATCAGTTTTCACATAGAAAACAAATTCTAGTTTATTACTGTTATAGGTAAAATGAGTCTTTTTCTGGCAAGGTCCGACGAAAACTGGTCTGTGTAGCCACAGAAACTAGAAGCTAGAAAATAATTAATATACAAAATGAAGATGAATCGTACTAGCTGGGAAGTCCTTATCAAAAACACATGCCTAAACTGTGAACACTAAGAATCAACATAAAGTCACTTAGTTAAAAATGGCATTAAATGTGTTTGATATTTTTAGAAGTCACCCAGAGCCGAGCTCAGACGAGCGGTGTACATACGGCGGAAACAAATGTCCAGGCAGCATGCACCGCTATCCGAGCCCGGGTCTGGGTAGAAATGATAAGTCAAAGGTGAGACAAAGCTGTATAAAGTAATTGAAAACCTAAAATATAAATGGGCGTGTAAAACATGAATAATGGAGACAAGTTGGAACTAGTCTAAATCTAAGACACATGCCTAAACTGAGACAACTGATTAAACATTGTTTAAAAGATGGCTCTAAACGCCGTACAATTATCTAATACTCTGAATATTCTTACTGATCTCAAAGGACCGAAAGAAATCTAATCTGCATTTTGGATGATGTACGGGGAGACTTTTAGAGCCACCACACGGCACAATGCCAGCTGCAGTAATAAAAAAGTAAGATCCTTTGGAAGCAGTGAAAACGTTGATATGGTATGGGTCATATCGCACAACAATTTCGGGTGCTGAACCCTCATCAGTGACCCTTTATAAACAGGCGACGATAGCCAGACATATATTCTGCAATTTCAAAAATTTACACAATAAACAAGGGAAGACTAAATCAAAGACACCTAAACATGCCTAAACCTAATATTCTTAAGTCTTGAGATTGTAAAGATTCAAAATATCTTTATCAACCCACCGGATATATAGTAACTAGAAATTCAAAAATGGTTTCGGATTCCAGAATTCGCAAAACCGGAATATAGATTCCCTCCCTACATTTATTTCAACAAAAGTAGGGAGGAGCTTGCATTGAATGATTTCGGTAGTCGATGGTGTAAACGAGGGTGTGTCGAGGATGGTGCTCTTCAAGCATGGAAACGAAGTATCTTCAATATTGTGGATTAATGTATAAAAGTGTTATTCGCAAAATACCTGAACCCAAATCGCCCTTAAGGCATTTGAAGACACAAGTAGGCAAAGATCAGGAAAAGGCGCAATCATAAAAAGATTCCCACTCCAAAAACCGAGATAGGAAAAACTAAATTAACAATCAGGCGCTTATACCATGAAAACAATTCGTAAGCCGAATGGGCAGCTATTTTCCCAATAGGTGGCCACTCAGTTACCTAAACTTAACTAAAAATATGAAAACATACATAAGGCGCCAACAGCACAAAATTTTTAAACACCAAGACATGAAACGAAAGAACCAGGTTATCCAAGCAGGTTATGCAAGAATTTCATATAAAGTATGTCTTGGTTCCAGCAGACACGGCCGCAAACAATTTTAGCTTTGTTTGTAGGCTTCATTATATTAACACCGTAAAACAGGAGCTTGATGGTACACGGGCTTATCAGGAAACAGATAGGAGCTTGAAGGTACAAGGGCTTATCGAAGACAATATGAGTTGATTTTCTAAATTTTACTGTTGGACCAAAGACGCTTTTACGTGAGGGCCTTTCGAAACCAGAATTTTATGATGACTTGGTTAACACATTTAAGAAACTTATAGAAAGGATTTTTTTTCTTTTCAGTTCAGAAAAAATAACACGTTACAGACATATAGGTTATAACGAATATTATGCGACAGTCTGCACGCTTAGTTTTTAACCCAATCATGGTCGACAACTATGCTACCTTCTTTAATTGCCCGCCGGTGGGTCGGGTGTCAGACTCTATGATGTCCCCGAGCTAAAGCTATTCGTTTTATTTGATTGGGGCCGGAGCTTCTTGTCTTTTAATCGGCTCACCGGGATTCAACTGGCGTTTTTCTTTTGCTCCGGATTATCAGTAAGTTATTGAGCGCCCAGGGATCTCCATCGTCGGGCAGTTTACTGAATCTGCTGAGTCCTCGTTTTTATCAGGGTGGTTATCATGATTTATTTGTTTGTCCTTGAAGATTCATTGACTAGTTAGAGATTCACCACGAGGACCAAACAACTAACTAAATATTGTGAACCACTGCAGAAGATGAGGGTGAGGCTAGGTGCCTTTAAAATCGATTTAAGCCCCCGAGTAATTTTATATTACTGATCGTTTCAAGTCGATACTTCTATTGTGGTTCCATTTTTGTGCTGTTTAAACCTTATGTACGTTTTCATATTTTTATTTAAGTTCGGGTAACTGGGTGGTCGCTTTTTTGGAAATATCTGCTCACTCTGTTTCCGATATGTTTTCTTAGTACCTAATTATCAATTTAGTTTTTCCCACCTCGGTTATTGGAGTGGTAATTTCTTTCTGATTGCACCGTTTCCTGGTCATTGCCTATTTGTACCTTTTAATGTTTAGAAGGTGGCTATAAACGTACAGTTATTTAATATGCAAAACATACTTACTGATTTCAAAGGACCGAAAGAAAACTATAATATGCACTATGGATGATGTGTGGAGAGACGTTTAGGGCGGCCACACGACATAACACCAGCGGCAGTAATAAGAAATAAAACATAAATGTAAGATCCTTTGGAAGCAGTGAAAACGTTCAAAGGGACATGGTATGGACCACATTGCACAATTTGGAATACTGAACCCTCGTCAATGAACTTTATAAACCGGCGACGACAGCCAGATATGTATACAGCTATATTTAAATTTACAAGGAGAAAATCTAAATCAAAGAAACAGGGAAGTTCAATATTTTCAGTGTATTGAGACCAAAGTGTGACTGAAATATTGAAAGTGTGTTCATTGAAATCATGAACAAAATGATTGCTATCAGTAACGATTATTTTTTTTCTCTTTTTATTTTATTTTATTTATTTATTTTCATTTTTTTTTTATAAAAGCTAGCAGTTTGATTTCCTGACCTTGAATCCATCATGTTCGTACATTTCTATCATCAATGTACCGTATTCGTTCTAATTAGCGCACATGCTTCAATAAGCGCATTCACTGGTCCTTTCTGAAAAAAATCTGCATAAACGCACACTGTTCGAATAACACATTGGTATTTTAAACACATTTTACACATTAATACCATATAAATCTCATTTAAACTTAAACGTAAATGATCAATTTATTATTTTGCAATTATCGAAACACTTAAGTGACATCATCATTGGTATTTTTGATATGGTTATTTCAGCAATTTTTGTATTATTTTCACTTGTAATGAGAGCTAATTAGAACGATATTTTGTTACCTTAACTTTAAGTTATTTTGGAAAAAAAAACAAACAAAAAAAAAAAAAAAAAAAAAAAACGCACTAATTAGAACGAATTCGGTAATTCATTTTGTATGCTTGTACGGTTTAGGATTGCACCCATTTTAGCGGCCGTATATCATTTGCGCGAAAATCATACCGTGACGTTGTTTGAATTGCGCGTGAAATCGAGGCATCAATTGCGCGAATGGCCTTTAGGGTAATTAGCCGATAGTCACCTAAGTTCACACTGGCTTTGGACAGATACGACCGATATGTCAGTCATATTTTAACATGCTTTTATAGGTTTTAGACGTTTTTTAAAGTGTTTTTAACTTGTATTTTATCCAAGATTATTGTTTTGATCATCATGGATTTTAAAATTTCTGACTAACAGTGTAAAGAAATGCTTGTTATACAATGGTTATAGTTATAAAATTGATGTTCTACTCTAACTTCCACCTCCCCGTTGCTGAGCAGGGGGCAACAAACAATGAATTCAACGCTGGCTAACGGAAGAAAGGCGGTTGAATCATAGCTTCGGTCTTGATAGCGAGATACAATCGGTATTCCTTAAAATACCTGTAAAAGCAATTAATTTCCGCGCAATTTAAACGCGCATTTGATAGTCTTTTTTCCGCGCATTCGTAAAAAAAAATCTGCGCATTTGATATATCGATTCGCGCATTCGTAAAACGCCGATTTTGGCCCTTGCCCTCAACAAGACTAGGCTTTAAGTCAGATCACTCTTAAAATGAAAGTGATATGAAATTCCCATGGAGAATTGATAGTGTGTCCGTGTAATCGTGAAAAGCTTTTAAAATGGCAAGAAATTAAAAACCATTTCTGGCTTGCTGACAATTTGATGACTTACGTGCAATTTTGCGATTGTTTGATGAATTCAATTTGACGATATTGAAAAAGTTAATGGAAACAATTCTAATGGACTTTTTATCACTTTGATTTTTGGAGTAGACTGTGCAGGTATTTGCGCATTAAAAGATACACCCAGTCAGCGACTGGCGTTTGTATTTTGAAGTGGGGCAACTCGTATCATACACCACGATATATTTATACTTGAATTGCATGCCCTTGTTCATCTTGACTACAATACATTACGAAAACTTGCCCATGCAATATACAGAATTTTTTTAAGTTGTAAATTTTGAAAAATTTCAGAAGAAAATTTTTGATATTTTTCTTATTTTTGCTCAAAACATAGATTGTGGGTACACGTTAGAACCGCCTCGCCGAGGCGGTTCTAACGAGTACCCACAATCTATGTTTTGGAGCAAAAATAAGAAAAATAGGTATACCCATGCAAACCCCAGTTTTTCTATATAAAAGTGGGGTTTAAGGGGGTATTCATTGCACGGACATGTTTTCCTGATGTGTAGCAAAAATATCTGTTCTCAGGATGAAAAGGTTAAAGAAGGCCATGGCCGGGAAACAGTGCAATCAGAAAGAAACTCCCACTCCAAAACCGAGATGAAAAAAAAAAACAACTAAATTGACAATTAAGTACTTATACTAAGAAAATATATCGATAGCCGGGAGAGCAGCTATTTCCCAATAGTCAGTCACTCAGTTAACCGAACTTAAAGGTCATATGTTAAGGTTTAAATTTTGTAAAATTGAAGTAAACATTGATGAAAGGAACTGATTGCAGCAAACTTCACCAAATTATCATGACTGGCTCAGGAGATACAAGTAGTTTGATTTGAAATGTTGCATTTTATCTAATGAGTATTCATTAGTTACAATGTGATGTCATAGAAGAACATAGAAAATTCGGAATATCATTAGAACAAACAGCTAAAATAAATAATTTATCATTTGAAAACAATATAAAATCATTTATACAACTCACTGTAAGAAATTCAAAACCTCTTATGATCATTTATTATAAGTGACTTCTTTTGTTTCTTAACCTTTTCATCCAGGGTCCTATATCTTTTGAGCCGATGGGAATTTTCGATAAACAAAGTCGCAAGAACAAATGGGATCAGCAGACAAAGAATAATATAAAATGATCTAGAAGATATTTTATATGTTCCCTTTATGAAAACGTACATAAGGTGCAAACAGCACACAACTTCAAAGCCACGCCATAAAAATTAGAGCCACAACAGAGGTATCGCCTTGAAACGATTAGTAATGCAAAATTACTAGGGTCTTAAACCGGTTTTATTCTTGATCTTTACCTACTTGTACCTTTTTACAAGATCCTAACCTCACATTCGGCCTCTGCTTTGGTCACAACATTTAGTAAATTGTACGGTCCTCGTGGAAAATCTCTAACTTGTCAATGAATCACCAGGGACAAACAAATAAATTATGATGATCACCATGATGAATAAAAAGCGAGGACTCACAGAAAATTTCTATGAAAACTAGGAACACGAAAACTTTGAGCACTTGAATTACAGCAAAAGAAAGTTTAGCAGAGCGAGGTTTCGATCCTCGAACCTCTGGGTTATGGGCCCAGCACGCTTCCACTGCGCCACTCTGCTTACTTATCCCACTTTTCACCATAATAGCATCTCCATACAATATATACCCAAATCTTATACAGTAAAATCGGGGTGTACATGGACATACCCGAACATTAAGGTCACATTAACTAAAAACAAATCAGGTCGAAAAATACATAAACGTAGGAGAAAGAAAATATAATATTATCCTTACCCGATCATAACAGGTGTAGTAGTAATTGAGTGGTGACTTGTTCAGTGTTAAAATCATACAGTTGCAGTGCTTCCTTTTGAAAATGCCGAACACTATTTTTCGAATGTCCACTGTACAAGGAAGCAAGAAACGTTACAAAGCTTAAATTTCGGCATTGCTTTTAATCCTTATTATTTCTAAATGTTAATTTCTGGATCTCCAGATTTTCGATAATGAAACAAATAAATTTATAATGTTTTCAGTACTGTGATTTATCAAGGATTCTCATAGATTTGACTAAAACAACACTTAGTGTTTTTTTTCATCTTTGACTAGCTACGCTATTTCAAAACGCATCAAAATTATTAATTTGCAACGGCACCACGTGTGAATGAATGCACGAAAGAATATGTCTAATTATTGCATTAATATTGAATTAATTGTTAACACCATTACTTTGTGCCATAAAAGCTAGTCATATTATTGCATTAGCGAGATGGCTCTAAATCCTAGATTGTGGGTATTCGTTAGAATCGCCTCGTGTTCAGATAATAACATATATTTAGTGAAAATTTAGAAACCAAGTATGTGCTTCCATTGGCATGTGACACAGAGTCAGGAGTGCCTCTTACTAGGGTCTGTGTGTCTTGGTTTGCATAATTGGTTTTATATTTTTTTTCACATAGTGAGGAAGAGGTAAGCAACGTCAACCTTACTCACTTGTCCTCGACTGACTGCACCCAGAGGCATGCCACAGATAAAGACGTATGGAGATGGCTTTGGATGCAGTCGATGACCGTTACATCTTTAGTGCCCTGTCACGCTCTGCATGTTCCACAACATGTTGCTGCCGTTGAGTCAGATGATTTCTTCCGCTCTGTCTATCGAAACAGCCTTTGCATATCTGGGCTAGGCATATCCAGACAAACAGGTTTTAATAACATTGGAGTAACTTTTTCCTAGATGAATTACTGGCCACAGCTAAAGAGCTCCATCTACCCTTTATTATGGTTTGTTTAGAGACCTGTGAACAGAGAATCTGCGAAGCTGACAGAAAGCACAGAGAACGCAAAGCCAAGACCAATGGGCCTCCAAAGAAACCATGACATTGACTTACTCTACTTGCAACCGACAGTTTAGAGCTAGTATTGGTCTAGTCAGCCAGCAACGAACTCACCTTCACACATTAACTTTATTCATGAACTAATGATGGTCTTTCTCATTAGTGAGAGACGAACGACAATATTTTGCTCTACGGTAAGCTTGCGATTGGATGACTCCTTTCTTAGCTTTGGCGAATGCGGTACCTTGATAAAAGACATGAGCCGCTTCATGAGAAAACCAACAATTTGCATAGACGCAGATCAGCTTCGGAGAAACTGCGAAGCTGATTAGAGCCTTTGTTTTGGCTACACGGGTAGCACAATTCCTCTTCTTTTAAAGTCCAAAATTTCGAGCTTCTATGCATCTGTGAATGCACAGACCGATTTTTGTTGGACCTGTTCAGAAACCACATTGTTGGTTTTCTCATGACGCGGCTCACATGTTACCACTTAAACAATTCGAAACCTTCAAGACATTGCAGAGTAAAAATTTGATCTCTAATTTTAAGTGATTTTTTTTTTCAGTTTAACGTCCCTTTCAAGATTATCTCAGCTCATATATGAGGACCAATCAGTAGGTGGGGCGAAAACGGGAGAATCCCGAGAAAAACACCTAACACACGCAAGCAGAACATGGCTTGTCTCACATGTGCCCGTGTGGGGCTCAACACGGTGCTCGAACCCACACCAGACACAGCAGTGAGATGATCGAATGGTTAAGTGCGGTAATGAAACATTAGCACTCTTATCCACTCGGCCGCGGAAACGCCTGTCTTTATTTGTTCAGTATATTAGTCTTTTTAGGGGATTGCTGTAACGTCACCTACATGCATATGATGTAAAAGTATCAACATAATACTATATATATTTTCTATGCTTACAAGTATACCGTATAAGATGTGCTTACTGAGAAGATATCTTAAGTGGATACCCAAGTAGTAAGTTAATTGTATATATCGCTATAGCGTGCCATATGTGGTGTTGTTATATTTCCCGTGCGCGTGCGGATTGCGTCAATGTTTTACGTAAAGCTTTTGGAGGTAAAGAGTATAATTGTGAGATCTTTCCTCGGAAAACACGTTTTCTTTGATTCAAATGACATTTTTTCCCAATTCTTCTAATCCAGATAAGATGCGTAAACTGTTTCACAGAGCACTTTGATTTTACGGCGGCGGAATAGCGCTTTTCAACCAAATGAACGAAGACGAGTTAACCCAAGTTATAAAGGAACTCAAGTTGACAAAGGAGATTTCGATCTTCATTCTCTTGTAACGAAGTCACTCGCCAACACGTCAATCAGGCTTTTAATTGGCAAGTGCCCTACACATTACGATTTCCAGGCAATATTGAATTGTCACTGGGGCTGAAGGTAATGTGCTCAGTCGAGCGATGTTTTGTTTAGGCAAGCCACGGCTCAGACATTTTACAGTGAAGCGGAAGATAAGTTCACAAGCAATGGTTTAACAATTGGCATATCCAAACGCTCCAGTTTCCCTATTTTCCTATTTTTCCAATATGAATTTAGTCCACCAAGGTTATGTAATGTATTTGCATATCGTTATGTTTAGTGACTGTTTATTGACATCCAGGTAATGCGTATCATGACTCGCACTATATATCTTAACTTTGACATCGTAAGTCCAAACATTTGCAACAAGTTCAACTATGAAGAGCCATTTAACTTTAGTCTGGCTACCATAAGACAACTAACGCGACTATAAATAATCGCCGCGGATAAAATCAATATGCGACAACATCAGGACAACATGTCTGTGTAATGTATACCCCCTTATACCCCACCTTTATATAGAAAAACCGGGGTTTGCAGAAGTATACCTCGTTTTCTTATTTTTGCTCCAAAACACAGATTGTGGGTACTCGTTAGAGTACCCACAATGTATGTTTTGAGCAAATATAAGAAAAATATCAACATTTTTCTGATGAAATTTTCAATTTTGACAGCTGAAAAAAATCTCTGTATATTACATGGGCAAGTTTTCGTAATGATAGGTAAAAACACCTGTCTGGCAAAACCTTCCCACCGATCGGAATATTGATTTTATCCGTTGATCAGTTGTTCCCTATCGCGATGGGTCTGTGAAGCTGAAAGAAAACGCAGAGAACGCAAAGCCAATACCAATGGGCCACCAGCTGATTCCATGATATTGACCTGCTCTACTTGCAACAGTTTAGAGCTAGAATTGGCCTAGTCAGCCATCAAAGAACTCACCAACACACACGAACCTATTCAAGAAATAATGATAGTCTTTCTCATTAGTGAGAGACGAACAACCATCGCGATGGGTGTATCTTGTTAACCGGTGTGAAATTGCACACCCTTTCGTGTCATATCGCAATTAATTGCATATTTACACAACGACACAATAGGTTGATGATATTATAATTATGTAGAGCATGTCCAAAGCCTGAGATCGCATCACGGGGGTGGGCTGGATTACTTGGTTGTGTCCCCAAAATAATTTGAAATCTACCCCTTTCATGAAGGTGTAACCCCTGAAATCGTATGTGGATTCTCAACCCCCGTCTTAGAGGGTATTAAGTTCGCAAAGGCATGGTGCATAGTATTCAACAATGCTTGTAGTGCAATGCCTTCAGAACACCTTAAGTGACATGTTTGGAATCAGATGCAGTAATATGACCAAAGGAACGATGAGTTTTATATAGCAAAAGTACCCAATAGGCTGCAGCAATGTTGGACAGACGACGCACCATTTGGAAGACAAAGGAGCCGTCTCATGGGAAAAACAACAATATGCATAGGCGAAAACAAAGGCGCAGATCAGCTTCGCAGTAACTGCGAAGCTGATCAGCGCCTTTGTTTTCGCTACACGGATAGTACAAGTAAAATAAAAAAGTACAAGTAGGCAAAGATCAGGAAAAGGCGCAATCAGAAAAAGACTCCCACTCCAAAAACCAAGGTGGGAAAAAACCAAACTAACAATCAGGTACTTATACCATGAGAACATTTCGTAAGCCGAATGAGCAGCTATTTTCCCAATAGGTGGCCACTCAGTTACCTTAACTTAACTAAAAATATGCAAACATACATAAGGCGCCAACAGCACAAAATATTTTAAACACCAAGACATAAAACAAAAAGAACCACCACAGAAGTATCGACTTGGAACGATCAGTAACACAAAGTTACTGGCGGGTTTAAATCGATTTTACACGGCCGTAACCTTACCCTCAGCTTCTGCAGTGGTTCATAACATTTAGTTAGTTCTTCGGTCCTCGTGGTGAATCTCTAACTAGTAAATGAATCATCAAGAACAAACAAATAAATCATGATAAACATCCTGATGAATCAAAAACCAGGACTCACAGATTCAGTAAGCTGCCCGACGATGGAGATCCCTGGGCGCCAAACTTACTAACTCCGAAGCTAAAGAAAAACATCAGTTGGACCCCGGTGGGCCAAGCAACAGACAAGAAGCTCCGGCCCCAACCAACTAAAATGCATAGCTTTAAGTCGGGGCCATCATAGAGTCTGACGCCCCACCCACCGGCGTGCAATTAAAGAAGGCAGCATAGTTATCAACCGTGATTGGGTTAAAAACTAAGCATGCAGACTGTCGCATAACATTCAAGTTATAACCTATACGTCTGTAACGTGTTATGATTTTTCTAAACTGAAAAGAAAAATCAATACTTCCTATAAGTTTCTTAAATTTGTAAACCAAGTCACCATAAAATTCTGGTTCCGAAAGACCCTCACTTAAAAGCGTCTTTAACCCAACATTATATTTGGAAATCAATTCATAGTGTCTACGATAAAATTTAGAAAAGGTTTTTCGAAGTTTATGATACCGATAGCCCTGCTGGAGAAGTTTGGCCGTTAAAGATTTATTTCGAGCGTTGAAGTCTGTAACATGATTGCAAACTCTAGCAAACCTAATAAGTTGCGAAATGTATACACCATAAGAAGCACGAAGAGGAACGTCACCATCCAAAAACGGAAAATTTACAATATCAAAATCAAAGTCATCGCGCTTATCATAAATTTTAGAAGAAACAAATCCATTTGCAACAGAAAGATGAAGATCTAAAAAGGGGGCTTCGGTATCCGAGATATTGGCTTTGTTCAACTGTAGTTCAGATGGATAAATTTGATTGACCATACCTTCAAAAGAAGGGTTGTCAATGTTCAAAAGGTCATCGAGGTACCTAGAAGTGGAATTAAAAGCCTCGATAACATCAGCTTGATTATCATGGTTAAGAGAATCCATGAAATCTCTTTCGTAGTAGTATAAAAATAAATCAGCTACGAGAGGTGCGCAATTTGTACCCATCGGAATTCCAACAATTTGTCTGTATAACTTGGTCCCAAATCTAATATAGATATTATCCAGGAGATAGGATAAGGCGTCGCACACATTCTGACATGACCAAAGTGTATACCGACTTTGGTCAGAGGATGTGAAAAAAGCCTTTCTGTCATTACATGCCAAATAAAGTGAACCATAGTTTTTTAATGCCCTTTTGAAGATCCACTCTATCAAATCCAGAAGTTTTTCTTTGATTAGATTATGTGGTAAAGTTGTATACAGAGTAGAAAAATCATATGTGGACAAGCTCGTCGCACGGAACCCTCTACACTTCAATTTATTGAGCACCTCACCAGAATTTTTTATTGACCAAAACCAATTTTTATTTGAAGTTTCATACACTGTCTCACAGTATATTATAACATGTGATTTGATAGCTGTAAGACAGGAAGTTAATAATTTAGAAAGTTCAGTAGTAGTACAAGAGCTAGAATTTGCAATAAATCTTGCTTTGTATGGTCTTTTGTGAAGCTAAGGTAACCAATACATCGTTGGAAGTTTGTCTTGGCCTTCATTGACACAAACAGAAAACTTAACAGGTAAATCGTTTAAGTGGGCATTTACTACATACACCTCATCAGTATCTGTCTCCAGATAAGCCCTGGTACCATCCAGCTCCTGTTTTAAGGTGTTAACGTAGTGAAGCCTACAAACAACAACAACATTGTTTGCGGCTTTGTCTGCCGGAACCAAGACATACTTTCTGTGAAATTCTTGGATACCCTGCTTCAAATGCCTAAATGACGATTTAGGTTTAGGAGGTAAAAGATTAGTATTTTGTGAATAAAACTGTATACGTTTATCCACGATAGTGAAGATACTTCTTTTCCATTCTTTAATAGCATTATCCTCAACACCCTCTCGTTTACACCATCGATTACCGAAATCATTCAATGCAGATGCAATCTCCTCTCTACATTTATCGAAATTGATGTAGGAGGGAAATCTATGTTTCGGACCTTTAGAAACAATTTTGCGAATTCTAGAATCCGAAATTATTTTTAAATTTCCAGTAACTATATGTCCGGCTGGTTGATAAACAAATTTTGAATCTTTACAATCTCAAGACTTAGGAGTATTAGCATGGATATCAAGATCAGAAACAAGTTTATTGAAATTAAAAATAGTATTTCTGATTGGTTTATTATATTTGTAACAAATAATAGGAGGTTCTGAATTTTGGAAGTACGTAGGTATAGACTGTATCACTGATTTATCCTGGAATATGCTTGGTAAATCAATAAAGTCAATTCCTTTATTAATGAAAGGAATTTTAATAAAACTTCTAATGTGATTAGATTCGGAATCGATAAATGGACGAAGAGCATGCTGAGTATAACATCTTGTTAACAGTGCAGCGTCATACATTTGATGATTTCTATCGTAAAATCTATTAGCCTCTGTGTCCAAGGAACGTAATAGAGCAATAGGTAGAGAACTAAGATAAGACAGCATTGGATGTCGACCGTGAATCCTTAGTTTAACAGCAGCCACAGAATACAGCTAGAAGCTTGAAATTTCGGATTTAAGAAAAAGAGGTTTTAATTTTTACAGGTCTATATATTGCACGGGGGGGTGTGTGTTCGTAATGGACTATGGGTCTTTGTCAAATTTGTTACAAAGAACCATCAAACCAGAGAAGATGTAACAGGACGTTTTTGGAAAATAAACCTCAGCTAGTACCAAGATGAGGCTGCTTCTACTCAGGAACCTGCTGCTTCCTTTTATGGGACTTCCATAAATGGGGCTTTTATGATTCAGAAGAGGAAGGAGAAGTTGTTGCCAATACCAGATAGGCACCCGTGTTATCGTCATTGGATACGTCTTCGAGTTACACTTCTTCTAGAACCCAGAAAGCATCATAGAAATGAAGAGCGACAAAAAGATAGTTCTTATACAACTCGTCCATTAAAATGTATCAGACGACAACCAAACAGACTTCAAGCAGGTCAAGCAGCCATTCAGGAATTTACGTTCACAGCACCATCTAGTCAGGTTTGTATTTTGTAACTATTATAGGAATGGGTTTTATTTTTTCTTATTTTATCGATCTGTAAACTCAGGCGAATCACTCACAAACTGATATGAAAAAGTTTGTATATCAGAAAGATTGCGCAATCAGAAAGAAATTCCCACTCCATAAACCAGGTGGGAAAACTAAATTCACAATCAGGAACTTATACCAAGAGAACAGATAACAACTGTTTCCCAATAAACCGCCACTCAGTTACCTACCCGAACTTAACTAAAATTATTAAACATTTCATATTGCTGATTCACTGCACGCTAGACAGTTAGACAGTTTTCCATTTAAATTTATAAATGTACAAAACGCACATGTAACGCGTTTCTACCGTGTCTCCGACGTGCTCCTGACGCATGCTGAATTTAACATTTTTATTCCACACGCCTGGTGCGCGTTTGGGTTATACGCTTATGTGTGACTACTATTTAACTAAATTAATCATTAAGTATGTTGACCCTGTTGTAAAAAAGTCAAGTTTGCCAAAACGTCACGAGTTATTAGTATATTGAAGAACTGTAGTCCTCCATGATACATGCGAATACTCGAAGTTGAAAATCTGTGCATTGGTACGATGAAAAAGAAAAGATATTTGAAACAATTTTTATATAATATTGGCATGGTAGCCATCTTAGTCATTCACACAAGTGACATTGATTATTAATTTATAAGCATTCTACAGAAGCGTTATAAATGTCCAACTTTTAAATTGCATGTACGTTTTTCACGTACACTGAGTAAACAATGAGCTACATCTCAGAACAACTTTATAATGAGCCTGTGCGTGAGAAAACCAACAATTTGCATTGCGACCAGGCCCAACACAAAGCGGCCTGTTCAGTCGCAGAAGATGGTTAATGGCTTGAAATGTTGGATTTAGAAAGTAGAGGAATTGTACTATCCATGTAGCGAAAACAAAGGCGCTGATCAGCTTCGCAGATACTGCGAAGCTGATCTGCGCCTTTGTTTTCGCCTAAGCAGATCGTTGGTTTTTCCATGCGGCGGCTTTACCGAGGATACGTTTGATCAAGTGCGTCGCGTCGGGAACAATAATCAATCCAAAAGTGATAATAAGCGTTGCCACACCAACACATCCTATGTACTGTGAGGACGGTCTGTTGTCCGGGACTGAATAATGTCGCCGTTGCCAAGAGCCGGTACTTCTAACATCAATACTTGTGTTTGAAACAAGTTCCTGGACAATCTGGTCTAAAGTCATGTTTGAGAAAGCCCCCGTATTACACTGGCAGGAGACGGTGCATACGGCTTCTGAAACAACTTTTGTTGTAGTGACACTTCCAGTCGTAGTGCGATTTGACACAGTTCCATTGTATGTTCGTGTAGTAGTTGGACTTGTACTAGAGACAGATAAAGTGGTTGTTGTATCATTTGCCTGTAGACTGGTGGATATTGCAGGTTTCAGTACCTCTGTGGAATTGTGCAGTTTAGCGATAGAGCTACTCCATATGATCGTTGTATCTCCTTTCTCTGATGTTTGTGGTGCTTCTGTTGTTGTCGTAGATGTAGATGAAGATGTGTCTATAAATTGAATGAGCCGTCATTTGAGAAAACCAACAGACAGGGTCCCAACCGGCCTGTTACAGTGTAGTCACAGTTCTAAGCAGACCAAAAAGCTTGAAATTTCAGATTTAAGAACAAGTTCTAAGCAGACCAAAAAGCTTGAAATTTCAGATTTAAGAACAAGTTCATGTATATGTGTAGCGATAACGAATACACTTATCAGCTGTGCAGTTACTGCACAGATGTTCTACACCTTTGCACATTGTTTACTGGTGTGGCTCAAATGAAGTTTTGTGAACGAGGGTAGCAGACTCACTACACAGATTTGCTGTTGTAAACATGAATGACACATCTGTTACTATTACTCAAATACATACAATTCTTTCGTATTTTCGTTTTTTCGCGAACTTTTTGAAACCCCCTCGTATAACGGTACGTGACGTGAGTCTACTACTGTGTGAGTTTTTTTATATAAAGAAAAAACTCTTTCCTTGTACAAAACACGAAAGCACATTAAAGGTGTCTATTTACAATGCCATAATCATATTTGACCTGAATACAACATCAGGAAAACATGTTCATAAAATAAATACCCCCTATTGACGCCAGTCAATATATAGAAAAAGAAAGTTAAAAGTAGGCACTGATCATGAAAGGGCGCAGTCAGAAAGAAATTACCAGTGTAAAAACCAAGGTGGGAAAACAAAATTAACAATTAGGTACTTTTACTACGAAAACATCATTAGCCGAGTGAGCAGCTATTTTCCCAATAGGTGACCACTCAGTTACCCAAACTTAACTAAAAATATGAAAAACATAAAAAGAAACAGAAAGAACCACCACAGAAGTATAGCCTTAATGTAAAACTATTGGGCTTAAACTTGTTTTAAATGGCCATAACCTCACCCACAGAAAAAACTGGGGTTTACAGGAGTACACGTATTTTTCTTATTTTTGGTCCAAATCATAGATTGTGGGTACTCCTTTAAACCGCGGAAAATTAAAGAAAGCATTATTCTTTTTTTTTTCAATTGTTTCAGCTCTAAAATTTTATATTGCTAGGTGTGTTTTCATAATGAAACCTTACCTTGTTCATTTATTGTTGTTCCTTTAGGTCCTGAAATTAGATACAGTTCTATTCATGAGTAGCTCGATGCGCTACCAACTGCGCCAGTCTTGCAATCATTGTTAATGTACGTGTACCCTAACCATCTTTTACGGACAAAAATGTATACATGTACGATCAATATATTTAACTATAACTGAGACTTAAGGAAACACCTGCAGCCGTTATTAAGATATAGTCATCAATATAAAAACAGGAAGTTCAAGATGTCAATGGTTGCCAGCATCTTTAAATCACAATGATAAACACGTTTTATCCTCGACCGACAGTGCATACAAAGTGAGAAAGTTGCAGTTTCGGTGACAAATATTAAATTCTTCACAGAAAAGTCCACCTTACCGACCGGATCGATGTTCACAAATTTTAAACAAAAACAACAAATCGTTTTGAAACTTAGAGAATTTGTATTTTTTAATAAAAGATTTTGAAAAGTGTTATTTTCAGAAAATTTATCGCTGGTTTTGAAAATTTCCTTTAAACAGCAAAGAGTACAAACAAACATGCATTCTAATGTTATGGCAGATAAGCACATGCCCAACATGACTGTTTTGGCAAGCTTCATCATCATAAAAACATGTCCGTGAAATGTATACCCCATTATACTCCACTTTTACATAGCAAAACTGGGGTATGCAGGGGTAGACCTATTTTTCTTATTTTTGCTCGAGGCGGTTCTCACGTGTACCCACAATCTATGTTTTGAGCAAAAATAAGAACAATGTAAAAAATTCGGCTGAAAATTTTCAATTTTTACAACTTAAGAAAAATCTATATACATGTATTACATGGGCATGTTTTCGTTATGTAAACAGAATGCAAGAATTTTTACTGTGTTTTGTGCCATTGTACTTTCTTTAGATTTTTGTATCTGTGAAATCAAAAGTAAAATTTCTTGCATGCAAATCGTAAATGTAGCAAACGGATTAGACTTCTGCATATGAAACTCGCTAACAGTCATTTAGGGCTTTAACGTATATTCCATGACCTTAGAATGCATGTTTAAATGAAATTTTCAAAGCCACCGATAAATTTTCCGAAGATGCAAATTTTGTAAAAAAAAAAGAAAAAAAAAAAAGAAAAAAAAAAAGAAACAGCCCTACAAATTCTTTAAAATTCAGAATGTTTTGTTGTTTTTCTTATACTTACATTATATATATCATATGTACAATGAAAACGGTTAGAAGTTTTCATTGCAAACAATGTTTTTTAATTAAAAAAAAAAATGATAATAATAATGATAATAATAAATAAATGCAATTTTACACTTTTTGTCCTAAAACATTTTTATTATTATTGAAAGTCACCAGTAGTGCTAGAAATAAAATAGTTCTAGTTAATCATAAAACTGACCAAAGCATTGTGGTGCAAGAGTTTTGATTTTCAGTGTATCAGTAATCATATGGTCATCTGGTTTATTTGAGTATCACAGACGTCTAATTAATTAAGTCTGAGTTTAGTGGATATTATAACAGTGCCGTATACATTCTTACAAGAACAAGAATATAAAATATAGATTGATAAAAATACATCAAGTTCATGTCCATTTAGACTGTAAGAACAGAAAGACAAGGGAAATTAGATCAAATTAAATTCAAATAACAAACCCAGTTACCAATTCCCTTATTCGTACCTCCTTTAGGATGACATACAACAAGCACTAGAACTTCGCACAGAACTAGCAGTATTTGCAGCATCGTTGTTGGGCAGTTGGCGCCAAATGAGTTTATACGACGCGCACTACATTGTTCATTATGGGCACGTCTTCATACATATATAACTCTACCAAGAACCGTTCTTCTTAAGGTTGTTAAGGTTGTTGTTTGAATAGCAAAGGAAAGCTTGCGCATGCAATATACAGAATTTTTCAGAAGCAATGAATTTGTAATTTTCATTGGAAAATATTGATATTTCTAATATTTTCGCCGAGGCAGTTCTAACGAACATAGGTTTCGGATCA
This sequence comes from Rugalucina vietnamica, assembly GCA_964017185.1. Lineage (NCBI taxonomy): Eukaryota > Metazoa > Mollusca > Bivalvia > Lucinida > Lucinidae > Rugalucina > Rugalucina vietnamica. The sequence continues at coordinate 24,560,216 of OZ024876.1, forward strand.
AAAATAAGAAAAATAGGTATACCCATACATACCCCAGTTTTCTATATAAAAGTGGGGTTGAAGGGGGTATTCATTGCACGGACATGTTTTCTTATGGTCGCATGATATTTTTATAGAATCACTCAATACATGCCAATCGCTCACAACTTAATAGAACGACTGAGACAAAACAAATCTAAATGAAAGAAGCTCTTCAAATGCATTTGATTTATGATGGGTTAGCCGTGTATTCATTTATTTCTGGTATTCTGCTGACCGTGTGTCCATGACGAGTTATTACGGAGATTTACAGTTTAATAATCTATCACGGGATTTCGTGAAAAATGAAATCTCGTAGTTTATTCGGTGGTTGCCGGACGTATTTAGGATACCTACATGTATGTAAACATAAAAAGGTACAAGTAGGCAAAGATCAAGAGAAGGCGCAATCAGAAAAAAGATTCCCACTCCAAAAACCGAGGTGGGAAAAAACAAAACTAAACAATCAGGTACTTATACCATGAAAACATATCGTAAGCCGAATGAGCAGCTGTTTTCCCGATAGGTGGCCACTCAGTTACCTAAACTTAACTAAAATATGAAAACATACATAAGGCGCCAACAGGACAAAATATTTTAACATTAAGACATAAAACAAAAAGAACCACCACAGAAGAATCGCCTTGGAACGACCAGTAAACATAAAAACACGAGTCTCGGCGATGCATCTAGGCATCACTATTACGGGCATGTTCGTGTAATAAAGGATTTTGTACGAGAACTCATCAGCTGGCGAGTGGAAACCATATTTGAGCCACCTCGTTGGAAATCCAACAATGTGGTTTCCGACCAGGTCCGACACAAACCAGTCGCAGAGGATGGTTAAAGGCTGGAAATTTTGGATTTAGAAAGCAGAGAAATTGTACCATCCGTGTAGCGAAAACAAAGGCGCTGATCAGCGTCGCAGTTATTGCGAAGCTGATCTGCGCCTTTGTTTTCGCATATGCAGATTGTTGGTTTTCCCATGCGGCGGCTCATTTAATTACGCACTGGGCCTTACCGTGCAAAAACTTTCTATGTCAATATGAGAAGTAACACTCTCGATCAGCTTATGCTATCACACAATTCGACTTTCACCACTGTAGAAGATCATAAATGGTGTAAGATTTCGCATTTCTGTTCTCAACAATTCAGGCCTACATCCAAAGTTGAAAAGCAATTTGTCCAAAGATCGTGATTTTTTTTTCGTGAAGGGTTTGATTAATTAAAATTAATAAACTATGTATCAAATTAATCTAATTAATGTCAAACATTAATATCGATTGCGGTGTTTACTCGTATTTTTAGTCTGAATCTATTATAGTGTTTATAGAAAATAATTAGCAATGCTGTCTAAAATAATATAACGAATAAAACTGTCGTACGTTTAAGTTTAACATCAATATATATATAATCAGAGATGTCATTTAAAGATATCTACACTGTGTACACCCTAAAAGATGAAACATCTACAGTAGCGTAGATTTCGTAGAACCCATGTTTATTTATTTTATTATAGGTAAAATAATTTGATTGTACCGCTTAACCTCTGACATAGATACACTGTATGCATTTGTCGATCGGACTGCTTAAAAAAAAAACTCTGTTTTGGCCCCATTTTGCCAAATACTAATATTCTTGTTGCATGTGTTCTGCCATTTGTAAACCGAGTCTGTAGGTGTGGTCAAAATGATGTATCTGTAGTTTTGTCACTTTTACATCAAAGTAAAAAAAACTATTGGGGTTCGAACCCGCGACAGTCGGATCCTACGTTCTACGGCGTAACCATAACACCAAATTCTAATGGTATAAGAGTATTCGTTAACTACCACGCTACACGAATTCCGATTAACCGATATACGCACAAAGGATTCCGTATACTTCTTAGATTTATAAATACACACCGATAACCAAAATATTTACCAAACATCCAGTCAATTTATGATGGTCAACCTATACTATAATACACTTGACAAGTACTTTCCAGTCAACAATGATCGTTTATATGATTGTGTTGTAGAAAAAAATTCAAACGTAATACCATAAGTTCATGTATGTTGCCATTATTTAAATCGAACGGGAACTTCACAAACGCCAACTTCAAAGAGGTTAAGGACATGTTCCTTTCAAAGTTTGGTCTCCATAGTTACCACTGAATGCCATAGAATTGTTTGTTTCTCGATGCGATCCAATGGCGTATGCGTGTAGAAATCATCAGGTTAACATGTCCGTGCAATACCCCTTTACATCCCACTTTTGTATAGCTTTGGTATACAGGGGTATATCTATTTTTCTTATGTTTGATCAAAAGCATATCTTTAGTGTGTTTTCGTTAGAACCGCCCAGTCTTTTCCCAAGTAGCTCGATTTCCGAAGCCGACAATGCTCACAAAAATGCCCATGCAAAAGTACCACTGCTGTAGAATTAAAATCTTTCAGTTGAATATTGTTTTCTTCATTATGTTTACCCAAGCTATATATTGTGGAACACGTTAGAACCGTTTTGCCCAGTAGGTTCTCAACAATACCGGTTCTCACAATCTATGTTTTGAAGCAAAAATAAGAAAAAAGCCAAACTCATATGCACCTTAATGTTTACTATACACCTATAAATGTAAGGTCATAACACGGACATGTTATCCTGATGTAATGAAATGGTAGGTGAGAACACTCGCCATTCACTGGATATGACACAGACATGTGCTTGTGGTAAATCTGAGTGTCAACGCTAAGAAAAATGCCAATGGACGTTTAAAAGTGTTATCGCTACATATAAGAATAATTTGAAGATATGTCCTCTGTCCTTGGCTTAATTATAAGAAGTCTATATATTTCATTTTCTTGGAAGTACGATTCCAAAATGTCTTTATCTGCGATTTCATTATCAGTATAATCAGCACAATCATCAATCTAATTAAAAGCAAACAAGGAATACAATTAGTCTTAGAGTGAACCTAAAACGCAGCGAATGTCATTATCTTCATGCAATATACAGTATCTGTCGGAGACTGTTTACACAAGGAAAGTGAATGCTTTAGGTATGATATTAAAATATGTATACAGACATTTCTGGTTTTGTTCACCTCAGTCGTCAGTTTTGAAAAGGTTTCCTACATGTAGGTGTATAAATTACATTTATATACGCTGACGAACTTCTTTGTTTTGCGAATTTTCTGAAATAGAGTTTTGACATCTGGTTTTAAACGATATGCAATGAATACCTGAATAATATGCCTTTAAAACTATATAAATGAATTTGTGTGATTCTTTATGATCTTTATGAACAAATTGATGAACGATACACTTCTGTTTCTTATTTTGTCAGTCGGGTATAAATTGCATTGTGTGTAATTACATCGTAGATGTTCAATAACTAAAGTATAACCAAAATAAATGAAATTTGGTGGCAACGTAGTGCAGAATGAATAAGTAGTGTTGTCCTTTGATTCAAATTTTATGCCTGTAACTTAATGTTTTTCGCTTAGAAATTTTGTGACGTATACAATACCGTATGCGAAATTTGTAAAAATGTAAACCTCAATCAACATTTCGATATTGCATAATGTCACTGTTGACAATTTCCTTTGAAGAAACTACATGTATATATTATTTGTTTGTAAGAATACGATGTTCATTATCATAGAAATGTTATTTTATTTACTCCTCAATACGATGTGCATCCATCATTTCCTTCTTCAGACGTGTCACAAAAATCCAACAACTAAAAACGTTGTGATTCAGTTCAGTGGTACATGTATTCATTTGTCCTTCCATTTCCTGTACATTTCACCAGAAGAACTGACTTCGGAGCGTTTCGAAATCCTATATTTCATACAAATTATTTAGTTTGTTATTATTATGGTTGATATCGTAATTGATTTGAAGCCTTGAAGACAGGATTTTTGTGCCGTTGCTCATGAGATGAGCCGCCTCGTGGGAAAACCAACAATGTGGTTTCCGACCAGGCCCGACATAAACCAACCTGTTTAGTCACAGAAAAGAGCTAGAATCTTGAAATTTCGGATTTAAGTAGAAGAGGAACTGTACTATCCGAGTAGCAAAAACAAAGGCGCTGATCAGCTTCGCGGTTACCCATATGGCCATGAGGCGGCTCAGATGATTACACTTTGTATTTGAAGAAGAAATTGAATTCGGAGGCGATTTGTTCGTCAAATTGCATTACCGATTCCGATAAAATCATTTTCTTCTGCAACTAGTTACGAAGGAGTAAAGAACAAGGCAGACGAAATATACCATGGCACAACGAACTACTCCCTTTAATGGATACTGAATACATTAGTGATCATAAAATTAACATCAGGAAAATATGTCCACGGAAAGAGTACCCCCTCATTCCCTACTTTGAGTAATACTTTGTAGTAAATCTGGTCTACGCAGGGGTATACGAATGTTTGTTATTTTTGATCCAAAACATAGATTGTGGGTACTCGTTAGAACTGTCTCAGCGTGTATCCACGATCAATGTTTTGAGAAAAAAAAATAAGAAACAATTAAAAACAATCTGCTAAATATTTTAATTTATACAGCCGAGAAAATCTTTGTATATTGCATGGGCTAATTTTCGTAATGGCAAAGAAGTAAGAAGCAGTCACGACCTTGAACCAAATATCTACACAGCCAATATTGAATTGGGTTTGAATTGTTGCTTTATCACGAAAACATTTCCGTATAATGTATACCCACCTGAACCTCACTTTTACATGTATATAGAAAAGCTGGGGGTATGCAGGTGTATACCTACTTTTAATTTTTGCTCCAAAATATAGATTGTGGGTGCTCGTTAAAACCATGTACCCACAATCTATGTTTTGAGCAAAAATAAGAAAAATATGAAAGGAAATCTAATGAAATTTTAGATATTTTACAACCAATAAAATCTTTGTATATTGCATAGGCATATTTTAGTAATGCTGAGGACACAAAGTTCCAGCAATGAATTTTATTTGAATTGTTTGTTTTAGTCCCTGTCAACAGCCAGCTTGGTCATGTCAGACGTTGCCTCAGTAGTATGAGGCTACTATCCAGCATTGGGAATGCCATTACATCCAAAATGTGCATTCAAAATATAACCATTCACTGGCAGGTAAAACAATTGCTGGTCTGACTAAACCACTTTTCCTAGACAGGCCATGAACTTCTTAGCGGTTAACCAGTAATCAGGTGGTCTGTCATTCGGAATTTAATGTTTTGATGAGGCACAATTAGCCCATCTGTTTCTCACGGTTCCAGTGGGCAGAGCCCAATATTCCCATCCGGCCGTACCTTATGCAATATAGCAATATATATTATAATGGATACAAGTTAACCCAGGAAGCAACGATATAAAGGACGTAAATAGAAATTCGTTCCGCAGTTTACCAAAGAATTTGAAAAAAAAAAATAAAATAATAATAATAATAAATAATAATAATAATAATCAAAATGAAATTTTCTCTTCCGTGTCTCGTAGCTATGTCACGTGTGGCTGACGCCAATGTTTATTTTATATTTTATCCACTCGCTTGTTTGAACTGTATACATTGAGATAGGCGTTAAAGCGTAGTATCTATGGAATAAGACCTATCTTTAGACTAGCAATGTATAATTTCTGTTAGATTTGTACCAATATACAGAAAATTGATTTATAGGACAGACGCAAGACATTCTTAACCACTTAAATACCGATGTATCAGAGAAAAGTTAGTTTTAACATATAGGTCTAGTTACATGAAAATTGCTTGAAGGATATAGGGTTTGTTCTGTATACAATGGAACATTAGTTGCATAGTGTGAGAGCGTAAAAGATCTATTTATCAACAAAAATTATTAGTAGTCATTGGTGTTGTTTTCGTCGTTGTCATGAACGTCACTGAAGCCATCATTCACCTTTATTTACATTGGCTAAGAAAGTCCTACCACTCGGCCACAGTGGTCTCCATATCGCGTACTAGACGGTACAGGAGTGTAAACCTGCATCTGCATTATATTATCTTTTGATTGAAACGATACATATGTAGGTGTAAATGGTTTTCATGTGGAAATGAAAGCCATCCTTAGATGGCATATAACTGCTTACATATTCCCAAAGGATTGTATATACAGACGTATATTCTTTTGTACGTGATTAGCTTGCTGAAGCAGCAAAATTCGAGACACTTTTCATTATTCGCTTAAATTGATTTGAATTTTGTGAATAATATTTTGCGAATGAGTTCGGAATGAAAACAAAACGCTTACTGGTCGTTCGTCTTCCAGTTATGAGAAAGGCAATCTTTATGTCTCGATAATCAGATTTTAGATGACTGAAATAGGCCAATTTAAGCTCTAAACTGTCGGTTGCAATTGATGCGGGTCAAAAATGAAGAATCTGGTGATGACACATCATGCGCGGATCCAGAGGGGGGGGACAGGGGGTCCGGACCCCCCCCTGGAATTTGAAAATTTTACCTAAAAAAAGGTAATTTCGGAATTTTTTGAGGGTTGGACCCCCTCTCGTCTATGACCAAAAATTACCATTTTCGTTTGACCCCCCTTATGAAAATTTCTGGATCCGCGCATGCACATTGATTCTGGTTTTGCGCTTTGTGCTCTCTACGCTTTCTTTCACCTTCACGGAATATTTTTCCTATACAATGAGCCGCTCCTTTTTTGTAAACACAGCGCCACTTTTATCGATCCCGGGCAGTCTGTTCCCAAGACACTACAGCTGTATTGATATGTTGAAGTCCTCCAGGAAGGCTTTGAGAGCGTCGTGCAATTTTCTTCTGGCCGCCTCTAGAGAGCTTTCCCTCCTGTAAATTTCCGTAGAAAGTTTTAATAGAAGTCGCTTATCAACATGGCCAGCCCATCTCAGCTGTGCTATCGTTCAGACCATATGCGTGCTTTGCATTCAAGTCTTCTTCAGGACCTCTGGTCCTGGAATCCTTTTTTGTCATTTGATTTTGAACAATCGTTAAAATGCTGTCTCACATGCAGCTAAGAGGGGTGGCTAAACCAGTTTCTGCTTAGTGTCAAGCTTGATTCCATTTCGTTGTCAGACATTTGCGAGGCGTCTTTTGCCGTTCTAGTAGTGATCTCATCATTGATTAATGTCTCCTGCTCTGGAGAAAGTTGTTCCCAGAAAGGTGAATTTAACAACTTCCTCATTTTTTTTTCATTCACAGTGATGGTTGGTTCATTGTACGATTTTCCAGGTTCTGTTGTTGTACTACAACTGTCTTGTTTATATACACACAATACAATTCAAACAAGCAAGTGGATAAAATGTAAAATAAACTTTTGCGTCCGCCACACACTGACATAGCTACGCTTGCTAAAAGACAGGGTTGCGATAATTTAATTTGATTATTATTACGGGGTCTGTCCCAGAAATACGTAGACATTTGTGATAAAACAGTAATGTGTCTACAGAATTTCATGAAATTTATATGATCTGTTTGCATACATGTACATCTAATAAACATTTTGTACAAATATGGATGAATTCACCCCTTACACAACAGATTTATATGCATTTATTCCAAGAGGTGTAGGTGTCTACGGCGCACGTCAAAAACACTGTTTTGAAATTCATCAAGATCAAATTCAACAGTTCCTGTAATTGCGAGTTGAGGTGTTATTATACGATTCTAACTATCAGTTGCACGAGTAATTATGTAAGATAAGTTTTTCAAAGTTTGAAATAATTTCCACCATCAGCGTTGATTTTATAGAAATTCCCTTAAACCTACTGCAATTATTTTATTGGAAAATAGTGACGTAATTTAAGTTTTGCGGCGCAAAATTAGACCTTCCCAAGCTTTTCTTTCCAGTTAAGTATATTTAATAAAATTAATTTATAAAATCAGCATTCTATTGTGTCATTAATAATTCTCTGATGATTCTGTAAGCTTTTTTTTTCTTTAAATATTCCAAATGTTCGTTTCTTGTTGTCATTTTAAACAAGCGACATCTTTCTGTTTTATTTCAGTCTAAAATAAAATTAGTGTTCCCTCATATAAAATGAAACTGATCATGCTATTTTTTCTACTTATCATCTATAACTCAAATTATTGACTACAATTTTAACTAAGAAGACTTAATCAATGCTTAGATGACAATATTCATCACACAAAACATTCAACCACCCCTCCACAAAAACGTAGCAAAATGATTTTCAACGTGCTCCGTAAACGACGATACACCATCATATAAATCTCCATAACTTTTGCAATTTGTAAGCGATTGAACTAATATTTTCACAGATTGCTCAGTAATCTACAAATGTAGTTTAAAAGCATGAATATATTTTTAAATTTCAACGAACCGTTCACGATATATCAGACATCTTTATGATTTTCCGGGATAGACCATATTATTATTATTATTATTATTATTATTATTATTATTATTAAAATGTTTTTATTTTTCAAATTCTTTTGTAAACTGCAGAAGGAATTTCTATTAACGTCCTTTATATCGTTGCTTCCTCGGTTTACTTGTATCCATTATGAAGTGCGGCCGGATGGGAATATGGGCTCTGCCCATTGGGGCCGTGAGAAACATATGTGCCTCATCAAAACATTTTATTCCGAATGATCGACCACCTGATTACTGGTTAACCGCTAAGAAGTTCTTGGCCTGTCCAGGAAAAGTGGTTTAGTCAGACCAGCAATATAAGTATTATAGGTGTTAACCTGCCAGTGGATATATTTTGAAAGCACATTTCGGGTGTAATTGCATTCCCAATGCTGGATAGTAGCCTCATACAACTGAGGCAACGTCTGACATGACCAAGCTGGCTGTTGACTGGGACCTAAACAAACAATTCAAATGAAATTCATTGATGGAACTTTGTGTCCTCAGCATTACTAAAACATGCCTATGCAATATACAAAGATTTTATTGGTTGTAAAATGTCTAAAATTTCATTAGATTTCTTTTCATATTTTTCTGATTTTTACTCAAAACATAGATTGTGGATACATGTTAGAACCGCCTCGACAAGGCGGTTCTAACGAGTACCCAAAATCTATGTTTTGGAGCAAAAATTAAAAGTAGGTATACACCTGCATACCCCCAGATTTTCTATATACATGTAAAAGTGAGGTTCAGGTGGGTATACATTATACGGAAATGTTTTCGCGATAAAGCAACAATTCAAACCCAATTCAATATTGGTTGTGTAGATATTTGGTTCAAGGTCGTGGTTGCTTCTTACTTCTTTGTCATATGCAATATACAAAGATTTTTTCGGCTGTAAAAATTAAAATATTTAGCAGACTGTTTTTAATTGTTTCTTATTTTTTTCTCTCAAAACATTTATCGTGGATACACGCTGAGGCAGTTCTAACGAGTTTTGGATAAAAAAAAAAAAAAAAAAAAAAAAAAAAAAAAAAAAAAAACGTATACCCCTGCATACACCAGATTTACTTTACTACACAAAGTAGGGTATGAGGGGGTACTCTTTCTATGGACATATTTTCCTGATGTTAATTTTATGATCACTAATGTATTCAGTATTCATTATAGGGAGTAGTTCGTTGTCTCATGGTATATTTCGTCTGCCTTATTCTTCACTCCTTCGTAACTAGTTGCAGAAGAAAATGATTTTATCGGAATCGGTAATACAATTTGACGAACAAATCGCCTCCAAATTCAATTTCTTCTTCAAATACAAAGTGTAATCATCAGAGCCGCCTCATGGGAAAACCAACAATCTGCATAGGCGAAAACAAAGACGCAGATCAGCTTCGCGGTAACCGCGAAGCTGATCAGCGCCTTTGTTTTCGCTACTCGGATAGTACAGTTCCTCTTCTACTTAAATCCGAAATTTCAAGATTCTAGCTCTTTTCTGTGACTAAACAGGTTGGTTTATGTTGGACCTGGTCGGAAACCACATAATTTGTTGGTTTTCCCACGAGGCGGCTCATCTCATGAGCAACGGCACAAAAATTCTGTCTTCAAGGCTTCAAATCAATTACGATATCAACCATAATAATAACAAACTAAAGAAATTGTATGAAATATAGGATTTTGAAACGCTCCGAAGTCATTTCTTCTGGTGAAATGTACAGGAAATGGAAGGACGAATGAATACATGTACCACTCAACTGAATCACACCGTTTGCCGTAGTTGGATTTTTGTGACACGTCTGAAGAAGGAAATGATGGACGCACATCGTATTGAGGAGTAAATAGAATAACATTTCTATGATAATGAACATCGTATTCTTACAAACAAATAATATATACATGTAGGTTCTTCAAAGGAAATTGTCAACTGCGAAATGTTGATTGAGGTTTAAATTTTTACAAATTTCGTACACGGTATTGTATACTTCACAAATCCCTAACCGAAAACCCTAAAGTTTCAGGCATAAAAATTGAATCAAATGACAACATTATTTATTCATTCTGCACTATGTTGTCACCAAATTTCATTAATTTGGTTTAAACTTTATTTTACTAATTGAACATCCACGATGTAATTACACACAATGCAATTTATACCCGACGGACAAAACAAGAAACACAAGGGTATCTCATAAAGATCATAAAGAATCACACAAATTCATTTATATAGTTTTAAATGCATATTATTCAGGTATTCATTGCATATCTTTTAAAACCAGATGTCAAAACTCTATTTCAGAAAATTCGCAAAACAAAGAAGTTCGTCAGCGTATATACATGTAATGTATACACCTAGGAAACCTTTTCAAAACTGACGACTGAGATGAAGATAATGACATTCGCTGCGTTTTAGGTTCACTCTAACACTAATTGTATTCCTTGTTTGCTTTTAATTAGATTGATAATTGTGCTGATTATATTGATAATGAAATCGCAGATAAAGATATTTTGGAATCGTATTTCCAAGAAAATGAAATATATAGACTTCTTATAATTAAGCCAAGGACAGAGGACATATCTTCAAATCATTCTTATATGTAGCGATAACACTTTTAAACGTTCATTGGCATTTTTACGTAGAGTTGACACACATATTAACCGCAAGCACATGTCTGTGTCATATCCAGTGAATAGCGAGTGTTCACACCTACCGTTTCATCACATCAGGATAACATGTCCGTGTTATGTATACCCCATTGCACCTTACATTTATAGGTGTATAGTAAACATTAGGTGCATATGAGTTTGCCTTTTTTCTTATTTTTGCTTCAAAACATAGATTGTGAGAACCGGTATTGTTAAGAACCTACTGGGCAAGACGGTTCTTACGTGTTCCACAATATATAGCTTGGGTAAAAATAATGAAGAAAACAATATTCAACTGAAAGATTTTAATTCTACAGCTGTGGTACTTTTGCATGGGCATTTTTGTGAGCATTGTCGGCTTCGGAAATCGAGCTACTTGGGAAAAGACTGGGCGCATTCGCACTTGTTTTCTCGACACTACGGAAACACACATATGCAATATACAGGGATTTTTAAGCGGGACAATTGACAACTTCATTTATTCTCAAAACATTGAATGAGGCGGTTCTAATGAGAACCCACTATAGATATGCTTTTGATCAAAAATAAGAAAAATAGATATACCCCTGTATATCCAAGCTATACAAAAGTGGGATGTAAAGGGGTATTGCACGGACATGTTAACCTGATACGTATACGCCATTGGATCGCTCCGAGTAACAACCAATTCTATGGCATTCAGTAGTACCTATGGAGACCAAACTTTGAAAGGAACAAGTCCTTAACCTCTTTGAATTATTTGCACCGTTATTGGCGTTTGTGAAGTTCCCGTTCGATTTAAATAATGGCAACATACATGGACTTATGGTATTACGTTTGAATTTTTTTCTACAACACATATAAACGATCATTGTTGACTGGAAAGTACTACCACGCTACACGAATTCCGATAAACCGATATACGCACAAAGGATTCCGTATACTTCTTAGATTTATAAATACACACCGATAACCACATCCAGTCAATTTATGATGGTCAACCTATACTATAATACACTTGACAAGTTAACGAATACTCTCATATCATTAGAATTTGGTGTTATGGTTACGCCGTAGAACGTAGGATCCGACTGTCGCGGGTTCGAACCCCATTAGATTATTTTTCTGAGAATTTATTTATTTATTTATTATTTTTTAATGTAATTGAACTGATCTTGGGTGATGTGAAAGGTTATGTTGCTAAAGAACACAAGTTTTACATTAAATGGCGTAAAGTGTTTTGTAGAATAAGCTTTCGACCAGGTCTCGGCACAAAAATGGTACAATTGTTGTTCACATGTCAAAACTATTGAGCATAAGTACTAGTCTACAGACATTGCTGCGGAAAATGAAATTGAGAAGGTCGTCATTCGGGTTGACAGTTGCGACAGTGGTACCGACACAGAGGACGAACTTGAGACTTATGACGAGGACACTGAAGACGACGAGCTGATGTATTTGACTGTGACACTGAAGTTGATGTCACAACTGACGAAAACACGTTGACGGTAGATACGCTGACTGCACATGACGATTGCTCTGACCGGCGAGGGGACTGTTTCCGCAGACGACGGTTTGACGAACTGTCAGTGAAACTGTGATTTAATGTGTGAAATGTCATGAAATAACTTGAAAGATGCAGACAATGCGGTGCAAATAAGCATTCATTATGAATACCAAGAGCGTATTAGACTCATAGGCTACTTGGGATACCTATCCTAGTTTCTATTTTCGTAGAAGTTAAACTTAGAAAATTCAAATATAAATATACTGTGTGGTCCCATAGTAATATTATTTAGCATTAATACGATCTGTTTTATAAATAAATAAAATACCAGAAAATATAAAATCATGAAAAGATGAAAAAAAAAATGAAGATAAAGAAAAGCACTCTATTTAATAATAAACAAATGTCTTTGATGGGATTCTAACCCGGGTTGTCTGTCTAAACGTCAAAAATAACTTTTCATCCCAATGAACTTAAGCTGCTCCTTTACCTACCGAGCCAAATCCTTTCTACAATATAATTAAGGACATCATGGCAATACATTACCGTTCATAATCGGTGAATGATTAGAAAACACCTACATGTATGTTAGACGGCGATCTATAAAAAGCTATACAATATAACCATAACACGGCCAATTTTTCGCGGACAAGCTGTAAAAGCTGAAATGCAAGCACCGTCGGCATTGACGAACAGAGGATCACCCTAAAATGACTGAGTGTTGATTTTTGGATATGTTCCATATCTAGGCATTCACTTATTCATGAACTGTGCAGTTCATAGTACATTCTTGAACGTATTCAAGTAGAGTACTTAAACTGATTGCAATTCCCAAAAGGATTCAGGAATACGAGACAAGTCACGACCAACCGATAACTTTAAAACGATACGCTTGATCCAGAATGACGTAAATAGTCGCAGTATTAAGAGAAATGATCATGTCACAAACACTTATCCCAGCAGGCACCTGACGTCTGTTCGACGTCAGATATTGGTTATATTTTGGTCGCGACGTCATATAACCAATTTCCAACGTCTATCAGACGTCATTTCCTGACGTCTTTTGGACGGCTGGATTGGACGTTGTTTTGACGTCCAACTAATTCGTCAGTTAGACGTCGTAATCAAGACGTGATTTAGACCTTGTGTTTTTCATACTTCTGACCATGTGTGGTGTGCAAATTAATGAAACTTCACTTTGGGTAAAAATCAGATCATTCGTTTCGTGTGTTTTTTTTTGCTTTCTTTCTTTCTTTTTTTTCTATGTTCTTTCCAGCAGACATTTGACGTGCGTTGGACGTCAGATTGACGTCAGATTCCAACGTCATAATATCGTTGGAGTTAGGTTGATTTTGAAAGTTTGTTTGTTGTCAAAACTAGACGTCAATCTGACGTGCTAAAGCCAACGTCGGTTTAACGTCTGAAAGCTGACGTCAATCTGACGTCCTAAAACGACGTTTGAATTCATGTCATATAAATAGGTTAAGGTGTATATTTTTTCGCATTTTTGAATAACAGTGGATTCAGAAGAGCAGTGATGCACTTTTGATAGTCCCTTTCACTCCTTTGATAGAGTTTTTCGGAACATACAAAATGTTCAAGATATTAATTCAGCCTGATGTTGGTACATCTTATTTAAGCAAAATTTTATTTCTTTATGGTGCTATAACCAATAAGACATTAGTAAGTCTATCGTCATATGTCGACAGAGTTAGCTGCCCTTGAACTGACATAATTTCTTGCGCAAATGTAACAACATCAAATTCAAATAATAATTTCAACATTGCCACTTTTAAAAAAGCCATATCTAGGTCTCGTATCGGAAATCACCATGCTTAATTAATTTAGAAAAAAAATAATTATTTGTTAATCAAAATAAAGTCTTTCACTAAATTATTAAACCTTCTATTAAGACGAAAATGAAATTTGTATATTTTAATACTTATTTCACCATTTTAAATTATTTCTTGTTCACAATAGTCTTATTATTTACACTAAGGTCTTATTTGTTTTAGCACCATATAGCAATAAAATTTGACATGAATAAGATATACCAACATCAGAGTGATCTAACATCATAAACATTTTGTATATCCCGTATAACTCTTATCAAAGGAGTGAAAGGGAATAACAATAGTGCATCACCGCACTACTGAATCCACTTCAGGATTTCAAAATGTTAATTAAACTGCGAACAAACATTCACGATATCTGTTTTAGCACGTCAGATTTACGTCTGTTTTTGACGTCAAACAAACTTTCAAAATCAACCTAACCCCAACGTCATTATGACGTCACATTTGAGACGTCAAACCAACGTTGTTTTTCTGACGTCAGAATGACGTCTGTTTTTGACGTCAGAATGACGTCTGTTTTTGACGTCAAACAAACTTTCAAAATCAACCTAAATCCAACGTCATTATGACGTCGGAGTCTGACGTCTATCTGACGTCCAACCGACGTCAAATGTCTGCTGGGTAAGATCACTGTTAATTCTGTTATACTTTATCGCCGACAAAACAATTTTCCTCGAATCCTCTGGAGATTTGTCACTACTCAAGGTGCGTTTAGGTGTACCCGACTGGTCGCTTTTATCTATCTTATCAGGAAAACATGCCCATGAAAAACATACACCCTTTAACCCAATCGTATACAGTAAACCTGGGGCGATAATGGTACAAGGTGGCAATGATCAGGAAAATGCGCAATCAGAAGAAACCCCCACTCCAAAAACCGAAGTGGTAAAAATATATTTACAATTCGATACTTGTACTAAGAAAACATATTGTAAGCCGGGTGAGCAGCTATTTCCAAATGGGCGGCCACTCAGTTACCCAAACCTTACTAAAATATGAAAACGCACATAAGGTGCAAACAGCACAAAAATTCAACACCAAGACATAAAACAGTAAGAATCAAAACAGAAGTATCGCCTTGTTATACATTTTCATGTCTAGGCCAATTTTGTGTTTTGGAACAATCATAATTATATTTCAAAGTATGACAATTACGTGTATTTACTTGTCATTACATGTTTCTTATAAATTGGATTAGTTTTTGTAATACACGATTCATCTGGCATTTATTAGCCAGATAAAATCAAACGAAGCATGTGTGACGTATGTATTTTGTCCCTTTGACACAAATGAAAAAAGTCTGCTTCCTATCGGGATATGGATGGCGAATGAAAAGTTCAAGTAGGCAATGATCAGGAAAGTCCTTATTCGTAAGAAAGCTGTCAAGAATATAAATACATTTTTCTTATTTTGATACAAACATTTTTAGATTGTGGATATTTGTTAGAACAGCCACGGTTATGCGGTTCTAACGTGTATCCACATTTTTTTACTTTCGAAACCGAATAAATCTGTATGATGCATGGGCGAATTTTCGTAATTAAACGTAGACGACTGCACGAGAATAAGCTACTCCTTATGAACTCACCGCGTAATTAAATGAACCTCATCATGAGAAAACAAACATTTTGCATATGCGAAAACAAAGACGCAGATCAGCTTCGCGGTAACCGCAAAGCTGATCAGCGCCTTTGTTTTCGCCACAGGACACGGATATTACAATCCCTCCTCTACCTATTTGCAAAATCTCAAGCTTCTAACCCTCTTCTGTGGCTGTACAGTCCGGATTATTTTCTACCTGATAGGAAACCACGTTGTTTGTTTTCTCGTGTCGCGGCTCAAATGACAATTTCGTGTACAATACACCCACAACTTTCAATTTATAGTTATATCGGGTAACCACAAATACTGTTTGTTTCTTAATAAAGACAGAGACTGGTCAGAACAACCTAAAGCGGACACGTACGTGTGCTTTAATTGGTTCATCTACGTCCCCCAAATGTTTTAATAAAATAGTGATAATGAAAATTGTTTACGGAGATTGTACTATCGTTGAGTATACGGGATAGGCCGCTGTATTTTTACACTCCTGGACGTGCCATGTAAAGCACTAAATAATCTCACGCCGTCATATATTTCTGATCTCCTCAAGCCTGTCTCACAAACTCATAATCGCACTTTAAGATCTACGACAAACGGCTCTCTAGCAGTACCCAGATCAAAGAAGGCTATGTATGATGGATCGTTTTCCTCCTCTGCCCCACGGTTGTGGAATGATTTGCCTGGCTCTGTCAAGAAATCTACAACTTTGGTAGATTTTAAGCGAAATGTTAAAGAACACATTTAATGTGCATTTTATATATTTTTTTATATAAAACTTTTGAGGTACATGTTTAATGCATACTTTTAAATTTTCATCTAGCATATCTTATATCTCTTGTAAAATATATAATATTTACCTGAAACATTGTTTTATGCACCCAATTTTAATTCATTGAAATTTTAGATTATATGAATTTCAATGTAAATTGTTTTGTGTCATTTTATTACATTTGTACATTTGTATATATGTTTTAGAGGATCACATGGTAGACCAGAGGACCAATGGTCCTGTAAACGCTCACCTGAGATCTGCTGCATATACCAATAAACATGTTTGAATATTATGGTATTTAACTCCAGTGCAGGGGCAGATGAAGCCCTTGGGCCATTTTCTTTTTTCCTTTTTTCAGAATCTTCAATATTCTGTCCATTTGCCAATTTCCTGCTGGCTTTTCCCTTCAAATGACATTTTAACAGTTTTCCCAATTCAAATGCATAGGCAACCCATGTTGACCTTGCCATAAACTTGGTCAAGGTCATCACAGGGTCATGATTTATATATACATTGGAGTACTTTAGCCATCGATGCTTCACGCCAAGTTTCCTTGAAATCAGTCTATTGGTTTCAGAGAAGAAGATTTTTGATGGGTTTTTACCATATATGGGCATGGCGGCCATCTTTGTCATGTGACCTAGATTATTTATATACACATTGGATTCCTCAATTCTATAGATGCTTCACATAAAATTTGGCTTTGATTGGCCAAGCGATTTCAGAGGAGAAGAGGTTTGAATATATATTATGGAAATATACATGTATATTGCCCCGGGGTGGGGGCACATGAGCCCCTGGGGTCAAATTTTTTTCAGAATCATTAATTTTCAGTCCTACTTCCCATTTCCTGCAAGACTTTCACTTTAAATTACATTTTAAAAGTTTTCCCCATTCAAATGCATTGGCGACCTATGTTGACCTTGCCGTAAAATAGGTCAAGGTCATGAAAAGGTCATGAATTATATATACATTGTAGTGCTTGAGCCATCGATGCTTCATGCCAAGTTTTGTTGAAATCGGTCCACCGGTTCTGGAGAAGAAGATTTTTGAAGGGTTTTTACCATATATGGGCATGGCGGCCATCTTGGTCATGTGACCTGGATTATTTATATACACATTGGTTCCCCCTTCCCATAGATGCTTCATGTAAAATTTGGCTTTGATTGGCCAAGCGGTTTCAGAGAAGAAGATGTTTGAATATTATGATAATATACATGTATATTGCCCCGGGGTGGGGGCGGATGAGCCCCTGCTGCCCAATTTTTTTCAGAATCATTAATATTCAGTCCTACTGCTCATTTTCTGCAAGATTTTTCCTTTAAATGACAATTTAACAATTTTTCCCATTCAAATGCAAAGGCGACCTATGTTGACCTTGCCGTAAAATAGGTCAAGGTCACCGCAAGGTCATGATTTATATACACATTGTAGTACTTGAGTCATCGATGCTTCATGCCAAGTTTGGTTGAAATCGGTCCAGTGGTTCCGGAGAAGAAGATTTTTGAAGGGTTTTTACCATATATGGGCATGGCGGCCATCTTGGTCATGTGACCTGGATTATTTATATACACATTGGTTCCCCCTTCCCATAGATGCTTCATGTAAAATTTGGCTTTGATTGGCCAAGCGGTTTCAGAGAAGAAGATCTTTGAAAATGGTGGACGACGGACGACGGACGGACGACGGACGGACGGACGGACGACGGACGGACGCCGGATCATGGCCATCCTATAAGCTCACCTTGTGAGCCTGACGGCTCAGGTGAGCTAACTAGCTATACAGCTAAATGTGTTTCTCCTCTTTAAATATTGTATAAATAAATGTATTTTTTTCTAAAGAGTCCTCGTATTGGGCCGTACTATATTTACACGTGTATTAGCTTCTATCTGTGCTGTATCTGCAGTTATTGTTATTAAAATAACCTATTGTAATTAAACAAATAAAGTATTATATTCAACGTACATGTCCGTATATACAGCTACACCAACAAATGAAAAAAATCGTAATCGTTTTGTAAGCGTTATCAGCACACGAGTATAAAGTGTTGTATAAAAAGGAAATTGTTTCTTGTTCGGGACTGTTGCGTTATTTTACACTTGATGCTGCGTTTCGCATGTCCCAACGTACTTGCGAAAACACGCATATGCAATATAAAGGGATATATTTTTTCAGCTGGAAAAATTGACAATTACATTGTTGCTCACAAAAATTGACTGAGGCGGTTCTAAAGAGAAACCACAATACCCGTAGATATGTTCTGGATCAAAAATAAGACAAATAGATATACCCCTGTATATCCAAGCTATATAAAAGTGGGATGTAAAGGGGTATTGCACGGACATGTTAACCTGATGATTTCTTCATGTATACACCATTAGATCGCTCCGAGTAACAAACAATTCTATGGCATTCAGTGGTAACTATGGAGACCAAACTTTGAAAGGGACAGTCCTTGACCTCTTTGAATTATTTGCACAGTTATTGGCGTTTGTGAAGTTCCCGCTCGATTTTCATAATGGCAACATACATGAACTTATGGTATTAAGTTTGATATTTTTCTAGAACACATATAAACGGCCATTGTTGACTGGAAAGTAGCTACAAGTGTATTATAGTAAAAGCTGATATATATCTCACCATAACTCACCATACTCGACATCGTAGTAAGTCATCTGACTTGTATTGATGCTTGTCGATACTGTGTGCGAATTCCTCTAGGTGGTTGGCCAGGTTGGTAACAGGTTGCCTCAAATTTGGTTGGGTGCCCGTGCCAGTGTTTATTCAGCCTACTCTTAAACGCGTTTACGGAGGGTGCATTAACTACATTTTCAGGTAAATTATCCCAAGTGTCCACTACACGGTTACTGAATGAGTTTGCTCTAACGTTTAGTCCTGATCTTTTTTTTCTGCAGTTTAAATGAATGTCCTCTAGTGGCACGATATTGAGCCATTGTAAACAGTTTATCCTTATCAACATTGTCGATCCCATGAAGAATTTTATATGTTTGTATCATGTCTGCCCTCTCCCTTCTATATTCCAAGGTTGGTAGTCCAAGTTTTCGCAATCTTTCTGTATATGACAAGTTCTTGCACGATGAAACAAGCTTTGTTGCGCGTCTTTGGACATTCTCAATAATTATTTTGTCTTTTTTTATACAGGGGGGACCAAATTGGTGTAGCGTATTCAACATGCGGGCGGATCAAGCTTTTGTATAGATTCAGGAACATCCCTTCATCTATGAAGGTGAAGGTCCTAAATATGATACCCAAGTTTCTATTTGCTATATTGACTTTAGATGTGATGTGGTCTCGAAAGGTTAAGTTCTGATCTATAATGACACCCAAGTCTTTTTCATTTTTGACCTTTTCTAGTTCAATTTCCTCATTTTCTGATACCATCGTATATCTAGTCCCAGTAATGTTCTTCCCAATGTGTAGATGGTGACATTTAATTATATTAAATATCATCCTCCAAACATTAGCCCAGTCAACTTCTCTATTGAGACTGAATTGAACCCGGTTGTCGTTGTCACTGGTAACGATAGAATACAGTTTTGCGTCATCGGCGAATAATTTAATGAGCACATTTATAATATCCGGAAAATCGTTAATGAAGACTAGGAATAACACTGGCCCGAGTACACTGCCTTGTGGGATACCACTGGTGACGTTTTTCCAAGTTGACTGCGAACCGTTGACTATGACCCTCTGTTTTCTGTCGGTAAGAAATTCTTGGACCCAAGAATGAACTTTGCCACGGATAAAGTTTCTGTAAGAGCCTTCGATGTGGAACTTTATCGAAGGCCTTACAGAAATCAAGATATATTATATCTACTTCATCACCATTGTCAATGGCTTGGGTGATTTCTTCCATAAATTCTAAAAGTTGGGTGACACAGGATTTACCCTTTATGAAACCATGCTGAGCGTTAGAAAATAAATTATTTTCAGTCATGTGGTTCACGATTGCATCCCGAACTAGTTTTTCCATCAATTTACATGGGACGGAGGTTAGACTTATAGGGCGATAATTTGACGGTTTTTTCTTTTCACCTTTTTTGAAAATTGCGCTTACATTGGCCCTTTTCCAGATTGGTGGTGTTAAGCTCTCGTCCAATGATTTTTGAAAGATGGTGGTTAGTGGCTGAATGATGTAGTCTTTTGTTTCTTTTAGACATTTTGGGTGTATCAAGTCAGGTCCCTGACTTTTGCCAGGCTTAAGTGCTGCTACTGCTTTTTCAACATTGTTTTCATTTATTATCAGATTGTCAGTTATATAATGGAAAGGCCTGTCTTCGAAGTTTGGCAGTGGGTCATCAGGCTCGATTTCAAATTGTTGAGAATTATTCATTTAATGTATTGGCAGTTTCTTGGTCACTAGATGATAGTTCCCCATTGGGCATTTCCAATTTTGAAACAACAGACTTTGTTTTTGTTTTGGTTCTTACATAGTTCCAGAAGAGTTTATTATCAGTTTTGATTTTCGAAGCTAGATTCTTTTCAAAGTCATATCGTGCTGATCTTAGTTTGTTGGTTACAATGTTTCTTGCTGCTTTATATTTTCTGAAGTTAACATCTGATTTAAGGTATTTATACTTTAACCAGCGTGTCCGTTTTTGTTTGATGGCGTCAAGACAAGACCGATTGATAAATGGATTACGCTTCCTGCCTTTAGGAGGTGATTTGCTCACCGGTATGTTATTCTTGATTAAGTTGTTAGTTTTTTCAGCAAATCGGTTCCATGATTGCATTAAATTTAATCCATCTAATTCCTGGTGCCAGTCAATGTCTACAAGTTGGCTTCTTAAGTTAACATAATCACCTTTAAAGAAGTTAAATTTTTCAGACGTGTTCTTTGACGTGTTCAGTTTTGTATAGCAGTCAAGACTAAAATCAAGGACTAAATGGTCACTCTTCCCTAGACCGGGGTAGTAACTTATGTCATTGACCATATCTTCTTCATTGGTAAAAATTAAGTCTAAAACTGATGACACATTTCCTTCACGGTATCTCGTTGGATTTGTTATATGTTGAGTAAAATATGTGTCTCTAACACATTCAAGAAATTGGCTTGCTATATGATGTTCATTTACATTAGTTGTCATCTCACACCAGTCTATATCCTTAAAATTAAAATCTCCAATTAAAAGCTTGTGTGAGTAGTTTACATCTCTGCATTTATCAAATAATAATTTTAATTCCTGAAAGTTGTCATCAGAAGCATTAGGGCTCCTATATATACAGCCAATGAGTAGGTTGTCTCTGTCTTTTAGTTTAACTTTGCACCAGACAGATTCTTTGAAATTTGTGTCCATGAACACTTGTTCTGCATTCAGTATAGATTTGACATAGATT
The DNA here is from genome assembly GCA_964017185.1 of Rugalucina vietnamica. NCBI lineage: Eukaryota > Metazoa > Mollusca > Bivalvia > Lucinida > Lucinidae > Rugalucina > Rugalucina vietnamica. The sequence goes on from OZ024876.1 coordinate 24,582,287, forward strand.
ACAACACCTCTACCTGATTGGAGAGTCTCAAAAAACATATCATAGTTCTCAAGACAGTATATAATTGCTTGGTTGTCAAAAGTTTTGTTTTTTGGGAAAACTTCTGTTATTGCAATAATGTCTGGATGATAATTCAAGAGGTCATAGTCATAGACAGACAGTCGGCATTTGTGTATAAAACTCTCAATGAATTAAAATTAGAATTGGGTGAATGGTCATTAGAAACATTAAGAGACTCTGTTGTGTTCAGATTCACGGTATGATCATTAAAAGAATTGTAAGGGTTAAAAGACCCTGCAGTTTCATTGTTAGGATCAGTATTTACAAAGTTAAAACTTGCATCCTAGACGGGGCTTCCAGCAAATGATGGGTCATGTGCAGCAACTTGCTGGGACAACCCACCCATGATGGTTGCATCTAAATTAGATAGGTTCAATACTGTTGACTGATCATAGACTCCAGCCTGAGATTCCAGTTGAGAATCTGTCAACATGTTCTGGTGGCTCATATGGGATGCCGCATTACATTGTATAGGGCTTGGCGGGTCATCTTGTATATCCATACCCACAGGAAGTGGTTTACGGTATAGATACTGCCTTGTGGGTGGGGTAACTGCTCTCGCCTCCATTGGAGATGGTGGTTGTTGTACTTCTCCTTGTTGCTGTGCTTGTTCGTCTTTTCGCCGCTTTTTCTCTTGTATTTTCTCTCTTCTTTCTTTTCTTTGTTCAGGAGTAAGATCTTTAGCTATAACCACACTTTGATAGATTTCTGATGTCTTAGAGCTAATGTGCCTTGCATTATCTAATAAGAATTTTCTTTGAGATTTGGAGTCGAGAACTACTCTTAAAGGGCGTGTTTTGGATTGCACCTTTTTGCCAAGCCTATAGGTTGTTACAATATTCAGAATTTCAAGACCCAAACTCGCACTGATAGAACGAACATCAATTTCATCTTTTCTTTTATTTTCAGAATTGTCGTCTGAGTTATGTTCAGGCAGATTAAAAAGTGTGATGTTTAGTTCTCTCCGTTTCCTGTCTTCAAGTTCTCTGTTTCTTTTATCAACAACTACATTTATGTCGGATTTGAGGCTATCAATAATATCTTGCTTCATAGATGAAATTTGTGATGTTACTTCTTGTTTTGTTGTATGTTTTATATTTTCAACTTTCTGCTCTAAGGTTGACATCCTATTTTCGTACTTTCCTTTAAAATCTTCTAAAGAAGCCGATATATTTTGGAGTGATGGAAATGTTGATTTACAGCTTTTGCATGACCAATGAAAGTCATTCATCTCACCAGCAGTTATACAGTTATATAATGTTTCTGATATTTTACCACAACGTAGGCAAAAAGTTAGTTTGCATCCTGAACACGTGATGGTTTTATCTACTGGAAGTTCACATCTGTGGCATATGTAACCTGATTGATTTGAGTCAGATGAAGACTGCGTCTGCCTTTTATTTTCCTTTATCGCCCATTTTTGATATGTGATGCATGAAACTATTTAGACTGTTCATTTTAGAAAGTGGAAATTTTGCTTTTTAATTAACCCAAAGCTGCATGGCGAGGCAAGCCCTCACACACGCAGTATAAGTTATGCACATTACAAGACAATGAGAAACTGGATATACATATATACTGTTGTTAAAATGTAGTCATGTTTCTAATTTGTATTTATTGAGCAAAATTCTTCATTAAAGTGTCAATTTCACTATTATATGAGAGAAAAAATAATAATGATCATAGTCCCTCTCTATGAATACATTGACAAAGGTATCATAGTCACTATCTATGTATCTTGGTTATTGTATAATGAAATTATGTTTGTTGAGGATGTAGTCAGAATCTACCATAACATATACATTCACTGGAATGTTTATTTAGCCTTGTTATAAGGAAAATCTCAGTATATGTATATTAATGTTGATGGGTGGGGTAACATGTAGTCTGTATCTACATTGTGTAACTTAGCAGCCAGTTAGTCGTTGGATACTAAATTATATATATTTTATGGGGTATATGTAGTCAATGGCTACTTTTGAAACTAAAACTTTATCTTTTATTTAGTTTTTTTTATTCATGTATATTGGGCTTTACACTATCAGGGGGATATGTATAAAAACAATCACTGTAGTCTCTTTCTACTCTTTAGGCAATATGTGGATATTGGGATATCTTGTAGTCTCTTACTACTTATATAATCAATTTATATATAAATGCAAACTCTTTCTCTACATATTTTCTAATTCACGAATGGGTAATGTTTTATAGCTTGTGGCGAGGCAAGCCCTCACACAGTGCTTCAAAAACGATTTTTGTAGTCTCTTTCTACTTTTGATGGGTAATGGGGTATCCTGTAGTCTCTTTCTACTTATTGAACAAATTTATGCAGTCTCTTTCTACACATTTATTCAATTTACAAGAAGGAAATCTATTGTAGCTTTGTGGCGAGGCAAGCCCTCACACACAGTGCTTCAAAAAAGTGATTTTAAGCTATATTGTTACCTCGGATGGAGGTAGTGTGGCGAGGTCAGCCCTCACACACAGACTACCATCGAGTACTTCAGTAACAGTCTTTTCTGATCTGGAGTGTTAGTTTTCTGAGCCAGCATTTACTTAGCTCTGGGAGTGGGTGTATTCCATCTTTGTACAGGTTATGATTATAGAATTTTTTAGGTCTTCTTCCCTTATTTTTCTTTGTTAATTCCAAATCAACATTCAGTGATCTAAACTCAACTTGATTTAACCTGTTTATCCGGTGAAGATGTTCATTTACCACTTTTGTTTTTTTTTTCCAGTACTTTGTCTCTGATTATGAATTTATCTGGGGCTAAGTGTCCTTTCAACTGGTTCCATTTCCTGATAGAGTAGTAGGGGATTTCCAAAAAGGTTAATTTAAATTTCCGTCGTCTGGCAAGTCTAGCGATACGCTCACAATCTAATATAAACTGGGCGCAGCCATGTCTGGGGTTAAGATACACATATTTCTTGGGTTTGACGGTCAAATTATAGGTTCCCAGCCACACATACAGATGAACCCGACCATAGGTCAAAATAGCATCTTCGATTTTTGTTAATAAATATTTACGCCCGGTAGTCGAGTCCCAGCCCGGGCCATACCACCACTCGATTTCGTTTTCAATGTAAGAAGATGCCTGTGCTCTTAAATAACCAACCTTGCTGTCTCCTAAAACAATGGGCTGGCGTTTGATGGGGGGCAGGTCATTGTCAAAACCCTCTGTATTCCTCAAGAATTTTCTACATTTTTTTAAAGACATGGCGGAGTAATATTGTTTCTCACAGTAGTAAATTTATCCATTTTGGGAATCATACCATTCAGGGAAATAAAAAAAAACTTGTCTTGAAATGTCTGCTAAAACAAGGGTCCCCAAGACAAATCACAAAACAGTATCAGAAAAAATCGTCATGAAATCTGTTTCAATCCTCGAAGATTTTCGACCATCCGACAATAATTAGACCTAAATCTAATTTGATAGATCCCTATTAATCCCTCTTTAATTTTTAATCTGCTTTACAAGTTATGTGGAAGCATATTTTCATCATTTTAGAAACGCTCGTTATTTTGTCCGAATTTGCACCCTCCGTCGACATTCAGTTCATCAAAGATTTACGGCACGGCACAAAATTGCTGAACAGAAACGCTCAAATTAATGCCAGGGCAAATATAAAAGTAAATTAGCAATCAAATCAAATCGAAATCAATAATCAGCTCCTTCTCAAAACTCTAGAACTCCGGAAATTTTCGATGAATTTTCTCTCTCTGGAAAAATGGCTTCTCGCTCCGGCCACCACGCATGCAAAGCAAAGCAAACATCGTCGGCACTGACGAACAAAGGATCACCCTAAAATGACGTCAGGAAAACATGTACATGAAATGTATACCCCCTTATACCCCACTTTTAGAAAAAATGGGGCTTGCAGGGGTATACCTATTTTGTTATTTTTGTTCCAAAAAATAGATTGTGGGTACTCGTTAGAACCGCCTTGTCGAGGCCGTTCTAACGTGTACCCACAGTCAATGTTTTGAGCAAAAATAAGAAAAAAATATTAAAAAAAATTCCAATGAAACTTTCATTTTTTACAGCCGAAAAATGTGTCTGTTTATTACATGGGCAAGTTTTCGTGTTGATTTGAGGATATGTTCCTTATCTGGACATTCACTTATTCATAAACTGTTATTGAGAATATGCAGTTCAGTTACTTTCTTGAACGTATTCAAGTAGAGTACTTAAACCGATTGCAATTCCCAACAGGATTCGGGAATATGAGACAAGCCAAGACCAACCGATAACTTTAAACGTTAAGCTTGACCCAGAATGACATAAATAGACGCAGTATTAAGAGAAATGATCGTGTCACAAACACTTAAGATCACTGTTAATTCTGTTATACTTTATCGCCGACAAAACAATTTTCCTCGAATCCTCTGGAGATTTGTTACAACTCAAGGTGCGTTAAGGTGTACCCGTCTGGTCGCTTTCATCTATCTCATGCATCAGGAACACATGCCCATGAAATGCATACACCTTTATTGGGCTGGGGCGAGAATTGGTATACATTTAATCTTATTTTTGATACAAACATTTTTAGATGGTAGGTATATAGTCGTTAGAACAGCCATGGCGATGCGGTTCTAACGTGTATCCACATTTTGTTTTTACTTTCAAAACCGAAAACATCTCTGTATGATGCATAGGTGAGTTTTCGTAAATTAAATGAAGACGACTGCATGAAGATAAGGTGCTCCTTATGAATTCACCGCGTACATGTAATTAAAGCAACCTAATCATGAGAAAACCAACATTTTGTATAGTATTACGCAAAAAAACAAAGACGCAGATCAGCGCCTTTAGTCCAGTTGCCAAACATGGATTTGGCCAGTGACCTGGAAATGTGTGCCGCATAAAATGTTTTTATGGATTTTACTTCTTGATACCTTTCAGATGAAGAATCCGAGTGATGCCACCTTGGCATCATTGAGCATTTTGAAATATTCAAAAATTCAAAATGGCCGTCAAATGGCGGAAAATAGTGCAAAAATCAACATAATACATGTATGTGAAGCAAAAGCTCACTTCTCTTATTGTCCTTACTGTCTTCTTCTGGTTCATCAGACCATGCCAGTTCAAAAACGGCATCATGAATTGTTTGAAAAAATCAAAAATCAAGATGGCGTCCAAGATGGTTGGCATAAACAAGAAAACAGCATCCCAGAGTTGCACATATTCAATGTTTTGTGTTTAAAATGCTCATTTTATGTTCTTATTAACAAAAACACCATAATTTAGTTTTGTTTATGTTTTTTACGCTCCAGTCATAACAAAAAGGCAAGATGATTTCCAAGATGGCCGCCGAAATAATGATATAGAGAACTTGATGTTTAATAAACTGCCTTAACTGTCTTGTTTTTGAATTTACTTTATTTTGTTAGCAGTTCAAGTTGGAGTTTAGTTCTGACCCAACATCATAACAATGATGCAAGATCGTGGTCAAATAACAGTTTTAATCTTAGTATAAGTGAAAATGGTCTCTGATTCAAAAAGCTAAATGTTTATTAGTTAAGTTTTAAGTAAGCAGAATAAACAGAGGGGTGCAAATCAACATTTAATGAAATATAGAATAGGCATTTTATTCTAAAACTGAGATTAGATATTCGCTTGTGTCATTACCATTGTAATAATTAGCAAAATCATCAGCTATATTGTTCAACTATTGCAACAAGTGATTCGTTAATTCAATTGCATTTGCAAAACGCTGGACAGACTACTTGATTTATGAAGCGCCTGTATTTTGATGATGTGCATTGTTGTTCAGAAGCATACCCACAGCAAATCATTCTACTTGAAGTATACTATCTGTTGCTGGAGCCACACTGTCGGCTGTTGTAATTGGCGCAAGCGCTCAGAACCCTTCAACATTATTTCGACAACCTGACTTAAGTTGGATATTAGACCACTTACCCTTGACCAAGCGTGGATTATAAAATGGATGTCTGGACTTGTGTTGGTTTCAGATTGTTTTGGTAAACGAATGCGTATATGGTGATTATATGCGTTAAGCTTGGGAGCGTTTGTTAGCTTTGCTTACCAGTTTTACATTCAACCATATATTTTACAGAAATAATTCTACGTTGCTGCGATAACATCATCCAAATGCGATGATTCCCCTGGTATAATCTGGTAAAGGCTTACTCAGTTTAAGCTTGTCAGGTATGAAACCCTTTGACATTGATTTCAAACTGGACTGCAAGAAGGAAGCAGACTACGGTCTGATGTTTTACCACTTAACCCAATATTTAGCGTCCTTCAAATGTCCCTTTTATATGGTCCGTCCCCTTTCGCATTAATGCTTTCTCTGCTCTTAAAGGGACTTGGTTTTACTTTTTATTCTTTTCGGTTTACATTGATTGTAGATATTTAATCTTGAGCAATACATTGACGTTCGTGTATAACGCTTACACATTGTCCTCATTGGTTCGCAATCATCTCACTTCTTTCCACTGTTACACTATGTCTCATCTGAACATCGTTAGCGTTAGGTCCGAACTTGATCAGCGAGTATACTTTTAACCAGTCTGTGATATAACAAGCCCTTCTTCAATGTTTGATGGTCAAAGTTGCATGCACAATCAGGAAACACATACCTTAATCATTGTATCTTTATCTTTTCAACAGTGGTTTTAAATCTGTCATCTGCTGAGAAGATCGAATAGTGTTGAGAGAATGCTAGTGTTTTTTTTTCCAAACCTTTTGTCTTGCGAGAGAAGTTTTGGTTATGTTTTCATGCTACAGTCAAAGTAACAATGGGTCGTCCACAGAATAGCACATCCAATCGGTGACGACTGTATCAGGCCTGCGCAGTGTATGTCGATTTCTCAACTAGTACATTTCCAAACATATTGTGTGTTCGTCATCCTCTTGTCCCCGCTGCTCCCCAACATTGAAGAATGCTGGGAGCCAACTCTGAGGGTATACCATGGCAAGGTAAATCTACCTGGAAGTGTTTTGAATAAATAATTTTTGCTTCAAATGTTTGTGGCTTTTACTTAAATGAGTTTTGCGTACCGCCATTGTAATAGCCATAGAAATGATCAAGCGATCATTGTTTGGAAACTTTCCAGCCAACTTCTTCAAATTCATCCATCAAGTTAAATCCGTGCGCTAAGAAATAAAAATAAAACTGAGATCCTGTAAGAGGAGGGAACACATTAATGAGAAAGGGGATGGGCGAAGGTTTACACATGTATTTATTTGAAATAAGAAAACAACAATATTGTATATAAAGTTGTGATGTTGTATATCCCAATATTCGGAGTTTCTATGCACGTTTTAAACTTTTCTGTTCTTAGCATTAGCGTCAGTTCGACTCTTCCTTTCTTCTTTGTGAATCAGCTTTATATCTGCGTTTGTAGTCTGTTACATCCTTTCCAAATATGCTACAGACCAAGCGTCTAGCGTTTTGTAGCTTTATTGAAGGATTCACTAAATTATCTTTAAAGAAAAAATGCAGTCCCCTCTTCTTCTTTATATATTTAAGATGTAAATGTTACGAATATTTCCATTTAGTAGTGTAGATTGATTTGCTTCCCTCCTTTTATTCTGCTAAATCAATTAAACTGATGTTTTGGTCAGTAAAGAAGATCTTAGTCGTAATATAATTTCGTAGGACACATACGCCCCAGTATCATCTTGCGGTGTAAAATAAAACACAAACATTAAATTGCGATGTTTACAGCATAAAATTGTCATTTCAAATACAAGTCATTCAGTATTTGCAGCAATGGAATGCTGCTGCAGCCAGAGAACATTAAAGTATGAATATTGTGGTCCTCTTGGTCACCATCTTGTTTTACTGTTATCATGTTTGGTCAAATATAATACAAAAACACTTCATTAGTCAACATTAATTGAGCTTATGAATTACAAAACATTGAGCAAATGCAGCACTGGAATGCTGATTCAATCAAAAATTATGTACTCCTATATTATGATTATGGCGGCCATTTTGGCCACCGTCTTGGCTCATTTTATAATGTGGGAATAAACAATAAACCATGCTGCTCACAACATTATATGAGCATTTCAAACGCATTACATTTAGTTTATACAGCGCAGGAATGGTGTTTTAATCAGAGAACACAATCTTTTAAATTTTAATTATGATGGCCATTTTGGTCGCTATCTTTTTTCGTTGTTATGATGTGGGGTCATAATTGAAAACGAAACACTTAAGTATAATGTGTACAACACAAATGGACTTTCAAGCACAATACACTGTTTTATGCAGCACTTCGATGCCGTTTTATTTCGAAATATTGCTTTTAGTATGATTGTGGCAGCCATCTTGTCCGCCATCTTGCCTCATGATAATAACATAGGGATCAAAACACAGAATCACCTTTTTAATATTGTTTACAGCATAAACCGAGCATTTTTTCGCAGAGAAATGAGTATATTTAACCCTGGGGTGCTGTTTTCTTGTTTAAGGCGACCATTTTGGACGCCATCTTGATTTTTCCAAAACGCTCAATGATGCCAGGGTGGCATCATGCAGTTTCTGAGCTAGCATGGCCCAGTGAACTGGAAACCACAATAAAATTTCATGCGGCACCATCTTCCAGGTTATGCTGATGGCTACTGGACTACTTTGTTTTCGCTACTGGACACGGATAGAACAATTCCTCCGCTACCTTTTTCCAAATTTCAAGCTTCAAGCCCTCTTCTGTGGCTGTACAGCCCGGATTTTGTCGCACCTGGTCCGACACCACATTGGCTATCATTTTCCCACAAGGTGTTTATCCGTCTTGGCATGTAGAACAAGATGGCTATCTTTTTTTCAGCAAGATAGCCATCCGTATTGGCATAAAGAACACGATGGCTATCTTTTTCCAGCAAGATAGACATCCGTCTTGGCATAAAAAACACAATGACTATCTTTTTCTAATAAGGTAGCCATCCGTCTCGGCATAAAGACCACGATGGCTATCGTTTTCTAACATGGTAGTCATCCGTCTTGGCATAAAGAACGAGATGGCTAATTTTTTTCCAACAAGGTAGCCATCCGTCTTGGCAGCTACAAGTACCCACACTCAACCACGCTCTTTTCTCTCAGCCTCTCTATTATATACAAACACGATGACCAGAATTGAGATCCTATCAAAACGGCGTCATTGCATGATACCGATTTCATTGATACTACTTGTAGTAACTGTTTCACTTCAGCGCTCCTGGTTCCAATTGCAAACTGTTGTAAACAAAGAAGTTCGTCAGCGTATTTAAGGTATACATCTAGGAAACCTTGTTAAAACTGACGGCTGAGGTGAACAAAACCAGAAATGTTTGTATAATATCACACCTACAGCATTTTCTTTCCTTGTGTAAACAATCTCCGTCAGATACTGTTTATTGCAAGAAGGTAATGACATTCGCTGCGCGTTAGTTTTACGCTAAGACTAATTGTATTCCTTGTTTCCTTTTAATTAGACTGATGATTGTGCTGATTATATTAATAATGAAATCGCAGATAAAGACATTTTGGGATCGTATTTCCAAGAAAATAAATTATATAGACTTATTATAATTAAGCCAGGGACAGGGGGCACATCTTCAAATTATTTTAATATGTAGCGACAACATTTTTAAATGTTCATTGGCATTCTTTACTTAGTTAGCGTTGACACTCGACATAGTAAACATTAGATGCGTAGGGTTATATATTTTTCTCAGTTTTGCTTGAAAGCATAGACTACGAGTACCGGCACTATTTTCAACACCAAAAGTAACTTTACACTTTTCATTTCTAAACTTATTTTATTCATTTTGAACTGTATCAAAGTATCTGTTGGAAATAAATATAAAACAGAGATCCTTTAAGAGCAGTGAACATAATAATGAGAAAGGGGATGGGCCATACCGCGGTTTCGGCTTCTGAAGCCTCTCTTCATAAAGATGGCTACCTTGTTGGAAAAAATTAGCCATCTCGTTCTTTATGCCAAGACTCTTTATAGAGTCTTCAGAGTCTGCAATCATGTTACAGACTTCAACTATCGTTCACTTTATTTGGCATGTAATGACAGAAAGGCTTTTTTCACTTCCTCTGACCAAAGTCGGTATACACTTTGGTCATGTCAGAATGTATGCGATGCCTTATCCTATCTCCTTGATAATATTTATATTAGATTTGGGACCAAGTTATACAGACAAATTGTTGGAATTCCGATGGGTACAAACTGCGCACCTCTCGTAGCTGATTTATTTTTATACTGCTACGAAAGAGATTTCATGGATTCTCTTAACCATGATAATCAAGCTGATGTGATCGAGGCTTTTAATTCCACATCTAGGTACCTCGATGACCTTTTGAACATTGACAACCCTTATTTTGAAGGTATGGTCAATCAAATTTATCCACCTGAACTTCAGTTGAACAAAGCCAATATCTCAGATACTGAAGCCCCCTTTTTAGATCTACATCTTTCTGTTGCAAATGGATTTGTTTCTTCTAAAATTTATGATAAGCGCGATGACTTTGATTTTGATATAGTAAATTTTCCTTTTTTTGGATGGTGACGTTCCTCGTCGTGCTTCTTATGGTGTATACATTTCGCAACTTATTAGGTTTGCTAGAGTCTGCAATCATGTTACAGACTTCAACGCTCGAAATAAATGTTTAACGGCAAAACTTCTCCAACAGGGCTATCGGTATCATAAACTTCGAACAACATTTTCTAAATTTTATCGTAGACACTATGAATTGATTTCCAAATATAATGTTGGGTTAAAGACGCTTTTAAGTGAGGGCCTTTCGGAACCTGAATTTTATGGTGACTTGGTTTACAAATTTAAGAAACTTAAAGGAATAAATGGTTTTTCTTTTCAGTTCAGAAAAATCATAACACGTTACAGACGTATAGGTTATAACTTGAATGTTATGCGACAGTCTGCATGCTTAGTTTTTAACCCAATCATGGTTGATAACTATGCTGCCTTCTTTAATTGCAAGCCGGTGGGTCGGGCGTCAGACTCTATGATGGCCCCGACATAAAGCTATTCATTTTAGTTGGTTGGGGCCGGAGCTTCTTGTCTGTTGCTTGGCCCACCGGGGTCCAACTGGTGTTTTTCTTTTGCTCCGGAGTTAGTAGGTTATTCGGCGCCCAGGGATCTCCATCGTCGGGCAGCATACTCAGTCTGTGAGTCCTGGTTTTTGATTCATCAGGATGTTTATCATGATTTATTTGTTTGTTCTTGATGATTCATTGACTAGTTAGAGATTCACCACGAGGACCGAATAACTAACTTAAATGTTATGAACCACTGCAGAAGCTGAGGGTGAGGTTATGGCCATGTATACCCGGTTTAAGCCCGCCAGTAACTTTGTGTTACTGATCGTTCCAAGTCGATACTTCTGTGGTGGTTCTTTTTGTTTTATGTCTTGGTGTTTAAAAAAGATTTTGTGCTGTTGGCGCCTTATGTATGTTTTCATATTTTTAGTTAAGTTAAGGTAACTGAGTGGCCACCTATTGGGAAAATAGCTGCTCATTCGGCTTACGATATGTTTCATGGTGTAAGTACCTGGTTGTTGGTTTGTTTTTTTCCCACCTCGGTTTTTGGAGTGGGAATCTTTTTCTGATTGCGCCTTTTCCTGGTCTTTGCCTACTTGTACCTTCTCAAGTGACCCTATAGATTTGGCAACATGGAGCCAAAGGGATATACTGTAATTTTGCATCTTTCAACAGGGTAGTGTTTCTCCAACACAAGTCCGAGCATAACGCATGTAAAGCGGCAGATGTAACTTAATCCACATGCGAGTTATCTGTGATTTCATAATAAGGACAGAATTGGCATCTCCCACCCAATCAAAGGTAGACAGAAGATTTGAACATACTGTGCCAAGGAGCACTTATTGCCCTTCAAAAATACTGCAAGACAGTTTCGCTCCGACATTTTGTTAGGGTTTTACAGGCTGTTAAAATTACTTTGCTTCGAAATTAACTCCCTTTGAAATAAATCAGTAATATACTTTTACCATTTCTGAAATTTTTTCCTTAAATCGTATCGATGTTTTTCATTGCAAATCGCTGGGGCCTCAATTGAAATGTGTGGCAACCTTGCCTGGTGAGATCATCGGTTCGGAAGAAAAACGGCAAATAATTTGTAATGGGATTTTCCATTAAAACCATTGTTAATGTCGCAAAATGGGCCTTGGACCTGAAAGCATCACTCCAGTTTGTTGTTCGAGCAGGAACATTTGAGTTAATTTGAACTTGAATAAGCAATACAATAACATCTCTTATTACATGGATAACGATCGAACTCTTGTGGAGCAGAGCTTTAGCATTACTGTCGAGCCTAACTAAGTTTTATCAGCACGGTGATTACATGTAAGTGTACCAACTTTGTAATGAATGATCTTGGAAATCTGCTCCAGATGAATTCGCACCTTATCCCTACTGTTCACATAGTTAACATGTACTTTTGATTGTATATATAAAATGTATATGACAGATATTATTATGCATAGTAGGATTGATTTTCATAATGAATGTAAATTGTAATACCGACGGGAGAGGGCAATGATAGGCTTTGCCTAAGCCCAATCCTTGTCGCATATATGTATTTGTATATATATATATATATATATATATATATATATATATATATATATATATATATATATATATATATATATATATATATATATATATATATATAGTATGAGATTTTGGTAATATACATCAAACAGACAAACCTGTCGGTAGCACCGGATCCATAAATGGATGCTTGAATGATATGCTTTAAGTATATGTGGAGATTTTATCATTAACGGTGCAAAATTTTATTTGTGCCTGAGCTAGCTTTCGCCTTTCGGCTTCATCAGAGGCATACTGATTAGTGCAAGTTTACAGAAAAATAGAAGGTGAGACGGCGAAAATGGCCGTCCTCGATTTTTGAGATAAGCAAATACAGGTAAAAAATCACATTGTACTCAATTGGAGAACACATGAGCAACAGAAATTTGATGCAATTTGATTAAAATCCCGAAAATAAAACTCAAACAAGAAGAGGGGGGGGGGGAATAAAAAAAAAGAAAAAGAAAGTAGAAGTAAACAAACACGACCGTTCACTACGAAGGTTGCAAAACTACTGAAGGTGGGCTATGCAAAGCCTGCCTTTAAACACACCGCTACAAACGCTGGTCATTTTTATGGTTATGTAAACAGCTGCGGGCGAGGTTTTCCTAAATAATTGGCTAAGTTGAAGACTACTTGATACAATATGGAGAATGACCAGGTTTGACTGGATCAAAAGATACAAGATGTATATAAATTAATAGTATAGTATGAGATTTTGGTAATATACATCAAACAGACAAACCTGTCGGTAGCACCGGATCCATAAATGGATGCTTGAATGATATGCTTTAAGTATATGTGGAGATTTTATCATTAACGGTGCAAAATTTTATTTGTGCCTGAGCTAGCTTTCGCCTTTCGGCTTCATCAGAGGCATACTGATTAGTGCAAGTTTACAGAAAAATAGAAGGTGAGACGGCGAAAATGGCCGTCCTCGATTTTTGAGATAAGCAAATACAGGTAAAAAATCACATTGTACTCAATTGGAGAACACATGAGCAACAGAAATTTGATGCAATTTGATTAAAATCCCGAAAATAAAACTCAAACAAGAAGAGGGGGGGGGGAATAAAAAAAAGAAAAAGAAAGTAGAAGTAAACAAACACGACCGTTCACTACGAAGGTTGCAAAACTACTGAAGGTGGGCTATGCAAAGCCTGCCTTTAAACACACCGCTACAAATTGCATCAAATTTCTGTTGCTCATGTGTTCTCCAATTGAGTACAATGTGATTTTTTACCTGTATTTGCTTATCTCAAAAATCGAGGACGGCCATTTTCGCCGTCTCACCTTCTATTTTTCTGTAAACTTGCACTAATCAGTATGCCTCTGATGAAGCCGAAAGGCGAAAGCTAGCTCAGGCACAAATAAAATTTTGCACCGTTAATGATAAAATCTCCACATATACTTAAAGCATATCATTCAAGCATCCATTTATGGATCCGGTGCTACCGACAGGTTTGTCTGTTTGATGTATATTACCAAAATCTCATACTATACTATTAATTTATATACATCTTGTATCTTTTGATCCAGTCAAACCTGGTCATTCTCCATATTGTATCAAGTAGTCTTCAACTTAGCCAATTATTTAGGAAAACCTCGCCCGCAGCTGTTTACATAACCATAAAAATGACCAGCGTTTGTAGCGGTGTGTTTAAAGGCAGGCTTTGCATAGCCCACCTTCAGTAGTTTTGCAACCTTCGTAGTGAACGGTCGTGTTTGTTTACTTCTACTTTCTTTTTCTTTTTTTTTATTCCCCCCCCCCCCCCCTCTTCTTGTTTGAGTTTTATTTTCGGGATTTTAATCAAATTGCATCAAATTTCTGTTGCTCATGTGTTCTCCAATTGAGTACAATGTGATTTTTTACCTGTATTTGCTTATCTCAAAAATCGAGGACGGCCATTTTCGCCGTCTCACCTTCTATTTTTCTGTAAACTTGCACTAATCAGTATGCCTCTGATGAAGCCGAAAGGCGAAAGCTAGCTCAGGCACAAATAAAATTTTGCACCGTTAATGATAAAATCTCCACACATATATATATATATATATATATATATATATGTTGGCAGAAATTTCATAATAAATAAATAATAAATAAATAAATCTATGACGTATACGGAATCCTTTGTGCGTATATCGGTTTATCTGAATACGTGTAGCGTGGTAGTTAACGAATACTCTCATATCATTAGAATTTGGTGTTATGGTTACGCCGTAGAACGTAGGATCCGACTGTCGCGGGTTCGAACCCCATTAGATTTTTTTTCTGAGAATTCTTTTTATTTATTTATTTATGTTTTTTTTTTTTTTTTTTTTTTTTTTTTTTTTTTTTTTTTTTTTAATTTTTTTAATGTAATTGAACTGATCTTGGGTGATGTGAAAGGTAATGTTGCTAAAGAACACAAGTTTTACATTTAATGGCGTAAAGTGTTTGGTAGAATAAGCTTTCGACCAGGTCTCGGCACAAAAATGTACAATTGTTGTTCACATGTCAAAACTATTGAGCATAAGTACTGGTCGACCGACATTGTTTTGTAAAATGAAATTGAAAAGGTCGCCATTCGGGTTGACAGTAGCGACAATGGTACCGACACAGAGGACGAACTTGAGACTTATGACGAGGACACTGAAGACGACGAGCTGATGTTTTTGACTGTGACACTATAGTTGATGTCACCACTGACGAAAAAATGTTGACGGTAGATACGCTGACGGCACATGACGATTGCTCTGACCGACGACGGGACTGTTTCCGCAGACGACGGTTTGACGAACTGTCAGTGAAACTGTGATTTAATGTGTGACATGTCATGGAATAACCTGAAAGATGCAGACAATGCGGTGCAAATAAGCATTCATTATGGATACCAAGAGCATATTAGACTCATAAGCTACTTGGGATACATATTCTAGTTTCTATTTTCGTAAAAGTTAAACTTAGAAAATTCAAATATACTGTGTGGTCCCATAGTAATATTATTTAGCATTAATACGATCTGTTTTATAAATTAAATAAAATACCAGAAAATATAAAATCATGAAAAGATGAAAAAAAAAAAAAAAAAAAAAAAAAAAAAAAAAAAAAAAAAAAAAAAAAACACATGATAAAAAAAATGTCTTTGCTGGGATTCGAACCCGGGTTGTCTGTCTTAACGTCAAAAATAACATTTCATCCCAATGAACTTAAGCTGCTCCTTTACCTACCGAGCCAAATCCTTTCTACAATATAATAAAGGACATCATGGCAATACATTACCGTTAATAATCGGTGAATGATTGGAAAACACCTATGTTAGACGGCTATCTATAAAAAGCCATATATTGACAAACAATATAACCATAACACGGCCAATTTTTCGTGGTCAAGCTGTAAAAGCTGATATATGTAAATGCAAACACTGTCGGCATTGACGAACAGAGGATCACCCTAAAATGACTGAGTGTTGATTTGTGGATATGTTCGATATCTGGACATTCACTTATTCATGAACTGTAGTTATTTAGAATATGCAGTTCATAGTACATTCTTGAACGTATTCAAGTAGAGTATTTAAACTGATTGCAATTCCCAAAATGATTCGGGAATACGAGACAAGTCACGACCAACCGATAACTTTAAACGATAAGCTTCATCCAGAATGACGCAAATAGTCGCAGTATTAAGAGAAATGATCATGTCACAAACACTTAAGATCACTGTTAATTATGTTATACTTTATCGCCGACAAAACAATTTTCCTCGAATCCTCTGGAGTTTTGTCACTACTCAAGGTGCGTTTAGGTGTACCCGACTGGTCGCATTTATCTATCTTATCAGGAAAACATGCCCATGAAAAACATACACATTCAACCCAATCGTATACAGTAAACCTAGGGCGAGAATGGTACAAGTAGGCAATGATCAGGAAAAGGCGCAATCAGAAAGAAATTCCCACTCCAAAAACCGAAGTGGTATAAATAAATTTACAATTATAGACTTGTACTAAAAACATATTGTAAGCCGAGTGAGCAGCTATTTCCCAATAGGTGGCCACTCAGTTATCCAAACCTTACTAAACTATGATAACGCAAATAAGGTGCAAACAGCACAAAAATTTAACACCAAGACATAAAACAGTAAGAACCAAAACAGAAGTATCGCCTAGGTATACATTTTTATGTCTAGGCCAACTTTGTGTCTTGGAACAATCACAATTATATTTCAAAGTATGACAGTTACGTGTATTTACTTGTCATTACATGTTTCTTATAAATTGGATTAGTTTTTGTAATACACGATTCGTCTGGCATTTTTTAGCCAGATAAAATAAAACGAAGCATGTGTGACGTCTGTATTTTGTCCCTTTGACACAAATGAACAAAGTCTACTGCTTATCGGGATATGGATGGCGAATGAAAAGTTCAAGTAGGCAATGCTCAGGAAAGTCCTTATTCGTGAGAAAGCTGTCAAGAATATAAATACATTTTTCTTATTTTGATACAAACATTTTTAGATTGTGGATATTCGTTAGAACAGCCACGGTGATGCGGTTCTAACGTGTATCCACATTTTTTTTTACTTTCGAAACCGAATAAATCTCTGTATAATGCATGGGCGATTTTTCGTATTTAAACGTAGACGACTGCAAGAGAATAAGCTGCTCCTTATGAACTCACCGCGTAATTAAATGAACCTCATCATGAGAAAACAAACATTTTGCATATGCGAAAACAAAGACGAAGGTCAGCTTCGCGGTAACCGCAAAGCTGATCAGCGCCTTTGTTTTCGCCACAGGACACGAATAGTACAATTCCTCCTCTACCTATTTGCAAAATCTCAAGCTTCTAACCCTCTTCTGTGGCTGCACAGTACGTATTATTTTAGACCTGATAAGAAACCACATTGTTTGTGTTCTCGTGTCGTGGCTCAAATGACTATGTTACAATAGGATTGTCGTCTACAATACACCCACAACTTTCAAATTATAGTAAAATTGGGTAACCACAAATACTGTTTGTTTCTTAATATAGACAGAGACTGGTCAGAACAACCTAAAGCGGAAACGTACGTGTGCTTTAATTGGTACACCTACGTTCCGCCAATGTTTTAATTACCCGAATTCGATAGAATAGTAATAATGAAATAATGGAGATTCTACTATCATTGAGTATATGGGATAGGCCGCTGTATTTTTGACACTCCCTGGACGTGCCATTTTTTTCTAGCTCGTACTGGGCCGTACTATATTAACACAACGTGTATTAGCTTCTATATGTGCTGTATCTGCAGTTATTCTTATTGTAATATAATATTCTACGTACATGTACGTATATACAGCAACGCCAACAAATAAAAAATCGTAATCATTTTGTAAGCGTTCTCGGCACACGAGTATAAAGTGTTTTATAAGAAAAAAGAAAATGTTTCTTGTTCGAGTCTGTTGCGTAATTTTACACTTGATGCTCCGTTGCGCATGTCTTGATTGGGATGCATCTAAATTATTCACAACTGAGTATTGTCGACTGGCCCACTGGTATCGTTTTTGTCACCAATTTCGACATTCAGCGCATCGAAGTGTTATGAAACTTTCGATTAGAAATGAAATGGACTGAGTTCGTAGACGATATAAAACAAGTCACAAGTAAATGTAACGTAGAAAACGAGTATGATTTCTCACTTAACCATTCAGCTGAGATGGATAGGTATTAAATAATTCTCCACCACGTTTACTGATTAGATAGCGATCACAGTTGCTATGTCATTCTCTTTATGACCATAAGTACGCATTCAGTTACAATGTAACTATGTACTTTAAAGTGGGTACGATTAAGCCCGCATTATCGTTGATTTGCTTTTTGCGTGTTTCTGATTCCGTAACAGTTATGCATTATACGTGTTGCTCTATATGCACTTATGAAGGCAAAACATGTGTTCGATAATTGTGCAAATTAACAACACGGGCGTCTGTCCGTCATCCGTTGTCCGTCGTCAACAAGATTCAAAGATCTTCTCCAAAACCGCGTGGCCAATCTACGCTACAATTCATCTAAAACATCTATAGGAAAGTGGAACCAATGTCTTCATGAATAATCATAGTCACATGACCAGGAAGGCTGCCATGGCCATACATGTATATGTTAAAAACCCTTCCAAAATCTTCTTCGAGGGAACCGATGACACCTCATAGTCCTCATAACGAAACCTTTTAGTGGAGCGGACTGGCGCAGTTGGTAGCGGATCGGACTTTAGACCAAGGGGTCCCAGATTCGATCCTCGTCAAGGGCGTCGTCTGTTGTGGCCTTGAGCAAGTCACATTTCCACAGCTCAATATGTATATATGTATCATATGTTCTTAATTAGTCGCAATAAAAAGCTCTACAGAGCTTATGTTAATTGCTAACATATGTATGCGACTTAAAATAAAGATTCTTATTATTATGTAAAAATTGAAAATTTCATCGCACAAAAATTTTTTGCTCAAAACATTATGGGTACACGTTAGAACCGCCTCGCCGAGGTGGTTATAACGATGACCCACAATCTGTGTTTTGGGGCAAAAATAAGAAAAATAGGTATATCCCTGCATACCCCAGTTTTACTTTATAACAGTGGGGTGTAAGCGGGTATACATTACATGGACATGTTGTCGTGATGAGTTACCTCCACCCTTTGAAATCTGTGCTTTTACGTGAGGGTGTCTCTTTGACCATACAATGTTTGCGTACAACTTGCAGTGTCATCAAATGCGAGTAATAGACATTTTTCACTTTTGAACGTAAATGTTGCTGGCGCGTGCGGTTACTATTTTCGGTGTGATGGTGGACGACTCGTGAGGGCATATTTGAGACGATGACGAGGGGCGATATGAATAATTACTTGGTAAAAACTACCTATAGCCTAACGGAGACCAATTAAACAAGATATGCAAAAAAGAAATAGTCCACGACGTCTTACTCTGTAGCTCAGTAGGTAGCATGTATGGAATAAAACCAAAAGGTCCTGGGTTCGAGTCCGGCTAGGACAAAAATTCTTTTTCTATTCTTAATTGCTTCCTTTTTTCGCATCTGTGACAATATAGCTTAGAAAATGAAAAAGAAAAGAAAAGAAAAAAAAAATGCAAAACTCACAAAATGCACTACTGCATTTAATACTAAAATCGTTAATTTGTGGATTAAAGTGTGTAGTGAGAAGGCAGTCCGCACGTATAGGTTTTTCACTAAGTCTTCTTGTCTTTTCACCGATTTAAGCCGGTAGCTTGATCGTAATCGGCAGAAGAGCGGACCCGCGACCGATCCTCACGTCAACATTTATTTTCTGAAGGCTGGTACAGATAATGCGGCTAGGATAAGTTGACCTTCTCTAATGACTAAGCGGCCCCCGTGGCCGAGCGGTTGAGAGCGCTGTTTCTTAATCACTCGTTCATCTCACCGCTGTGTCTTGTGTGTGTTCTAGCCTCACACTGGCCACATATGATACAAGCCAAGTTCAATTGACGGGAGTGCCAGGTGGTTTTTCTTAGGGTGCTCACGTTTTCACCCCACCTACTGATTTGTGAGCTGAAATAATCTTGAAAGGGACGTAAAACTGAACTAAAATGCGCAAGACAATAAATCAAATAGTATAGTGTACATGTTCAGATACATGTATATCTGTGTTTATTAGATGTAAAACTACAGTTTCACGTGCTGTCTCGTGAGCGAACATAATTCATTCTGTTTATATTTCAAACAGATTATCAGCTTGATGTCGAAGTTTCACTCATTCGACAGTCATCTGCATGCCATACGAAGTGCGATGGAGGCAACATCCTACATGTAGCTACATTTCGCCAAGCCATACAACTAATTTTGTTTATTGTAGACCTTCAACAGTAATTCAGCCATATACAGTATGCTGGTTACGATGTAATAAATTAATTTGGCAAGACATAAGTTTTCTTTTTGATCCATATTTATTCTGTGTGATATTGTATGCGTGTTGTTTACCTGGTTGAATTCAAATAAATATGATTAAAATAAAACTAACACAATATTATTTTTATGAGTTGCTAAAGTGTTTCCATAAAGCACTCCATGTCGTAGTGGTTCAGTCAGTCGCCTCGTAAAACGGGCCGCGCGTTCAATCCAACGCGTAACTCCGTCTTTCGGTCGAGACCAGGGTCCCGTATGTAAATAGTTGTTATTTGCACGTGAGACCCCGAATATTCCTCGTTATATGGTTTACATTAAGCATGCGTGCATGATGGAATGTAAATGCATTTTTTTCTTATAGGCGCGAGTAACATCGGAGAAGTTTTGCTATCTGTTAAAATCTAATCAGGGCCCATAATTACACTACGCCCACCTTAGAGAGGATGTGAAATTTAATGGTATCGATTCCAGGTCATTCTATTGTTACTTGATTACAGATAAGAGTCTGATTGTGCTCATTTCAGATCATAATTTCGTTTTTATACAATTTTCGCCCCGTTCAAGATTATTTTAGGTCATATGAGACGGATAAATCAGTAACAAGGTGGGGGGGGGGGGAAGGGGAGAACCCTGAGAAAACGACTTGGCACACCCACAAGCAGAATTTGGTTTGTGTCACCTGTGATTGAAAAAAAATGTTTTCAAGCAGGATCAGTTATCAAACCACATTGCTGCTTGACAAGCCGAAAACAGTTAGTGTTAACGGCATGTGTTCCTCCTTTTAAACCAGGGACCGCGGGTTTGATCCCGGGATCCTTAAGTACTATAAACTGATGTCTCGTTTCCATATGACATCTGCTGTTGGATTAACGTTAAACCTCAAATCAACAAACCAATTAAATAAATTATTTATGTAAATTCTGATTGAGTAAGAAGCTTATGCGCATTTATGCTCGCCCGATTCCGGACGCAAAAAATGCCCATAAGGTTAAGAATGACCAAGGTGTTGTACATGTAGCTCTGTTGTCAGCATGTGTAATACATGTGCACTAAAATGGTGCCGTGTATCTTGACTCTAGCATAACAAAACCTTAAGAAGCAATATACAGTGTTTTTAAAGTTGTAAAAAATGAAAATTTTCAGTTCAAAATTTTCATCTTTTTATTTTGCTCAAAACATAGATTGTTGGTACACGCTAAAACTGCCTCGCAGAGGCAGTTCTAACGAGTACTCACAATCTGTGTTTTTAGATACATGGGCATCCTAAGTTGACCTTGCCGTAAAATAGGTCAATATCATCCCTGGGTCATGATTTAGACCATGTTTAAACTTTGTAGATGCTTAATTCCAAGTTTCAAAATCATAGGCCTACTGGTTCTGAAGAACATTTTAAAGGTTTTTGCAGTTTATAGCCATGGCGGCCATTTATACAATCTTTCGTTCCCTTTCCATGAAGTGTGGCCTTGATCGGCCATGCGGTTGCAGAGATGTTTGAATATTTTGGTCATATGCATGTATATAGCCCCCCGGGCAGGAGCAGACACACCCCTGGGGGCTAAATGTTTTCACGGACATAAATCTTCAGTACCTTTGCATGCTCATCGCGAGTTTCCACCCATTTAATTACATTTAACTTATTTTCCCCATTTAAATGCATGGGCGACCTAAGTTGACCTTGCCATAAAATAGGTCAAGGTCATCCCAGCATTATGATGTATACCAGCTTTGTAGAACTCTATTGCCTGATGCTTCAAACTTAGTTTCAAAATCATAGGACTTCTGCTTCTGGGAAGAAATTGTTTTAAAGGTTTTTGCTATTTATAGCTATGGAGGCTATCTTAGTCATGTGACCTGGGTCATTTATGCAAACTTTCGTTCCCGCAAGCAGTTTAACTTTGGTTTGCCATTTGGTTTCAGAGGAGAATATCATGGAAATTGTTGACGGACGACGTCGGACGGACGACGGGGGCATGGTCATCCTATAAGCTCGCTTTTTGAGCCTAAGGGCTCATGTGAGCTTAAAATAGGTATACCCATGCATACCAAAGTTTTGCTGTATAAAAGTGTGGTTCATGGGGTAATTCACGGACACGTTATCCTGATATGGATAACCGACCATGCTCGAGATGACTTGAAATATGTCAAAACGTTGTAAGGCGTAGAATAAAAAACTGCACATAAAATTAAAGATCAACTTATGTTTCAAATTGTAAATCATGCCATGTATACATGTATAAAGTTTTCTGTGCGTTCACGAAAAACACGTGAAAATGTAGCTTAGCAGAACCAATGTACGTATATACATAAGCCAGTATGTAAAATGTCACATGGCGATAATAAATAGTTGATATTGGTTTTTCACACCAACAGTTATGGTCATACGAAGCCGGGACCTCGGTTTACCGAACGAGCGACGCCTAGTTATACACACGAGTGTCTAAAATAATCGAATTCTGCAATGGAAGCTGTTAAAATGGAGGCATTTTATTCGCGCCAAGCATTTGTAAATCCGACTCGCATTGAACGAGTAACGCATCTTTAATGGCAAACATGATAAGTGATATATATATGATGCGATTTTAGAAAATATTTCGTGTCAAAGGTCACTTCTGGTTCCTTGTTCCATCAGAATTAGACAGTTTAACGGAAAGACAACAATTTTCATTTGACTCGTTTCGTTCTCGCGCTCAACCTGCGAAACGAGTCAAATGTTCTTATTAAAATCATTGGAAAAGGTCCCTCAGGACCTTTTCCACAGTGTTTACTTTGAATATGAAGAAAATTGTACCCATGATCGACTGCTCTGTCTCAATTACGCGTGTTGTTGACTAGACAGTTCACCGCAAACAATTTAATTTAACCATTGTTGACACTCCCTGTCAAAAAGCGGTAAATATCTAGCTAGCAGTCTCGATCGTGGCGACTTCTTATCATAGCGCATCTAAGTTAAGATCGTAGATACCCTGATGAGGGGTACAGAAACTACAGGAAGTCTATATGGCTGACTTTTAGTCAATTCACATAGGACCCATTGGTCTCTTTCCGGTAGTGTGGCTGCAAGTCAAAATTCAGAACTCTGTCACAAATTGACTGCACTGCAAAATGGTTTTCTACACTGTGACATATCGACATATCTGATTGTAATCGTGTTTTCTTTAGAATTAGCTTTGATTCTGTAACATCAGAAATTTTAGTCAATGCCTTGAGTGACAGATACACACACTGGTCAAGCGTTCATAACAAGAAACGATTTTTTATACGAAACTGAAACGTATGAGAGTCGAAATTAATGACAAACCAGAGAATCAACAACACTGAAATCTAGAGCAAAAAGAAGCTCTTATATCAAAGTGCTGCTGACCTTTTCATTGGTTTCTTTTTAAAGAAGCCAACTTGTTTTGTACCTGTCTTATATCAACTACATGTACGTATTTATTTTTGCCATGTGATTTTAAGAGGCGACTGACTGAGCCACTGCGAGACAAAGTCCTCTACGGAACGTGTTTGCGTGAGTGTGTGTTTGTGAGTTAGAGTGTGTATGCGCGCTTAAAATTCAGAATATTGTTGTCCTGTTTTAGGGTTAAGCAAGGTTCGCAGCACGTTTGATCAGCTGGCTAACCTGCACTCCGATACACTTCGTGACCTCGCTCCTTTTCTGTGTATGGAGAGGTCTAAAAGAATACCGATGGGAATATTCCGTCTAGCAACACGTAATGAAAACCAGAGGACCAATGGTCCTGTACACGCTCACCGGGGGTCCGAACCCCCCCCCCCGGAATCTGAAAAGTTTACCTAAAAAAGGTAATTTTGGGATTTTTTTTTTTTTGGGGGGGGGGTGCGACAATATTTTACCATTTTGCTTGGACCCCCTCTCGTAAAAATGTCTGGATCCGCAAATCAAGGTCATCCAAGGGTCATCATTTTATCAAATTATGATGGGCTGGAGTCATCGATGCTACATACCGATTTTCGTGAAAATCGGCCTGCCGGCTCTGGTGAAGAAGAATTTTGAGTGGTTTTAGCCATATATGGGCGTGGCGGCCCTCTTGGTCATGTAACCCAGATTTCACAAACAAACTTTCGTTCCCCTTACCCATAGATGCTCCACATTAAATTTCACTTTGATTGGCCAAGCGGTTTCAGAGGTGAAGATTTTTTTTTATATATTCAGTTTAAATAACGTCTTTTTCAAGATAATTTCAGCTCGTATGAAACGGGCCAATCAGTAGTTGGGGCGAAAACGGCAGAACCCCGAGAAAAACCACCTGGCACACCCGCAAACAGAACCTTGCTTGTCTCACATGTGGCCAGTGCGGGGCGCGATCCTACACCAGAGACAGCGGTGAGATGATCGAGTGATTAAGAAACAGCGCTCTCAACCGCTCGACCACGGGGGCCGCCATGAAGATGTTTTAAAAGTGTGTATGAACAACAGACTGGTCAAGGTCAAAAGATGATCTTGACCTAAATTAATAACATACTTACATCTACTCCATTAGTTGTCTGCATCTGCCTTTTTTCAGGTCTCAGGCTGCAATCGTTTTCGAAATATCCATAGTTTTCACTTTTTCCCATGTAACAGCCTGTTTCCAAAATTAAGCTTGCCGTAAAACAGGTCAAGGTCATCCCAGGGCCATCATTTTATCAAATTATAATGGGCTGGAGTCACTGATGGCGGCCATCTTTGTCATGTGACTCGGATTTCATTATCAAACTTTCGTTCCCCCTACCCATGGATGCTCCACATAAAATTTCAACTTGATTGGCCAAGCGGTTTCAGAGATGAAGATGTATGAAAAGTGTATATGGAAAACAGACTGGCCAAGGTCAAGAGATGACCTTGACCTAATTTAATCACATACTTTTATCTACTCCATTAGTTGTCTGCATCTACCTCTTTTCAGGTCTCTGGCTGCAATCGTTTTAAAAAAATCAATAGTTTTCACTTTTTCCCATGTAAAAGCCTATGTTTCCAAAATTGACATTGCCGTAAAATAGGTCAAGGTCATCCTAGGGTCATCATTTTGCCAAACTTTGATGGGCTGGAGTCACTGATGGAAAACATTTAAAGTCAGTCAGGGTGGCTAACTTATCCTAGCCACATTATTCCTGTACAAGCCTTCAGAATATGAACATTTTTATGTCCCCAAGAAAGAAATATTGACACGAGGATCGCTCGAAGATCAGATCTTCTACCAAAACAAATACGATCGAGCTGTCGATTTCAACAGGTTAAAAGTCAACAAGAGAGAAACATTAATGTGAGGTGCCGTCTCGCACTTCAATTCCTTTACGATTTAAGTATTTTATGCACAAGGGCATTTCCTGATTCTTGCATTCGCCAATAAATATAATCAGCTGATAATACATTTTGTTTTATTTCCTTAGCTTTATTGTCACAGGGGAGACAAATAAAGAAAAGAAAAAAAAAAAGCGGTCCGACCAAGACTCGAACCCAGAACCTTTCGTTTTGAATCCTAGATTGCTACCTACTGAGCTACAGAGATAGACGTCCTACACTACCACATTTATTGCATGTCTTATTTAATTCGTCTCCGTTGGGCTGTTGGTAGTTTTGATTGTGTAATTCTTCATATTGCCCCTCGTCTTAGTCTCACATATGCCCTCACGAGTCGTCCCCCATCACACAGAAAGTCGTAACCGCACGCACCAGCAGCATTTACGTTCAAAAGTGAAAAAATGTCTATTTGCAATGTGGTCTATGAAAGAATTTGCCCGGTGTGCCACCTCATTGTTCTATAGAATTGTTTGCTTCAAAGGTTTCTATGAGCCAGTTACATTTGAGCCTACATTTGAGAAAACCAACAATTTGCATATGCGAAAACAAACACGCAGATCAGCTTCGCAGTAACTGCGAAGCTGATCAGCGCCTTTGTTTTCGCTACACGGATAGTGCAATTCCTCTTCTACATCCAAAGTTTCAAGCTTCTCGCTTTATTTTGTGACTGTACAGCCTGGTTTGTGTCGGACCTGGCCGGAAACCCATATTGTTGGTTTTCTCATGCACAGGCTCATTTGTCAACGCTGCACCATTAGCTAATTAATTTACGCAGTTGGTTTGTAAGTTCGCATTTATTGATGTTAGGCAGCATCGCTAATCTAATGCATACTTGAATGTATATCTTAGGGTTGTCGAGAAGACAAGGACACACGCCCTGATCCACACCCAAAGAAATTTGCTAATTATTGTGTCGGTGTCTAAAAAGGGAGCTTACTAAAAATAAAATGTATAAGACCATAACATGGAAAGGGGCCATAACATAGCAATAAAATTATAATCCACCACTGTTCTCATTTACCGGAATACGTTTTAGATTGACATTTACTGAAATGTTACGTTTAAGTCATACTGTATTCAAGTCGTGTTTCCGTATGATTATAGAAATTGCAATATCTTTATGATTTTCGAAATATCCGATTTCCTGGTACATTGGCAGGGTATTTCTTGTATCAGTTTTAAGTAGCGTCGAATGACTATCCAAATTATGCAGAAGAAGCGGATCCTAATTTATTGCTTGTCAATAGACATGTTTTTAGCAGTCTATGTTCAGGTATATTTAACTGTATATCTCATTTTGTAAAGATGTCTCGGCAAGCCCTGAGTTTTCTTATAAAAGAGATGTAAATACCTAGATAGATAATTGATCTAAACATATTTATTGGATCAATCAATTAACACACTTATTTACAGATATAAAAACACAAACACTACAATAGGATTTGAACGGAAGCTATAAAAAGGTACAAGTAGGCAAAGATCAGGAAAAGGCGCAGTCAGAAAAAGTTTCCCACTCAAAAAAACCGAGGTGGGAAAAAAACAAACTAACAATCAGGTACTTATACCATGAAAACATATCGTAAGCCGAATGAGCAGCTATTTTCCCAATAGGTGGCCACTCAGTTACCTAAACATAACTAAAAATATGAAAACATACATAAGGCACCAACAGCACAAGCTTCATCTCCCAAAGATAGATAATTAAAAAAGATATATTATTCACATGCACCAAAATGCACCTGTTTCTGGTACTACCTTAAAATTGGTACACTGTGTAGAAAAAGTAACGTAAGTTACACGTCTGACTGACCAAATGTTTCAAAATTGTTTTATTTATATTAGATTTAGGCATATGAACACGAAACACTAATTTGTTATGCTGTTAAATTGATCAATAGTAAAATATTATTCACATTATGTTTTATTATACTTTATTGCAATCCAAACGGTAATACACTTTACACGTCTGTTATGAAAAAATGACCACAGATAACTTAATAAAACATGGTTTTCTAAGCACCTCAGATGTATGCCTGATGCATGGTATCAATGGAACGTTTCTTCCTGTGGGGTGAAACAGGACGATTTTTTTCGGTTTGGCTCGTAGACCAGAAAGGTTGGTAGAAGATAATGCTTGCTGCTTTGATATTTTCAACTTGTGTAATCATCTGAGCCGCCTCATGGGAAAACCAACAATCTGCATAGGCGAAAACAAAGAAGCAGATCAGCTTCGCGGTAACAGTCAGAATTTGATATTTTTGGTATCATCAGATTGGCATTGTTCTAATCTAAACGTCCTTACATCACATGCTTTAAAACTTAAAAAAAAAAAAAAAAAAAGTTTTTATGAGGTTTGATTATATGCCGGGACATGCATCTTTGGAAGAGGTGGGTGTGGGAAAAGGCTTATAGCAGCTTAAAAAGCATATAAAGAGCTAGCTATTAATTTATACATTATCTTATTTGATAATCAGTTCCCTTTCCAAAAATCAGTTTTTTGTCATTCTAAGTATATTCTCGGAGATGCACTAGGCAATTATGTTAAAAAATATGGATTTTTTTTTTTTTGCAAAAAAATGTATTTTTGCCCTAGAATGCATATATTTATTTTTACCTTTCAATTTTGCTATTCGCAAGTAGCATGTGAATTCATTTACAGCTTAAAACACATTTCGTTGACATATTTTAGATCTAGTCCGTAAAAATGAAATTGAAAATATTTCAAAAAGTCAATTTTTCTGATTTTTGAAAATCGATAACTTTTTTAAAAAGCATGGAGACCCCCATAATTATTTTGCTTTTTTTTGGGTAGCATTCCACCTATATTTTAAGCTGTCTTAAACTTATAGGTTTATTTATCAACAAAAATTGGTATCGATCCACCTTAAGTCATACTGTTTACAAGTCGTATTTCCGTATGATTATAGAAATTGCCATATTTTTATGATTTTCGAAAAATCCGAGAAATTTTCTTGATACATTGGCAGGGTATTTCTTGTATCAATTTTATGTAGCGTCGAATGCCTATTCAAATGATGCAAAAGAAGCGGATCCTTATTTATTGTTTGTAAATAGACACATTTCGAGCAGTCTATGTCCAGGTATATTTACCTGTTTTTTTCCCCAATTTTGTAAACATGTCTCGACAAAGCTGTGAGTTTTCTTATAAAAGAGTTGTAAATACCAAGATAGATAATCAAATTAAAAGGATATATTAATCACATGCACCAAAATAATAATAGTGTGATGTAAACATATGTTGCCGTTTGTCATGCGATGGCGAAAATGCGGACATAGTGATTTTTTAATTTCTCTATTCTTATTTGTTTTTGAAATAGCGAAATATAACTCGCTTGGATGCTGGCTATTATAACACCCTGTTTCGTTGCTGTATTTGCATCCGGCCCGGGACGTGCTTTAACCTCCTTTGTGAGACTGGGACCGCTAAGAGTTAGAGCACGTATAAATTGGTTATGCATTGGGGCAATTATAATGGGAGTCTATGGGAGAAATAATTATATGCATCTGCCCTTGTTGGTGGATCTATCTGCGTAGTTTTCGTGCCACGAGGTGTGCCTAAAATGCGCACTGCATGCTGTGGTTTAAAAATCCTGCCTTAAATGATGCGCCATAGCTTAAATTAACAAAAAAAACATTTAAAATATTCTTCTCCAGAAGAGGCATATAATTTTGAAACTTAGCATAAACCATCAGAGAAAGGAGCGTTACATAGTTTATGTAAATCATGACACTGGGATAACATATTGACATATTTTACGACAATTTCATCTTGAGTCGCCTGAGCAAAATAGGAAAATGTCAATAAACAGCGAAAACGCTTGCTAGAAATGAGCAAATGGACAAAGGGTTTATGTTTGTGAAAAACAATTTGTCCCAGGGGGTTGCCCGTCTCTGCCTCGTGTCTATATACACAGTGTATATGGTCATAATATTCAAGCATCTTCTGAAAACGTTTGCATATTCAAAGCAAAACTTCATATGCAGCCTCCTTACGAGATGGGAAACAGAATTATATACATATTTTCTATCTAACATGACCAAGACAACTGTCATGGCTATAAAGAAGCCAACACCTGCAACAAGAAAAACTATAACATGATATTAGCAGGTTATAACAATGTACATGTTACACATTTTGTTTGCTTGATTTTGTTACTTTACGTCCCAGTCAACAGCTATGACCATGCCGTGAGGTTGTCTACATTTTGGGGAACTTAGACCAAGAACAAACATTGAGATACCAAGACGAGCGAAAATTAATTGAGATGAAACATACTTATATTCCATGAGTAGCTTAAACAATATCAGTAAAAAGGTAAAAGCAAGCAACGATCAGGAACTGGCGCAATCAGAATCAGTCCCGCCCTAAAAACCATAGTGGGAAACAACCAAAACAACAAACAGGCACCGATACGAAGAAAACACACGGCAAGCCGAGCGCGCAGCTTATTCCCGAAAGGTGGCCACTGACAAAGCACACACGAAAGGTGCGAACAGTACAAAAATTTTACACCAAAACATGAAACATAGTACGCTATTCTCAAATGCTTCATGGCGAGTTTGTTTTCAAATCAGAAGACTTCAGTTTCTTTAGAAGATTTTTGACAGATTTTTCTGTATGTAATTGTGGAAGCCATTTGAAAGTCATTTGGCAAGTCAATAAAACAAAAGTAAATTTTTTCATGCAAGGAAACACCATCGGAATGGCTTTCATTGACCATGTAGTTTCAACGAAAAATATATAAAGCCCCTGGGCAGCGACACACAACCACCCGATCAGGCCAGTTTCATTTCCTAAATATACAGCTATTGTCCGTTTGTATCTACTGTATACATCAGACTAGCCCAAAACTTGGCTTCTTCAAGAAGCCAACTTGTTTTAGATGGGATCCAGGCTAAATTCTCATGCACTGATTCCCGACAAAAATAAAGGCAATTCTAAGACTTCCTCATTCAGTGCGTCAGGATTTTGTTGATCGACTCGAAATCTTACGGAACACGTTTTTTTTTTTCTTTTTCTCAAAATACCTACCTGAATGCAGTTGAACTTTCCTCTGTCCAACTAAGATAGATAAGGCTAGATACACCCATGCTCGCCATTTCTGCAAGTACCTGCGGAACATATCTAGAAAACAAAACCAGAGAAATAATCAATTATCAGTTTCAATGTTACACTCGAAAACAAAAACTTTTTTCATTATCCACGGTCATTGTTACTGTATAGCACATCCGTGAAGCGTATATATTAATCTTTAACCTCGACTTTTATGGTATTAAAACTGGGTTGTATAGGTTATTCCAATTTAAGAGGTATTTCCATTTACAGGTTATTTCCATTTTTCATGTTTGCTAGGTGGTTCTAACGTGTATCATCAATCCATGTCGAGGCGATTGGAAGTTTCGACAGAATGTTTTACAAGCCACAACATAGACGGAAAGTTCCCGTCGGTGCTCCGTTAGACCTCTCCACACATTGCAATGGAGTAAAACGAGGTACCGAAGTGGAGCGAAATGCAGGTTAGCCAGCTGATTTAGCCACAACAGTGTAGTAAAAACGCTAACGTTAAATATAGAGCATCAGTTTCTATGAAAACATCAAAAGTGAGAAGAGTACCTGAACTTATTATCATTCACATACGTACATCCAGTCAGGTTCGGTCGTGAGGTGCTGGACTTTACATGGTGGCCATTGGTGGGTAAAATATTAAGAATAGTAATTGTCGCGGTCGTGATTTGAGCAAATCACACATCAATTTCAGAGTTAGACAGAATCCATGGGCCATGAGCCCTTGTTGGTGTATGTCAAGTGTTTTGCTAAAACTAGTACTAGTTTGTTGAGCGAAACAATATCCAGTTATTGGTAAAACAAGCGAAGTAGGGCGTAATTAAAAAAAATCGGTTTCTTATTTTTATAAAACTTTTTCTGATTTCTCTATAGGAATTAACCCGACATTTAACACCAGTTGTGATAAAACAAATGCGCTCTTAGTGTCGTAAGAAACTTCGCAATATAAACTCACCTTATAGGCAAATCGTAGTGCACTGGAGTCTTGTATTCGTTGGCAACAGGACATTTGAATTCACAGCCAATCTCAGGTGTTGGCATATCACAGCTGTCCAACTGAACTTGACCGAGAGAGCCATCCGGTGAGACTAAAATGAAGGGGTTGTCTCCACTCTTTATTTCATGTGCTCCTTCTTCTATGTATGAGAGTGACGGACAATAAAATGGCAATACCTTTCCAACTAAAGTGGCAACAGCGTGGATTTCTGAGCTGGTACCATGAGCCATTCGTTTTTTCACTTCCTCTGACACCTCCTCTGGTTCGATCTGTCTGATGACCTTGTCGTAATGTCTTTGTAAAGTTTTGAGTTTGTCTAGCCCAATGCCTTCATACAATGTACTCCCTGTTAGTTTGAATTCCTGACGCCTACTGAACCAGATGTCCGATCTTTGTTTCATTGCCCTGATTTGGTCTTGATACTGTATTGGGAGATGATCAGGTTCCTTCAGTGTAACCCAGTTCCGCTGTGAATGTGCATCCAGGGTGTTCTCGTGGACGAATGAATGATGCCCAACATTCAACGAGGCTCCAACACTTAAGAGTGAGTTGTTTACATCTAGCGGTCGTTTTACAACACTCCTAAGCAAATATATTAGAGACTGCACACTACTTATTGCATGTAGGTATTTTGATTTTTTCCAGTCTTCACCGGCTTCTTTATAAAACTTTTTAAGTGCAAGTTTTTGCTTCACAAAGAGCTCCCTTAGGTCTTTGATTCTGTTTGACACTATAAACACAATTTCTTTCAGTCTGTCACGTTTTTCTCCTGGATTCAGACCAGCCCACTGCTTTTGCAACATTTCAATAGCCTCAACCTCTTTTTCAATTCGGACTTTTGTCTGTTCTAAAGTTTGAAATTCTTCATGACCGAACAGGTCCTGGTCTCCATTATCTTCATTCAATCCTGGGGCAAGCTTTTTCCCATCAACACTCAAAATGTAAGATTTGTTTTTAGGTTTCATTTCGATGGCTTGTCGGATTATTCCCGGGGGAATCTCCTTTGGTATGTCCATATCGAAGTATTCGAAGCTGCGAACTGTACTTATGCTGGGTACAGCGAAATTTATCGATGTAACTTGTGGATCAAAATTACCACGAGAAGTGGTTGCATCCAAGATTTGCCCGCCCGACTTTTGGCCTGACATAAATCGCAGAACCTTTCCGTGAAAAAGTCGGTAAACAACTTTCCAAAATTTAAGACATTGTTCTGAATAGAACATGTTAGAAGTATTTGGTACGCTGTACCACCTGACAACACCTAAAAGCAATAGAAAACTGATGTTATGAAGAGGGAATTTGTTCTTGCTTATCAGGCGAATCAGAGTACAGAAGTCACCCAGAAGGCCAGCACATTGTAACTTTTTCAGTACAATGGGAAGTAAGTCTATCATTTTACGTGTAAGTGATTCCTGTTGTCCATGATTGAATAGTCTTTTCTTACTTTTTGGGACTTTTTTTGATTTAGCTTTTCGTGGAGCATGCCTTAAAGAACAGCTGGTCGGTTTCGCTGTATTGCTGTTGGCTACAGGGGTAGAGACAGGTACTGTTTTCTTCCTCTTTGGTGCATTTAACCATAAGTTTGATTTCCTTTTTCGTTTTCGGCAACTGAAATGAAAAGATCGTTATCTTATTCGCGTTTGTCCAAGCTCTTACAGGCCAGTAAATATAGTATGTCTCATTAACAATGCGCCATAGTAGCCATATTTATCTGAAAGGATCCGGTGCCACTCTGAAAGGATCCGGTGCCATAAACTCCGATCGCAGCCGGTGCAACAAAATCACAACTTCTGACCAGCTCTGAAAGGATCCGTTTCTATATGACTCTCTGTCGTCAGTGATTTATTTTACTTTTTGTGAGACAATTAGTGCGTGTTGTATGAGTTTAATAGTATATTAGCATGAGGAATGTATTTTTGCATAGTATTTCATAGAGTTGTCATTGCAATTATTATCCAAAACGATAAAATATGCGGTTTTGCACGCTGCCTCCGCTTTCAACTTCTTAAAAATGGCATTTATTTCGTTTAAAACGGCAACAACAAAGATGCATGCTGCAAAATTGCACCATTGCTGCCAAATTCGATCAATTGTTCATTACGTGGAGCATTTATCTACGGGACTCACCTATCGGTTTTTGATGTTTCTAGCGCCTCAAATTCTTCCCCTACCATTTTCCTCCGAAAGGAACCGTCGCTTGCTCTGAAAGGAACGAGTAACGCGCATTTCCTCTGAAAGGATCCGTTTTGGTTACCTACTGTGAAAATGCACCTGTTTCTGGTACTAACTTAAAATTGGTACACTGTGTAGAAAAAGAGAAAAAGTGACGTAAGTAACACGTCTGACTGACCAAATGTTTCAACATTGTTTTATTTATACTCATCAAAAGAAGTTTAGCACCAGTTAATATTTTTCTCATTTTTAAATAATTGTAGTATAGACATTTTTCGAATAAGCTTTGAAAACTTGGTATCATCTTAAAGGGCTGGACTTCGTGAATAACAACGCAATAATTTCTTTTAAAAAGATTAAGTAAAAATGTGCAAAAATGCATGTTTTTGAAAACACCAAAATTTGGGATGCAGCAAAAAGCCCACACCTTTATTTCTGGGCTTCCAAACCTGAATTCGTTTCATATCCTCACTCTAGACATTGAAAGCAATCATTTAAAGCAAAAAAATAAAAATTGAATTTTTCGGACAAAAACACCATTTTTGACCAAAAATAACGATTTTTGAGATTTAGTTTAAATTCTCAGATAAAGCTTACTAACTCCTTCCTCCAATAAAATGAGTTGTTTTTCCATCAAGCACAGCATGTAGCACCCCTTAATGTTTAACTGGAGGTACTGCTTTTCAACACATCCAAATTCCGACTTTTTAAAATGCTGCATATCAAAAAAGTGCTCATGTGGTATCTTTGACATGGGGTTGCCATTAACAGAAAGAAAATAGGCGAAAGGTTTTGGTGTCAAAACATCTCATAGTGATCCAACATTAAAATGAATTTTGATTTTACTCATTTTCTCCAATATTTAAGATTTTTAGTAAAAAAGTGCAATTTTGTCAAAAAATACAATTTTACCCAAATTTTGAGATTTTTTAAATTGTTTTTTGGCTTTATCATTTGCTTTGGAGCTATTGTGTGTAAATTTGGAAACAAACATGTGTTCTCAACATTGTGGTCTTTTGGGTAGAATTTTTTCGACTTTCCAATTTTCAGTATTTACAGAAAATGGGAATTTTTCAAGTTTTCTTAAAATCGTTTCCGCAGCATTTTTGGTCTCATGGCACACATTATCAAACTCTTTCAGACTGTACAAATTCAAAAGGGTAGGTTTAAAATTTTATGGTCAAAATGTCACTTAAAAATATGAAAAAATCTAAATGGTGCTAAACTTCTTTTGAGGAGTATATATTAGATTTAAGCATATGAACACGAAACACTAATTTGTTATGCTGTAAAATGGATCAATAGTTAAATATTATTCACATTATATTTTATTACACTTTTGGCCCATCCACTTTCTCATTAATGTTTTCACTGCTCTTAAAGGAATTCAGTTTTATTTTTTTATTGCAATCTAAGCGGTAACATACTTTACAGTTTTATTCAGTTTTATTTTTTATTGCAATCTAAGCGGTAACATACTTTACACGTCTGGTATGAAAAATTGACCACAGATAACTTAGTAACGCACGGTTTTCTAAGCACCTCAGATGTATGCCTGATGCATAGTACCAATGGAACTTTTGGTCCTGGGGGTGGGGGGTGGGGGTGAAATAGGACATTTTTTTCGGTTTGGCTCCTAGACCAGAAAGGTTGGTAGAAGATAATGCTTGCTGCTTTGATATTTCAACTTGCTGATTGTATTTTAATACCTCCTGGTGCCTCCTTTGACTGCGAAACTCATTGGCCTTCCATGCATATTTTTTCATAAATGTTTTTAAATGTTTTCTCCCATTCAAATGCATTGGTGACCTATGTTGACCTTGCCGTAAAATAGGACAAGGTCATCACAGGGTCATGATTTATATATACATTGTAGTACTAGAGTCATCCATACTCCATGCTAAGTTTTGTTGAAATCGGTTCACCTGTTCTGGAGAAAATTTCTAAAGGTATATATATGGGCGTGGAGCATCTTGGTCATGTGACCCATATACGCATTGGTTCCCCCTTTCCTATAGATGCTTCATATAAAATTTGGCTTTGATTGGCCAAGCGGTTTCAGAGATGAAGATCTTTGAAATTGTGGACGGACGACGGACGGACGCCGGATCACTGCCATCCTATAAGCTCACCTTGTGAACCTAACGGCTCAGGTGAGCTAAAAATATGTATACCCCTGCATACATTAATTTTACGTTATAAAAGTGGGATATAAGGGGTATTCTTTTCATTGACATGTTTTCCTGATGTTAACTTAAAAAGCATTTATATATTTATGTATTCAGTATCCATTACGGTGAGTACTCCTTTGTCTAATGTGGACTCATGGTATATTTCGTCTGCCTTATTCTTTACTTCTTCGTAACTAGTTGGAAAAGGAAATGATTTTATCGGAATTGGTAATACAATTTGACGAACAAATCGCCTCCAAATTCAATTTCTTCTTCAAATACGAAGTGTAATCATCTCATGAGCAACGACACAAAAATCTGTCTTCAAGGCTTCAAATGATAAACGATATCAGCCATAATATTTAGCTAAAGAATTGGTATGAGCTATAGGATTTTGAAACGCACCTAAGTCATTTCTTCTGTTAAATATGACAAAGTTGACGAAAGATGGAAGGGCGAATGGATATACGTGCCATTCAATTGAATCAAACCGTTTGCAGTTGCGGACGCAAAACGTTGGATTTGTTTTTGACACGTCTCAAGAAGGAAATGATGGACGGACATCGTATTGAGGAGTAAATAAAATAACATTTCTATGATAATGAACATCATATTCTTACAAACAAATGATATGAGCCGCCTCTTGGGAAAACCATCAGTGTGGTATCCGAACAGGTCCGACACAAACCGGACTGTAGAAGCACAGAAGAAGATGGCTAGAGTCTGGAAATTTTGGATTTAGAAAGTAGAGAAATTGGTCTATCTGTGTAGCGAAAATAAAGGTGCTGATCAGCTTCACAGTAAGCAGATATGCACTTTTGTTTTCGCATATGCAGATTGTTTGTTTTCTCACGAGTTCATCTAAGTTCTTCAAGGGAAATTGTCAACTGCAGTGTTATATACGAGTACATGTATATGTTGCGGTATTCGATCATATCGAAATGTTGATTGAGGTTTACAATTTCATAACGTTTACATACGGTATTGTATACTTCACAAAATTCCTAACCGAAAAACCTGAAGTTTCAAGCATAAAATTTGAATAAAAAAAGTACAAGTAGGCAAAGATCAGGAAAAGGCGCAACCAGAAAAAGACTCCCACTCCAAAAACCAAGGTGGGAAAAAACCAAACTAACAACCAGGCACCCACACCACGAAAACACTCCGCAAGCCGAACGGGCAGCTATTTTCCAAATAGGCGGCCACTCAGTTACCTTAACTTAACTAAAAATATGCAAACATACACAAGGCGCTAACAGCACAAAAATATTTTAAACACCAAAACATAAAACAAAAAGAACCACCACAGAAGTATCGACTTGGAACAATCAGTAACACAAAGTTACTGGCGGGCCTAAATCGATTTTACACGGCCGCAACCCCACCCCCAGCTTCCGCAGTGGTTCATAACACTTAGTCAGCTCCTCGGTCCCCGTGGTGAATCTCTAACTAGTAAATGAATCATCAAGAACAAACAAATAAATCATGATAAACATCCTGATGAATCAAAAACCAGGACTCACAGATTCAGTAAGCTGCCCGACGATGGAGATCCCTGGGCGCCAAATAACTTACTAACTTCGGAGCTAAAGAAAAACATCAGTTGGACCCCGGTGGGCCAAGCAACAGACAAGAAGCTCCGGCCCCAATCAACTAAAATGAATAGCTTTAAGTCGGGGCCATCATAGAGTCTGACGCCTGACCCACCGGCGTGCAATTAAAGAAGGCAGCATAGTTATCAACCATGATTGGGTTAAAAACTAAGCATGCAGACTGTCGCATAACATTCAAGTTATAACCTATACGTCTGTAACGTGTTATGATTTTTCTAAACTGAAAAGAAAAATCATTACTTCCTATAAGTTTCTTAACTTTGTAAACCAAGTCACCATAAAATTCTGGCTCCGAAAGACCCTCACTCAAAGAAGCTATGAGACCTAAATTTCTAAACAACATTATTTATTCATTTTGCACTATGTTGTCACCAAATTTCATCAATTTTGGTTTAAACTTTATTTTAGTTATTGAACATATAAGATACAATCACACACAATGCAATTTATCCAGAATCTGACAGTAAACCAAAGGCTTACCTTATTAGTAAGGAGATTTCCTTCAATACAGTAATTTTGTTTGGCTTTGGCGAATTGATTAATAGCATGAAAAGGTATTCCCAAACCCAAAAGTCGGAGGCTACTACTGAAAGAAGCACCTCTTCAATCTAAGATTGGAGTCACAATAAATCTGTTCAAGTGCAAAATTCATACAACTGCTGAAAATGCAGTAAATTGAGGCAGAAACGTAAAGTACTACCTTGTTGAAAGTTTCAAAATTATAGTTGCTTTCTTTGGCTCCATGTTGCCAAATCTACAGGGTCACTGAAGAGGCTTAAGAAGCCGAAACCGCAGTATGGCCCATCCCCTTTATTTTGAATATGTTCACTGCTCTTATAGAATCTCAGTTTTATTCTTGTTACTCTTATAGTTTGTCGTCGTTCAAGCGTATCATGTACGCTATAATAACTCTTACGTTTTGGTAGATGCATCAAAGCTAAATGACATGCATATAGAATTTTTTCGATATTCAGTTCACGCGTTATTTAAACAAACCAACACTGTTGGTCCCATTATGCTGCACAATGCAAAATTTTCATGATTCTTTCACATTAAACTTACTAGGAAAATTAACATTCCTACTCCTGACAATTTAATTCCTGCAAAAAAGTCCAGAAATGGTCAAAAAAGAAGGGTTTGGAAATGTTCGGTTAGCAATTTTGACAAGTACATGTATATATATATATATATATATTTCATCTGCGCTATTAGTTTTGCATAGGTGAGATAATCCATCTTATCCATTGTAAGATTCTTATCTTGCCTATGATCGGGGGTCACCTTCTTGTAAGTTGATTTATGAATAACATATTCTTGATTCTTAATACATATATTGGAGACTTTTAATGACTCAGACAATATCTACGGCATTCACTTTCATTGTGTAAACAGTCTCCGACAGATACTGTTTATTGCATGAAGGTAATGACATTCGCTGCGTTTAAGGTTCACTTTTAGACGTCACATGGGAAAACCAACAATCTGCATAACTGCAGTAACTGCGAAGCTGATCAGCGCCTTTGTTTTTGCTACACGGATAGTACTATTACTCTTCTTTCTAAAGTAAAAATTCCCAGCCTCTAACCATCTTCTGTGACTGTACAGCCCGGTTTGTGTCGGACGTGGTCGGAACCCAAATTGTTGATTTTTTTTTCTCACACTCACACAGACTCAATTGTATTCCTTGTTTGCTTTTAATTAGACTGATGATTGTGCTGATTATATTGATAATGAAATCGCAGATAAAGACATTTTGGGATCGTATTTCCAAGAAAATGAAATATATAGACTAAATATAATAAAGCAGAGGACACATCTTCAGATTATTCTTATATGTAGCGACAACACTTTTAAATGTCCATTGGCATTTTAGTTGGTTAGCGTTGACACTCAGATTTATCGCAAGCAAACGTATCTGTCATATCCAGTCATTTATAGTTGTATAGAAAACATTGGGTGCATTGGGGTATGAATTTTTCTCATTTTTGCTTCAAACATGGAGTACCGGTACTGTTAAGAACCTACCGGACGAGGCGGTTCTAACCTGTTCAACAATCTAAAGAAAAGCTATGCAAATGAAAGATTCTAGTTTTACAGCTGTATTACTTTTGCTTGGGCATTTTCGTGAGCATTTTCGGCTTCGGAAATCGAGCTACTTGGGAAAAGACTGGGCGCATTTGTACATGTTTGCTCGACACTAAGAAAAATCGCATAATAGGGATTGTTTCAGCTTGATACTTGACAATTTCATTTATGCTCAAAACATTGAACGAGAACCCACAATAGATATGTTTCGGATCAAAAATAAGAAAAATAGATATACCCCTGTTTACCAAAGTTATACAAAAGTGGGATGTAAAGGGGTATTGCACGGACATGTTAACCTGATGATTTCTACACGAATTCGCTCCGAGTAACAAACAATTCTATGGCATCCAGTAGTAACTATGGAGACCAAACTTTGAAAGGAACAAGTCCTTAACCTCTTTGAATTATTTGTACCGTTCTATTTTCATAATGGCAACATACATGAACTTATGGTATTAAGTTTGATTTTTTTCTAGAACACATATACATGCCCATTGTTGACTGGAATGTACAAGTGTATCATGTCCTATTATAGTTAAAGCTGATATATGTAAAAGCAAACACCGTCGGCATTGACGAACAAAGTATCACCCTAAAATGACTGTCTGTGTTGATTTGTGGATAGGTTCCATATCTGGACATTCACTTATTCATAATTTGTAGTTATTGAGGATATGCAGTTCATAGCACATTCTTGAACGTATTCAAGTAGATCTAGAGTACTTAAACCGATTGCAATTCCCAACAGGATTCGGGAATATGAGACAAGTCACGACCAACCGATAACTTTAAACGATAAGCCCGACCCAGAATGACGTAAATAGTCGCAGTATGAAGAGAAATGATCGTGTCACAAACACTTAAGATCACTTTTAATTCTGTTATACTTTATCGCCGACAAAACAATTTTCCTCGAATCTTCTGGAAATTTGTCATCACTCAAAGTGCGCTTAGGTGTACCCGTCTGGTCGCTTTCATCTATCTCATCAGGAAAACATGCCCATGAAAAGCATACAACCTTTAACCCAATCGTAGATAGTACATCTGGGACGAAAATGGTACAAGTAGGAATTGATCAGGAAAAGGTGCAATCAGAAAGAAATTCCCGCTCCAAAAACCGAAGTGGGAAAAAAACTAAATTGACAATTAGATACTTGTACTAAGAAAACATATTGTAAGCAAAGTGAGCATCTATTTCCAAGAGGCTGCCACTCAGTTACCAAAACCTAACTAAAATATGAAACAAAACACCAATAAATAAATTATTAAGAACCACAAAAAAGTATCGCCTTGGTATACATTTTTTCTTATTTTTAATGCAAACATTTTAGATTGTGGGTATCCGTTAGAACAGCCACGGCGATGCGGTTCTAACGTGTATCCACAGTTTTTGCTTTCAAAACCGAAAAAATCTCTGTATGATGCATGGGCGAGTTTTCGTAATTAAATCTAGACGACTGCATGAGGATAAGCTGCTCCTTATGAATTCACCGCGTAATTAAATGAACCACATCATGAGAAAACCAACATTTTGCATATGCAAAATTAAAGACGCAGATCAGCTTCGCGGCAACCGCGAAGCTGATCAGTGCCTTTGTTTTCGCTACTGGACACGGATAGTACAAATCCTCCTCTACATATTTCCAAAATCTCAAGCATCTAACCCTCTTCTGTGGCTGTACAGCCCAGATTTTGTTGGACCTGATCGGAAACCACATTGTTTGTTTTCTCGTGTCGCGGCTCAAATGACAATTTCGTGTACAATACACCCACAACTTTCAATTTATACTTATATTGGGTAACCACAAATACTGTTTGTTTCTTAATAAAGACAGAGACTGGTCAGAACAACCTGAAGCGGACACGTACGTGTGCTTTAATTGGTTCATCTACGTCCCCCAAATGTTTTAATAAAATAGTGATAATTAAAATTGTTTACGGAGATTGTACTATCGTTGAGTATACGGGATAGGCCGCTGTATTTTTACACTCCTTGACGTGCCATGTAAAGCACTAAAAATCTCTAGCCGTCATATATTTCTGATCTCCTCAAGCCCGTCTCACAAACTTATAATCGCACTTTAAGATCTACGACAAACGGCTCTCTAGCAGTACCCATGTCAAAGAAGGCTGTGTATGATGGATCGTTTTCCTCCTCTGCCCCACGGTTGTGGAATGATTTGCTTTGGTCTGTCAAGTAATCTACAACTTTGGTAGATTTTAAGAGAAATGTTAAAGAACACCTTTAATGTGCATTTTGTATTTTATTTTATAAAACTTTTCAGATACATGTACATGTTTAATGCATACTTTTAAATTTTCATCTAGCAAATCTTATATCTCATGTAAAATATAATTTTTACCTGAAACATTGTTATATGCACCCACTTTTAATTCATTGAAATTTTTAATTGTATGAATTTCAATGTAAATTGTTTTGTGTCATTTTATTACATTTGTACATTTGTATATATGTTTTAGAGGATCACATGGTAGACTAGCTATTACAGCTAAATGTGTTTCTCCTCTTTAAATATTGTGTAAATAAATGTATTTTTTTTCTGAAGAGTCCTCGTATTGGGCCGTACTATATTTACACGTGTATTTGCTTCTATCTGTGCTGTATCTGCAGTTATTTTTATTAAAATAAGAGCTGTCGCAGGACAGCGTAGCTCGCCTGCCTTGTGCTTTACCACTAAACTTATCAAAATCTATGACCCATGACCTTGACCTCAAGGTCGCTCAGGTGGTTTGTGATGGTACAGCATAAAATTGCAGATCAATATCCACAAACATGCAAAGTTTCAACTTGATCCATCAACATAGAGATATATAGACTTCAAAAATCTTTAACCCAAAACTTTAACCAAAAATTTCTAAGGCCATGACCTTGACCTCAAGTTCACCCAGGTTGGGTCATAATGGTACAGCATAAAACTTCAGACCAATATCTACCAACATGCAAAGTA
Source organism: Rugalucina vietnamica (assembly GCA_964017185.1). Lineage (NCBI taxonomy): Eukaryota > Metazoa > Mollusca > Bivalvia > Lucinida > Lucinidae > Rugalucina > Rugalucina vietnamica. The sequence goes on from OZ024876.1 coordinate 24,625,227, forward strand.
TCAACTTGATCCATCTATATGTTCAAGAGATATAGACTTCTAAAAACTTTAACCGAAAACTTTAACAAAAAAATTCTAAGTCTGTGACCTTGACCTCAAGGTCACCCGGGGTGGGTCATGATGGTACTGCATAAAACTTCAGACCGATATCTACCAACATGCAAAGTATCAACTTGATCCATTTATATGTTCAAGAGATATAGACTTCTAAAAACTTTAATGAAAAAGTCACTAGAGCACGAAATATAGGTCAAGGTCACCAGATCAATGTAAATGCAAAGTCGGGACATCGAGGAGAAGCCATATGCAAGGTTTGATGGTTGTAGGCTTTATAGTTGATGAGATATTAAGGGTTGGCTTAAAAAATGACAAAGTTACTGGAGCATGAAATAAAGGTCAAGGACAGTAGGTCAATGCGGGTGCCGAGTCAGGACATCGAGGAGAAGCCATATGCAAGGTTTAATGGTTGTAGGCTTTATAGTTGATGAGATATTAAGGGTTGGCTTCAAAAATGGCAAAGTCACTAGAGCACGAAATATAGGTCAAGGTCACTAGGTGAATGTGGGTGCCGAGTCAGGACATCGAGGAGAAGTCATATGCAAGGTTTGATGGTTGTAGGTTTTATAGTTGATGAGATATTAAGAGTTGGCTTCAAAAATGACAAAGTCACTAGAGCACGAAATATAGGGCAAGGTCACAAGATCAATGTGGGTGCAAAGTTGGGACATCGAGGAGAAGCCATATGCAAGGTTTTATGGTTGTAGGCTTTATACTTGATGAGATATTAAGGGTTGGCTTAAAAAATGACAAAGTCACTGGAGCATGAAATATAGGTCAAGGTCAGTAGGTCAATGTGGGTGCCGAGTTGGGACATCGAGGAGAAGCCATATGCAAGGTTTGATGGTTGTAGGCTTTATAGTTGATGAGATATTAAGGGTTGGCTTCAAAAATGACAAAGTCACTGGAGCATGAGAAATATAGGTCAAGGTCAGTAGGTCAATGTGGGTGCCGAGTCGGGACATCGAGGAGAAGCCTTATGTAAGGTTTGGCAGTTCTAGGCTTTACAGTTGATGAGAAACTAACACAGCATCTGAGCATTGTACAAAGGTGTTCTAGATATTGACCTCTAGCCCCCCCCCCCCCCCCCCCAGGCATGACCCCACGGGTCCCTTCACACTTTATCACAGAGGACCCTCATATGCAGCTATGCTCCAAATATGAATGATTTCTGGTCAGTGACTATCAAGATATAACAATTTTAAAAACTTTAACCGAAAGTGTGACGCGGACGTAAACGTAAACGTAAACGCGGACGACCGAGGTGACAACAATAGCTCTGTGCACTTCGTGCAGGCGAGCTAAAAACCAATTATAATTAAACAAATAAAGTATTATATTCCACGTACATGTCCGTATATACAGCAACACCAACAAATGAAAAAAAAATTGTAATCGTTCTGTAAGCGTTATAAGCACACGAGTATAAAGTGTTGTATAAAAAAGAAATTGTTTCTTGTTCGGGACTGTTGCGTTATTTTACACTTGATGCTGCGTTTCGCATGTCTTAACGTACTTGCGAAAACACGAATATGCAATATATAGGGATTTTTTTTTTCAGCTGGAAAAATTGACAATTACATTTTTGCTCACAACATTGACTGAGGCGGTTCTAAAGAGAAACCACAATAGATATGTTCTGGATCAAAAATAAGACAAGCAGATATACCCCTGTATACCCAAGCTATACAAAAGTGGGATGTAAAGGGGTATTGCACGGACATGTTAACCTGATGATTTCTACACGTATACGCCATTGGATCGCTCCAAGTAACAAACAATTCTATGGCATTCAGTAGTAACTATGAAAACCAATCTTTGAAAGGAACAAGTCCTTAACCACTTTGAATTATTTGCACCGTTCGATTTTCATAATGACAACATACATGTACATGGACTTTATGGTATTAAGTTTGAATTTTTTCTAGAACATATATACACGCCCATTGTTGACTGGAATGTACAAGTGAATTATATCCTATTATAGTAAAAGCTGATATATGTAAAAGCAAACACCGTCAAGGATCACCCTAACATGACTGGCAGTGTTGATTTGTGGACTGGACTTATTCATAATTTGTAGTTATTGAGGATTATGCAGTTCATAGCACATTCTTGAAAGTATTCAAGTAGAGAACTCAAACCGATTGCAATTCCCAACAAGATTCGGGAATATGAGACACGACCAACCGATAACTTTAAACGATAAGCTTGACCCAGAATGACGTAAATAGACGCAGTATTAAGAGAAATGATCGTGTCACAAACACTTAAGATCACTTTTAATTCTGTTATATTTTATCGCCGACAAAACAATTTTCCTCGAATCCTCTGGAGATTTGTCACCACTCAATGTGCGTTTAGATGTACCCAACTGGTCGCTTTTATCCGTCTTTTGAGGAAAACATGCCCATGAAAACATACATTCTTTAACCAAGTCGTATACAGTAAACCTGGGGCAAGAATAGTACATGTAGGCAATGATCAGGAAAAGGCGCAATCAGAAAGAAATTCCCACTCCAAAAACCGATGTGGTAAAAATAAATTTACAATTTGATACTTGTACTAAGAAAACATGTATTGTGACCCGAGTGAGCAGCTATTTCCCAAAAAGCGGCCACTCAGTTACCCAAACCTTACTAAAAATAGGAAAACGCGCATAAGGTGCAAACAGCACACAAATTCAACATCAAGACATAGAAACAGTAAGAACCACAACAGAACTATCGCCTTGGTATACATTTTCATGTCTAGGCCAACTTTGTGTCTTTGAACAATCACAATTATGTTTTAAAGTATGACAATTACGTTTATTTACTTATCATTACATGTTTCTTATAAACCGGATTAGTTTTTGTAATACACGATTCGCCTGGCATTTATTAGCCAGATATAATCAAACGAAGCATGTGTGACGTCTGTATTTTGTCCTTTTGACACAATTGAACAAAGTCTGCTGCTTATCGGGATATAGATGGCGAATGAAAAGTTCAAGTAGACAATGATCAGGAAAAACCTTATTCGTAAGAAAGCTGTCAAGAATATAAATACATTTTTCTTATTTTTGATACAAACGTTTTTAGATTGTGGATATTCGTTTGAACAGCCACGGCGATGCGGTTCTAACGTGTATCCACACATTTTTTACTTTCGAAACCGAATAAATCTCTGTATGATGCATGGGCGAGTTTTCGTAATTAAACATAGACGACTGCACGAGAATAAGCCTGCAGTTATTCTTCTTAAAATAATCAATTGTAGGTAAACAAATAAAGTATTATACTCCACGTACATGTTCGTATATACCGCAACGCCAACAAAAAATCGTAATAATTTTTGTAAGCGTTATCGGCACACGAGTATAAAGTGTTTTATAAAAAAAAAGAAAATGTTTCTTGTTCGAGTCTGTTGCGTAATTTTACACTGGATGCTCCATTACGCATGTCTTTATTGGCACGCATCTAAATTATTCACAACTGAGTGTTTTCGACTGGCCCACTGGTATCGTTTTTGTCATCAATTTCGACATTCAGCGCATAGAAGTGTTATGAAACTTTCAATTAGAAATGAAATTGACTGAGTTCGTAGACGATATAAAACAAGTCACAAGTAAATGTAACGTAGAAAACGAGTATGATTACTCACTTAACCATTCAACTGAGATGGATAGGTATTAAATAATTCTCCACCACGTTTACTGATTAGATAGCGATCACAGTTGCTATGTCATTCTCTTTATGACTATAAGTACGCATTCAGTTACAATGTAACAGTGTACTTTAACGTGGGTACGATTATGCTTGCATTATCGTTGATTTGCTTTTAGCGTGTTTCTGATTCCGTAACAGTTATATGTGTTCGATAATTGTGCAAATTAACAACACGGACGTCCGTCCGTCATCCGTCGTCCGTCGTGAACAAGATTCAAAGACCTTCTCCGAAACCGCGTGGCCAATCTAAGCTACAGTCCATCTGAAACATCTATAGGAAAGTTGAACCAATGTCTTCATGAATAATCATAGTCACATGACATGTTAAAAACCCTTCCAAAATCTTCTTCGAAGGAACCGATGACACCTCATAGTCCTTATAACGAAACCTTTTAGTGGAGCGGACTGGCGCAGTTGGTAGCGGATCGGACTTTAGACCGAGGGGTCCCCGGTTCGATCCTCGTCAGGGGCGGTGCCTGTTGTGGCCTTGAGTAAGTCACATATCCACAGCTCAATAAGTATATATTTATCATATGTTCATAGTTAGTCGCAATAAAAAGCTCTACAGAGCTTATGTTGATTGTTAATATATGTATGCGACTTTAAATAAAGATTATTATTATTATGTAAAAAATGAAAATTTCATCGGACAAAAATTGACGTTTTTAATATTTTGCTCAAAACATTATGGGTACACGTTAGAACCGCCTTGCCGAGGTGGTTCTAACGAGTACCCACAATATATGTTTTGGGGCAAAAAATACAACCAGAGGACCAATGATCCTGATATCGCTCACCTGAGATTTTGTCTTTAATGAATGACCTTTGGCTAAAGGCCATGTTGGCCAACGTAAAACGTAAACATGACCTCAAATACTCACATAATTATTTACACTATAAACTGTCTGTATCTACTAACTTTCAGATCTTTCTGGCAATATTTGACTTTTCTGTTTAAATTAACAGTTTAATAGGTCAAAGTCAACCCAAGGTCATGATTTATGCAAACTACGAAGGGCCAGAGCCCCCAATGCTACATACCAAGTTTCATTGAAATAGGTCCACCGATTGATTTTTAAAGGATTTTACCACATATTAGGGCATGGCGGCCATCTCTTCCAAAGGATACCACATATGAAATTTGGCTTTGATTGGTGAAGTGGTTCCTGAGAAAATTAAGTTTTAAATTTACTATGTAATTGACCTTTGGCCAAGGTCAAGAAATGACCTTGACCTTGAATACTCCTACGGCTTCATTAAATCAATAAGATATATGTATCTAACTATTATCAGGTCACAGGCCACAAAACTTCCTGAAAAATTCAATGTTTTCACTTTTTTCTATTGAAAAGACTATGTGACCAAAGCCGAACTTGTCGTAAAATAGGTCAAGGTCAACCCAAGGTCATAATTTATACAAAATATAATGGGCAAGAGTTCCCAATGCTATATACCGTTTTTCATTGAAATCGGTCCACCGGTTCCAGAGAAGAAGATTTTTAAGATTTTACCATATATGGGCATGGCAGCCATCTTGGTCAAGTGACCTAGACCATTTATACAAACTTTGGTTCCTCCTTCATAAGGATACCACATATAAAATTTGGCTTTGATTGGTGAAGTGGTTCCTGAGAAAATAAAATTTTAAATTTAATATGTAAATGACCTTTGGCCAAGGTCAAGAGATGACCTTGACCTTGAATACTCCTACGACTTCATTAAATCAATAAGATATATGTATCTAACAACTATCAGGTCACAGGCCACAAAACTTCCTGAAAAATTCAATGTTTTCACTTTTTTCCATTGAAAAGCCTATGTGACCAAAGTTGACCTTGCCGTAAAATAGGTCAAGGTCAACCCAAGCTCATGATTTATACAAACTATAATGGGCCAGAGACCCCAATGCTACATACCAAGTTTCATTGAAATCGGTCCACTGGTTTTAGAGAAGAAGATTTTCAGGGTTTTTACCATATATGGGCATGGCGGCCATCTTGGTCATATGACCTGGACCATTTATACAAACTTTAGTTCCCCCTTCCTAAGGATGCTCCACATATAGCTTGGTATTGATTGGACCAGGGGTCTTAGAGGAGAAAATCTTTGAAAAGTGTTAACGACGACAACGACGACGACGACGGAGAATGGCCATCCTATAAGCTCACATTTTGAGCCTTCGGCTCAGGTGAGCTAAAAATAGGTAAATATATATCCCTGCATACCCCAGTTTTACTTTATAACAGTGGGGTGTAAGGGGGTATACATTACATGGACATGTTGTCGTGATGAGTTACATCCACCCTTTGAAATCGGTGCTTGTACGTGAGGGTGTCTCTTTGGTCATACAATGTTTGCCTACAACTTGAAGCGTCACAAAATGCGACTATTTGCAATGTGGTCTATGAAAGAATTTGACCGGTGTGACTCACAAATAAATTACTTTGCAGAATATTCCATTTCCTTGTTTAAAAATGACATATTGTATTCCACAGCATTGTTCTATAGAAAAATACGCGATTTGTTTGCTTCAAAGGTTTCTGTGAGCCAGTTACATTAGTCAACGCTGCACCATTAGCTAATTAATTTACGCAGCTGGTTTGTAAGTTCGCATTTATTGATGTTAGGCAGCATCGCTAATCTAATGCATACTTGTACGTATGTATATCTTAGGATTGTCCAGTATACAAGGACCCACTCCCTGATCCACACCCATAGAAAATTGATAATCATTGCGTCGGAGTCTAAAAAGGGAGCTAACTAAAATATGAAATGTACAAGACCATAACGAACATAGGAAGGGGCCATGATATAGCAATAAAATTATAAACCACCACTGTACTCATTTACCGGAATAGGATTTAGACTGACATTTACTGAAATGTTACGTTTAAGTCATACGGTATTCAAGTCGCATTTCTGTATGGTTATAGAAATTGCCATACTTTTTCGAAATATCTGAGAAATTGTCCTAGTACATTGGCAGGGAATTTCTTGTATCAATTTTATGTAGCGTCGAATGACTATCATTACGAAAAGATGCCCATGTAATCTACAGATTTTTTTAACATGTAAAAATTGAAAATTTTCATAAGTAAAATTTTGATATTAGAACAACTTTGATACTTTTCTTATTCTTATTTTTGCTCAAAACATAGATGGTGGGAACAAGTTAGAACCGCGGTTCTGACGAGTACCCACAATCTATGCTTTAAAATAAGAAAAATAGGTATACTCCTGCATAGCCGTTTTACTTTATAAAAGTGGGGTTTAAGGGAGTATATTCAGTACACGGACATGTTTTCCTGATTATCCAAATGATGCAAAAGAAGCGGATTCTTTTTTGTTGCTTGTACATTGTAAATAGGACATTTTCAGGTATAATTACCTGTATAATCCCATTTTGTAAACATGTCATGGCAAAGGTAATATTGGTTCCGTGTTTCGTAAAACGGGATTCAGTCGGTCACGGAGAGGTGACAATAAACAATGCAATGATTATAACTACGAGGCGATGGGTTAAGCGAACTGTAATGGACTTGTCAAAGCCAAGAAGTCTTCGATTCTATGCACGAATAGCAAAAGAGCGGTTTCCTATGATGTGTCTTACATCTAGCAATGGTCTTAGCATCAGGAAAACATGCCCCCTCAAACCCCACTCTTATATAGCAAAACTGGGGTATGCTGGGGTATACCTATTTTTCTTATTTCTGCTCCAAAACATATATTGTGGGTACTCGGTTAGAACCGCCTCGGAGAGGCGTTTCTAACGTGAGGCGGTTCTAACGTGTACCCACAATCTATGTTTTGAGCAAAAATAAAAAGATAGCAAAATTTTGCGACTGAAAATTTTCATTTTTTACAACTTAAAAAATGTCTGTATATTGCATGGGCATGTTTTCGTATTGGTATTGCTCTTTCCTTCCTGCTGTCAACTATGATACTGATACGGTACTCCAGCCAATGATTCGCTCGGAGGCATTAGGCAGTAGGCTGCTATTGTAAAAGTATTGACGGATACAGAGCATTAACAGTTACAATAGTTTGGAGGAACTATGGAATGACAAAAGGTCTTGTGATGTAAGTTAATATAGGAATGAATTTTATTTTTGTTGATTTTATCGATGTGTAAACTCAGGCGAATCACTCACAAACTAAATAAAGCCCGAAGGGCTTTATGAAAAAGTTTGTGAGTGATTCGCCTGAGTTTACACATCGATAAAATCAACAAAAATAATAATTCATTCCTTATAATTCCAACTTTGTCCCATTACACTGCATTTATTTACATTGATTTCATTTTTTATAGCCAGCGGAAGGAAAATAGAGCAAAACGGATCTTCATGAGGCAGCCATCTTGAAAATTTCCAAGGCACAGAACTCACTTCTCGCAATTAATGGAAGCTATAACTGGTTTCCTAAACACAAGCTGTAAAAGCGGGAGCTTTAAAACATCTCCCCTTCATTCAAAATTGCTCTTTTGGGAGGAAATGTCGCCGTCTGGGCCGATAGAAAGACATGTCGATTTTGAACTGGGGCTCGGAACATTAGAAATTCAAACGTCAAATTTCAACACACACCAAGAAGATAAAAACGCTTACCTTACGATGTTGTATTGAAAGAAAAAGCGTCCATGTTTATCAAAAATTCGAAATATTCATTTCGACGCCTTCAAAACGCGTTCATCCATTGTTTTTATGACGTTTAGATTTGGTGACGTCAACGTTTCCTCGTCACGTAATCACGTAACGTCGCGCCGTTTTTAAGGTGAAAACCAAGTATTCTTACGCATTGCTTTTATCGAAGTGTAAAGTCTTATAAACAACCAATCAGAATGTAGGAAATTAATGAAGTTGGAATTATATTAATTTAATGAATTGCTAAGGGAGCGACCATTTGAATTTTGTGGCGGGAACTAGAAAATTCAGGTCCAAATTTTACGCGCCGTCATGAATGGATACACCGCAATCTGCCCTCCAACATCCCCGAGTTTATCACAATAATTCACCTTAAAGTATAATTATTTCTTAAATATACATAATTATAGCTTACGTTTTGTGTAACGATAAAATCAAATAGTCGCTACCATTTTAATACAGTTAAGGGGAGTCAGTCTGGCAAAAAAAAAAAAAAAAAAAAAAAAAAAAAAAAAAAAGTACCTCAGTACACTACAGTTTTGCTGGAACGGACCAGAAATACAGCGTTTCTCAGAGTTTAAGTGAAATTTTTGTCAGCATTAATATAGCTGGTATCATAAAAATATACATGTGTGTAAAATAATATCAGTTTCATAGTATCAGCGATAATTGTGTCATCAGAGTGTTTTAAATCAATGTTCTGTATGCTGACCGTTTTACCTTTACGATTAAAGAGCATTGTAGTTCTGGGCCACAACTTGTGATAGTGTGTGTTCTTCACTTGTTATGTCTTCTTTCTTTTATTTGTTGGATTTGTGGCTTAATGCCATAGTCAGCAGCTATGGTCATATTTGGTCATTGCCTCCATTGGGACTTTTCGGTACCCAATATTAGGATGTCATGACATCCGAAATAAACTTAAAATATTACGGCCAAAGTAAAGCTTATCTATGGATGACTCTTTTTTTCCCTGGATATCGATCAGGTGGTCCGCCTGGCGTCCTTTTTATGGGGCATAGGCAAACAGTATAGCCCCAGATGGGTCGCCGCAGAATGCGGCGTCCCATCTGAGGCTATTCTGTTTGCTCAGAGGAATTGCATCGAAAAATGGAATAAAAATTCAACATCACTCCTGATGTCCCTAATAATGAAAAATGGACTGACCCAAATGATAATGATGGGAAAATCCATTCGTCAAGTATGGGTTAAACACATACAGCATATATTTTTCATTGCCCAATAGGGCGGGGTTCCTTCTACGAACCCGTACACGTGACCAAGCAACGATCAGGGATTTGTGATAGCCCCGCTTCAAGCCAGGTTTAAAACTAAACATATGGTTATTAAGTTGAATCCTCCTGGTGTTGTGTTGTGTGGCGGCCCTAAAAAGTCCCAGGTACATTATCAAAAGTGCAGATTATATTTTCTTCTAGTCGTTTGAGATCAGCGAGGATATAATGAGAAATAAGAAAAGCATTATCGCTTTAGATACATTTTCTAACCAACATTTAATATATTTGGCCCTTTCCTCTGTATCTCGATACTGAATACCCTGTTGAACGGTACAAAATTTGTTTGTTTGAAATTATGCTTTACGTTCAAATCAACAGCAATGGTCATGTCGGGACGTTGCCTCCATTTTATGGGACTTTTAGCCAACAGTAGGGTGTCATGATACTCAAAATGTGCTTCATAACGATAACCACGATAATAAGGCTTATATGTATGGAAGGTTTGACTAAACCACTTTTCCTTGGCAGGCTCAGTCATGAGCGGTTATGGCATAAACTTACAATACTTCTCTTTGGCTCCATGTCAGATCTAAAGGGTCCGTAACTGACAACGCTTAAGTAGCCGAAACCATGGTATGGCCCAAACCCTTTTCGCATTGATATGTTTACTGCTCTTAAAAGATCTCAGTTTTAATGCTTTATCTCCTCAGTAGGGCAAATGTCACAGTGTTCGGACAAACATAGATCAGTCAAACGATCTCTACCGATAAGGTAAGGAAAGTCCCTAAAGACCCAATAATACAGTTGAAAACTCTGTTTATAAACCTCGCATTTAGGCTGTTCGGAACCTTTCCCAGCTTGTCAGTAGAGACCCTTTGTTTTAAGTACATGTATGAGATGGGCACAATACACTCTTAACGTTCTTTGCACTTAAAATGCGCTAGAATAGGTATTTGTTTCGCACGAACATGAGAAAGCCATAAAGCTAGACGTACGTAATTGACCTCAAAATAAAGCTATTTTTGTGTGTTTTGCATGTGTATATTTGTGCCCTACAAATGTAAATGAAAAGAACTGGCGTTGTTTTCGAGATATCGGCATTCAAAACCATCGGACATAATGCATTGACCTTAATGTAAAACGCATTTTTCAAACACACGTATTGTTCATTTTTCTTGACATATTTCGCGAAATTCAAGGTAGAATTAAAAAAGATAATTTATTAGAGCATTCCTGATAAACAGGTAGACTATGAAAAAGTCCGTAGTTACCGCATTCGTTTTCTTGCTATAAGAGTGTGAATAAAGGAAGTATTTGCCAAACTCAGTACGTTTTTTTGCGGTGTTAGTTTAACGCCAAGAACACCGGCGTTATTTAAAATTGCTAACACTCTAACAAAATGGTGTTTTCGAACGTAAATTGACGCTAAATTTGACGTTTCGAGCGACAAATGACATTTAGCACGTTCTCTTCAGCGTCTTTGGCTTTAAGGCCTTCCCATATATTCTACGACCCGAGACGACGCGCTCGAAACATCATTGTTTGGAACCTAAAATTCATAAAGACAAAACGTCACAAAAGCCAGATTAATTCATTTAAGAATGATACCGACCCAAAGGCGATTTTAATGGCTCGATAAAATTTTCTATTTCTTTTACGTTACCTGAGAATGTTGTCTTTGTACTGAGCAAATAAAAATGGGGGTCACCAGGTTTAATATTGAGTTATACCTGTTGAACGAACACCCAACGCATGTGCCGAAAAAGCTGGGCTCACGCCTTATTTTTAAAAAAAGTTGCTCTATAGATCACTTGCATTTCACTCAAAATAAGAAGCCAATATTATAACGTCTTGTGTTAATTAATTCCATCCTGCACCCGAAGACATTTTCTGATGGGTAACAAATCGTTGATTGGGCCCCTCGAAAAGCAGTGGAATTTTTCAAAGACACACATACGGGACTTTTAAAGACAGCCAGGTATCGGCAACTGGCTTGAACGTTAATAGGGAATTACAATGGAATCTGTTGGTTTTATGGTAATATCTTTAAAACTAATTGATGGATCATTCCTGTGCAAACATATGTTTTTCCTTATTACCTCCCAAACGTCCTGATATAAGTTTTATGAAATTTGGATTAGTACTTTTTGGACCTTTTTCATCATTTTTGTTCAAACCTAGGACTAATTAAACATATAGTGAAATTTCTGTATGAAATGGGTTCACTGTTAGAAAACCGGTCATAATTATTTTAATAATGTAAATATTTTTTCTGTGCAAACGGGGGCATATGCGCAATTAAATGGCGAACACGCTGATACGAAATTTGTATAAATAAACAAAAAATAAATAGAGCCCTTTTGATATCCAAGCAAGCAAACCATTTTATTTTTCATTAATTTTTCGACGCTTCGCATCTAATCGCTGTTATTGATTTTAATGTCGCTATCTTAATAGTCTACAGGTAAATCTCTTAGCATTTGCAGGTAAGTCCGTACCCTAATCCATAATCCATTTGATTGACCGAGTTTTATTTATTTATTTATTTATTTATTTATTTATTTATTTATTTATTTATTATAGTCCTTATGCAATATGTTTAAATAATATACATGATAAAACAGGAATTGATAATTTTAGATTATGTTTCGACAAATTTAAAGCAGTATACTTTATCAATTTCACAAATATTTTATGTAATAAAAAAAAGAAAAAATAAGAAAGGTAGTATAATTAAAGAGTAACAGGCCTGAAAAATATCATTCATTTCATAAAGTTTTGAAAGTAAACTGACATTGTGATAGCGCATCTTTAAATGTCAGGTGTGAACTATCACGGTAGCCACTGACGCGTGTCTATAATTGATTTATGACACCAACTATTGCCCTTTCAGAGTAATGTTTTTACAATAAGTGGTATTTGTGGCAGCCTATCATCACACCTTTAACAGAATCAAAATTAATAATTTACCACTAGGACCTCAAATAAATGACAAGATTATATTTTACAAGTCTTACCCTATGCTAAGCCATGTAGGATGCTAAAATATTTTTGTGACTTTTCTCGAAAAGAGCCTCTTTAATTGATGATGTAAGAACAAAGAATACAACAATTCTTGAATTTTATGTTTATGGATTTATATGCAAATAATGAAATGACAAAACCTTCATTTTTAATGGACCCCGTTTTTTGTTGCGCTGATGTATTGCATCTTTTTTTATTTTAAAATATGTTTTCGTTCATTATTTTCTTTGTTCAAAGAGAGAGAGAGAGAGAAAGAGAAAGAGAGAGAGAGAGAGAGAATGTCTTTTTTTTTTCGAAAACCACAGTATGCTTTTGATTGCTGCATGTTTCATTACAGAAACTTGCCCATGCAAAATGCAGAGATTTGTTTCTGCTGTAAAAAAAAAATGAAAATTTTTTGGAAAATTGTTGATAGTTTTCATAATTTTGTTCAAAACATTGATTTGGGTACACGTTAGAATCGGGCGAGGCGGTTCTAACGACTACCTACAATCTATGTTATTTCAAAAATAAGAAAAAGAGGCATAACCCTGTCAACCCCAATTTTACTATATAAAAGGGGCTATACATTTCACGGACAGGTTTTTACAATGTTATTTTTAACAATTTAATCATCATTCCAATACTTTATCAAGGACAAACTTGTTCATTTAAATCAACTAAAATAAAGAAGCTAAACATTCTGGTTTGTAGCCCTTAATCCGTTAAACCTGAGCGTGTCGGGTATATGAAACTATAAAATGAGCCGCATCATGAGAAAACAAGATATTTGCCTACGCGAAAACAAAGAAGCAGAACAGTTGTACAGTAACTGCACAAATGATCAGCGCCTTTTATTTCGCTACACGGATAATAAAATTATTATTCTACTTAAATCCAAAAGTTAAAGCTTCTAGCCTTGTCTATGACTGTACAGCCTGGTTTATGTCAGACCTTGTCGAAAACACCGATGACAGGTTTTCTCGCATCGCGGCTCAAATCTGCGCAAACATCTACCTGAGGGCACGTGTCTGTTGTAAGGACTAAAGGACGCATAATTTATGTACCAACTTAACGCGCCGCGACACAAACTGTATATAGATTTTCCGACCAGACTGGATTCAAACCTGTTGTTCACACACAGAAAATGACTATGTGTGTGAAATAAGAAAAAATGATTTGCGAGTTTGTTTTTGTGCCGCTCATGAAAATCTAGTTTACTATACTTGTTTCAAGAAAACCGCATATTTTGAAGAATTAAATCATGATTTTTGTTTTAAATTGATTAAAATTGTGCTTTTTTCTGATTATTCTGATTATGGTATTTAGATTATGACATGCGCTTTAAGCCTTAACTGTGGCTGGATTTATAAAGTACACATATGTACATACATGTAATTAATTGACTTTGCGATAATTTGCATCCACACATACAAATACATACACGCTCATTATATATAAATTATGAAATACATGTACGTGTCTAATTCGTTTTCAAGGCTTTAAGTATTTGCTGAAATGCGCAAATTAATTTAATGTAGCGAGAACAGAAAGTAAAATTTTCCAAGAAGCGACCTGTTTTGATTTGCCACTACTTATATTATCGCATTTGAAGAAGGTAAACCTATCAAAATCTGCAACCTTCACTTTAGACATTTATCGTATGCGCACGTATCCTTGACAACAGTGACTATATTCAAAAGGTAAAATACAGGTATAGTTGTAACGAAGGGAACTCTGACAGGTAGTATCGATTTTCCCAGAAAACTCAGTTAATTCCCCTGTTTAGCGATTTACCTGTAATTTAGCGAAACAATCGATTGTCCCTCGAAGTTGGACATGCTTATGTTATGGAGAAATAGCATGGTTTCCATGGTAGCTTGTATTGATCGTATCTTGTAATTCCAGCCCATTTCGGCTCACACCACTATGCTATAAGGCATCGGGTAAAGTACACAACCAATGATCAAACTATTGCTACAACAAAAAATAAAAAAAAATATGGGGTGATATCATGTAGATTCCCAACTGCAACCTAGTCAAGACATGCGGTTGTGCCAGATCGGCAACCACAAATATTAGTTTTGAATATGGGGTATACCTACAAAATCAAACATAACCTAGTAACCAATCATCCTAGCTTACTTAATATGGTATCATGTTAAAGCTTATGCTCAGGCCTTTTACCCAATGACAGCTTGTGTAACTTATCCAATTTACATATTCATCTAAGTTGCATATTCATGAATATTGATAGAATCATAATAGAAAATATATAAATTATAGAAAACCTTTAACACACTGACTTCAATTACAAACAGTCTTTTGCATCATGTCGATTAGCAATACAACTTGCCATGTCAAAACATTTTAAAGACCCCTATATAAAATTGGCTCATTTGCATATCTATGAATATTTATAGAAACATAAGAAATTAAGAGAAAAAGTCAATACACTTCTTAGATAAACTAATTTCAGTCACATATCATCACTGTGGCTTGTTGTTGTCCAAAGTTGTACAATTTTACATTTCCTAACCGGCAATGTCCCAATATTTGGACTCCGAATCGAGAGGTCTTGGGTTCGATCCCCACAGGCGTTACCGTGTTGTGTCATTGGGCTACACACATTAACTCCCTACAGTACTGTTTAAACCCAGGAAGAGTTGGTTTCGTCCCGACGTGACTGACAAATTGTTGACTTGGACATTAAGCCTCGATACAAACAAACAAACAAACCAATATGAAAAGTATCTCTAATTTGCAGTTTAACATTTTCTAACCTGCAATGGCCCAATATGAAAAGTATCTCTTATTTGCATGTATATTCATGAATATCAAATGAAAGCACATTGGAAATTGAGAGGGAGGATTAAGTAAAATCCGTAAATATTCCACTCAATCATTGTGGCCTGTTGTCATGGACCATTTAAATACAATATGTCTTTCCTAACATGACAAGTATCTAGTTTGCAAACTTTGCATATTCACGGTATTGACTTTCATGAAAATAGTGATAAAAAGAAAACAAGAAATTGAGATAAAAGTTGACAAAATCCTTCAGCTTAAATATTTTAACTTACTTATTTTAGTTAAAGCAATATCTGTGGCATATTGTTGTTGGTCAGAAATATAATTTGACTCTTCTTACATGCATTGGGTCTGGATGAAAATTACCATATTTGCATATTCATGAATATAGACCTGAAAATAAGAAATTGAAATAAAATTCAAATAAAACCGTAAACATACTTATTTCAGTCAAACGCCAACATTGTGCCATGTTGTCGCTAATCAGCAATACTTTTTGCATGACCTAGTATGTAATGTATCTATGTGACAATTTGCATATTCACAAAGCTATCGAACCAAGGGCATCAATCAATTTACCTGTCTATTGATACAAGCCAGAGCTAAATGATCTACCCCGTGTAGATCCTACCGAATCCTAGACTTTGCTTCGATACAGCTTTTAATTGTGATTAATTTGATAACGTTAGTGAATAATCATGAATAATCATTAATATGCAAATTGGATAATATGCTCATTCATGGTATTCAAATTAGATAATTTGCACATCTGACCAGGGTGAAAAGTTCTGTTTATGAACACTTGTTAGTTACTCCTTGTCCAATACTCCATAGCAGACAGGAGCTAAGTTAAGAGTGTGCTGTTGTAAACGATATTTATAAGAGAATTTGTTCTGTATTTTCTGAAATTTAAAATATTCGTGGGTATGCAAATTAGAAATCTTGCATAACCAACAACAACTTAGCATAAAGTTGATAGCAAATCTGACAGAGTATGGTATTGGACAAGTGTGATATAGGTCAGTACATGGACACTCCATACGTTCATTTATTCTTTTTGTCAATTTCTGATGAACTGCTTGTGTTTTCATCAATATTCATGAATCATCAAATTTAATATTTTGCATATTGAATGCAGATTACGTTAAACTGCTGAGCCAAAGCATTAATCCCGGGTGGGGGGATAATCACTTATGAAACTGGTATATACAGTGTATGTGTAAATAATACATGTAGTATTTTGAAATATCAGTATTTGAGGATAATCTCTTGCTGGGTTATGAGTAATTACTTATGTTTTTATTCTTTGGAACTGCAGTTTGGGTTGCTATGGAAACCATTGAAAGTTTGCAGAGTTGATGTTTTTTTGCATTAAGAAGGTCACTCTAACAATAAGGCTTCAGTGATATACTTTTATATTTTATTTCCTGAAGTATGTAACGTAGATATAAATATATCACAAGCCAACCTATAAACGGATATGACTTTAGTCTATTCATTTTCTTATTTTTCATTAATATTCAGGAATATCGAACTGAGGCAATTTTCTTTTATGGCAATTGAATGTATTGACTTGTTCAGATGTTCAGAAGTATCATTGATGCCATAAAACATATCATGATAAGGTTTGAACAAAAATTAATTTAGTTATGAAGATCTACCATACTTACTTTTTTCAATTGCTTTCAATGTTTTCATTAATATTTATGAATACGAAAATTAAATACAATTAGCATAAAACACAAAATAATGCAAGGCGGTTTATAGGCTCTAAATTGATTCCAACTTCAGTGATCTACAATTAGTTAAAGGCGAGATGTGATAAATTCTCACCATTAGCTGATATATCTTTATTGAAATTCTTTGAATGGGTCATGACCTGTGACCCAAGGTCATTCATATGAGACGAGTCATACACATTCCATTATAATTCTTTTCGTAAAGAGCAATAACTAGGCTATATTTCATATCATTGTGGCCTTTGTACGTACCCCTTTTAATGGGAAAAATGATATTCTTAATAGTTTGGCTCATAACGAGTACCCACCATGTATGTTTTGGATCAAACATAAGAAAAATAGATATACCCCTGTAAAGCCCAGTTGTTCTATATAAAATTGGGGTAAAATGGGGTATACATTGCACGGACATGTTATCGTGATGCTAAACTCAGATCTCGACCATTGAATGTGCCGGTTGTTTAAATAAGATCCGCTTTTGCCAAAACATTTGGGCAAACAAGTATGATTTAGTAAATGGCCGAGAAAGTTGTTTCTAATAGCAGTTATACGAGTATTTTTCTGCTTTGAAAATCAATTTCAAGTTTTCCACTTTGGATTGGTCAAATTTTCACCACGAAACACTTGAATCACACAGTTCTGTTTAATGCGATGACGCGGGATATGAAACAGAACTGTTAACATTATGAAAATATGCCCATGCAAAATACAGAGTTTTTTTCGACCGTAAAAATTGAAAATTATAGATATTTTTTCTTATTTTTGCTTAAAACAAACTAATAGATTGTGGGTACACGTTAGAAACGCCTCAGTGCCCACAATCTATGTTTTGTGTAAAAAATAAGAAAAAAAAAAGTTTAACCCTGCAAACCTCAGTTTTTTTTCCATTAAAATTGGGGTTTAAGGGTGTATATATTGGGGGTATAGATTGCATGGACATGTTTTCCTGATGAATGGGTAATTGATTTAGTTTTGATTGATGAATGCAATTGCATTTAATTATGTTAGCATGTCTTAGATGAAACGTCACAAGTAAAGCGCAATCGTCATTATAAAGACCCCCATACTGTACTAGAAGTTGGGTGTAAACTAATGGTAGGTATTGAAGGCCTGTACGTCATACTCCTGGTTCCGAAAGTATATTTAATATATTGAGAACCCTGTTGCATTGTCAAATTAAGCCCTGCTTAGAAAGACGTTGCAAATGACCCGCAGCCGCTGTGCGACTAGAATTCTTTGATATTGCGAAAGAGGTTACATACTGCGACTGAAATCAATCGCAAACAGTCTTTTGATCTAGCTCAAAAGACTGGCCGCGACTGAAATCGATCTCGACGCAGTTGCAGTGGTCGCATACCGATCGCCGACTGGTCGCCGACCGGTTGCCGACCTTTCGGAGACCAGTCGCCGACTACAAACAATCCGTGAGTCATCGCAGACTGGTCGGCGTCAGATTGGCGACTCACGTCGTCACTTTAATGTTAAACGTGGAAAATGCAAGGACATTGTATATCTACCCCTATTTCTAGGGGGAGGGGGTTAGAGTTGTGTCGTAAAGCTGGTGGGAAATGTTTTCTTCTACTGAATAGTTTTAAGAGAATTATTAAATAAAATTTTGCATCGAGTATGATCATTGTGGTCCAGTAAAAATGCGTTTTATGAAAACGAACAAGCTCTTTCGAAATTCGGAGTTTTTGGTCTCTTTTTCGGTAAATGATGTCACTATTTCAATTAAATAATGATTTTGTATCCGCAAGCTTCTCCGAAGGATGAGTGATATGAAAGTCAGAAGAAGATGATAATTTTGATGGGTTGATGATGATATCAAGTTATCAACTTTATTTTGAAATATATCGAGTTCATATACACAACTACATTTTACAAGGAAATATTGTTTTGATCAAGAGGCTGCACTGGTGTCTTTACAACGTTCATTTTTATAAGGTTTAGACGTTAAGATTATGATTCACATAAAATTAGGTTACAGATACATACAAACCAGTTGAGTATAATTGCAATCTACCAAAACTATATGATCATAGCACGGTCAGTTTTTAACAATTTTCAAATACACAATAACACATCTAAACAAATAATATCCGAGGAAGAAGGAAGCTAGAAGAAACGATGCAATACCCGGACGTCTGATGCAGGAGAAATTAAATAATGTTAGTTAACATAAATGTGACTTTCTTAAAGCTTACCCTCAGTTTAAATTTCTGGTCGTTTTTCAGAACTTCCGGTTCATTGAAAACAGTTTCTCTTGGTGATAAAATCAAGGTTAAGACAATTTTGGTCAAAATGTAAGGTGCGTTACATTTTATGAACAGTATACAGCTGTGTTTTAGACAGTATAATTCTTCTGAGAGAAGTGTTTACCCATATAATTTGCAGCCAAGCCCAATTTTACTTATGACACAAATTTTTAAAGTGTGCCAGGCTGAGCATTGTTTTGAGCATTTTGGCCACTTATTCATGTTGCTATAGCAGCCAAAGATAGCCATAGTGACTCACAAACTCAATTCTGATTTATTAAAGGCAATCAGATACAGATGAATTATTGTTTTAAGGCAAAAAAGTGAACGGAAGAGGTTTTTAAAGTGGTAAAAAAGAGTATTCATCACCAAAACTTCTTGCGACATTTTGTTTATGGGTACTCTTTATTGACGCCAAAAACATAATGTTTCCGTGTTCGAAAAAATATGGAATTCAGTCTGCGAGTAGGAGACATGTCATTCTTTGTTTTCTATAAATTTGAAAAAGTTATCTTTAAAATTGTACAAGTTATGACAGAAAATATACCTTTTGCGTTTCTTTATGTACTGAGTAAAAGTTGTAAATCTTAAAGTGATTTGAAGCAGGGTTTGCTTTAAATATTCATCTAATTATGTATCAAATATTAAAAAAACTATCACGTAAAATTATTCTGTTCTGAAGGTTTCATTGTTTATTTTTGGAACATATTCAAGCGATGCTAAATTGTTGTCTGACTGTATAGTACATCAGACAGCTTAGTTCAACTTAACTAAGCTCATCCATTACGAAAACACGCCATGTAAAATATAGATTTTTCTTATGTTGTTAAACATTTTCCAGCAGAAAAGTTTGGATAGTTTCTTTATTTTTGCTCAAAACATAGATTGTGGTACACGTTAGAACCGCCTCGCCGAGGCAGTTCTAACGAGTACCCACAATCTATGTTTTGGGCAAAAATAAAAAAAAAATATGTAATTCCTTGCAAACCTCAGTTCTGCTATATAAAAGTGGGGTTCAAGGGGTATACTTTTCATGGACACGTTTTCCTGATGACATCCTGGATATTTGGCTGACAATTTCGCAATTTTCAGATTGCTTCTGGCAAGAAATCACAAGGCTACCCAGCTTATTTATCTTATATCGTCATATTTGAGCCTCGACGCGAGAAAACCGGTCTTCGGGGTTTCCGACCAGGTCCGACACAAACCGGCCTGTACAAGCTCAGAAAAGAGCTAGAAGCTTGAAATTTCGGATTTAAGTAGAAGAGGAATTGTACTATCCGAGTAGCGAAAACAAAGGCGCTGATCAGCTTCGCGGTTACCGCGAAGCTGATCTGCGCCTTTGTTTTCGCCTAGGCAAAAATCCGGTTTTCTCACGATGCGGCTCATTTTGTAATTTTCACTTCCATCGAAAATTCTTAAATTGATATTGTTTATGTCAAATCGAAACTTCGGTTCCCATTAATACTCAATGTCTTATAGTCCTAGCTAAAGATACTTTTGTAAGAAATTCCATTCCATGCTAACGTTTATACTTAAGGAAACATAATTCAAACCGTTATTCAAAATAGGTGCCAAAGATGATGTAAATAATTATGAATACAGTTTTATTCTGCCCACATCATCGAAAAACGCGCCAATATTTGAATGCGTAAACATCAAGGATCTTTGGACCTTAACATTTGACTGAATCTGCACTGACCCAAATGGTTGATTTCAGGTGAAAAGACTGATGATATCGAAAACCCTTTGCGTGCATTTTAGCAGATTTTGGAAAAGGTTTTGCTCTTGTAGAATGTAAAGCATAGTTCTTTTTAAGAAATTGCAGTGTCATAAGTTCCACGTACAAAACATGCATTTAGTTTCATCTAAACAATGTAATAATCTAAACAATGTTTTAATTATTTGTCTTTGATTTAGACTTCCCTTGCGTAAAATTTTGAAATTGCAACTTATGTTTATCTGGATATCGTCGCCGGTTTATAAAAGGTCACTGATGGGGTTCATTGCCCCGGAACTGCAAGGTGTGGCACATGCAGCCTCCCTTTGAATGTTTTCACTGCTTCCAACGGATCTACCTTTTATATTTTATTCACATCATCGCGAAAACATATCCGTGTAATGTATACCCCTCTTAACCCCACTTGTATTATAGCAAAATTGGAGTATACCTATTTTTCTCCTTACGCTGTTCTTACGTGTACCCACAATCTACGTTTTGGGCATAAGTAAGAAAAATATAAACATTTTTAGCTGAAAATTTTCAATTTTTTAAGCTCAAAAAATCTGTTTAGTGCTTGGGCAAGTTTTTGTAATTGACTTATGCACGACACATAGGACTTGTTGTGTATTTTTGAATAGTCACGCGTCTGAGTCCGGGCATCAGTTACGTGTTCTGACATTACGAAAATTTGCCCATGCACTTACAGGAATTTTTTGAACTTTAAAAATTGAAAACTTTCAGCTGAAAATTTTTTGATATTTTTTTTTTTTTTTGCTCAAAACATAGATTGCCGAGGCGGTTCTAACGAGTACCCACAAGTTATGTTTTGGGGCAAACATAAGAAAAGTAGGTATACCCCTGCATACTGCATACCACAGTTTTGCTATGTACAAGTGGGGTTCATCGGGGTATATATGTCACGGACATGCTTTCCTGATGTGAAGGGTTCAGTTCTAGGACCATTATTGTAGTTTCGTTTCGTTTTATTTTGAAATTCATATCAATTATTCACATTTTTTTAAGCAGACAGCTGACTACCAGCCAAGGCACACACGTGAAAACGTCAAATTCAGTAAGTTTGGATCTTTATTTCTTGACGATAAAACGTTCGATTCCAAACGTTGATTTAAGTGACTAAACTATTGATAAAGCATGGGTTTGCCATCTCGCTTATTAAAACAGATCTATCATTTATCAGCCGCGTCATGAGAAACCCGGATTTTTGTCTATGAGAAAACAAAGACGCAGATCAGCTGCACAGTAACTTAATTGTTTGTTTTCGCCAGTAAAATTCCTTTTCTTCCTTAATCCAAAGTTTCAAGCCTCTAACGATCTTCTGTAGCTGCACAGGCCAGTTTTTGACAGACATGGTCGGAAATCCCGAAGACAAGGTTTTCTCGCGTCACAGCTCAATAATGACCATGAGTCTTAAATTGTTACGTCACTTCAACATCGCCACAATGTTTGGTTTTTTCGTAATATTTCACGGGCAATGCCTTGTCGAAAGATCTCCACTTGTGTCTGCTATATTCCAAAAATATACTTTATGCATAATGTGGAGTGACTAAATTACGTAAAGAAAAATGCTAAACTTATTGTCCACAGTACGAACATTCGTATATTAATTAAAGAGCGATCCATCATAAATTGACTAGTTTGATAGACGAACAAAATGATTTTCAAACCCCTAAGACAGTACGCGGAGGACGTTTTGCATTGATACTGAGTAACCATTTTGCAATAAATAAAACGATTTTTTTCTGACAAAAACTAAGTCTTTCTAGTTGATGCAATCCATTTCGAGATGAATCAGGAATCATTTGCATATTCTCGCACTTTGCGAGGAAGATAAAAACATAAATGTGAATCACCAATGTAAATAAATGTCATCTCTGTAAACATAAATTGATAGATTGTCGTATCCATATCATGGTGTCTGCATATCATCACACGGACGTTGGCGAAATCTTAGTGACAATAACGGCTGTTTACAGAATGATAGAAATTGTTTTATCATTTCACAAGACTTTAAGGAAAGTGTTCCTGTCATATATAGGACTGGCGATATTTCAATATGACATTAATGCACTACCATGTTGGGCAAGCAGGGCAAACGTCTTTCTTTTTTGCAATATCCTAAATATGACCAGATAACTATGCAGTATTGTGATTCAAAGAAATGCACGTTGTAACTTTTGTAAAAATATTGTGCTTAATCAGGGATCATAACAGAATATGTGAAGACGCACAAGGTAAGAAAGCTCACACGTCGTTTTGTTCAGTCTGTGGATTTTATTCCTTTTAGATAAATTTTCAATAAAATAATTGCAAAGCGTTGTGTTTGTCATTGCGCGTACTTCAATAACCCCGAAGGTTAGATAATGCTTTTAAAAAGGAATCTTTATTATTATGAACGTTTTGGCGATGAGGTATCTAAACTTGATTTGGTGCACCATCCTGACATAGGTATTCTGCATGCGGGACATCTGGGTTTGCAGGGGTATACCTATTTTTATGACTCAAAGCTCTTCACTCCATAACCAATTATAGATGTCATTATGTATTGCAAAACTTACCATAGATATTCGTCCGAGGGAAAAAATAGTCCGTTTTTGACAGACTGTTTATTTGTCGAAATTATTATTTTTTGGAAATAAAATTATAACCCTATTAATGAAAGTCAATTGTTTGGTCAATTGTGCTACTTAACAATTTGAATGGTATTGAAGTTTTGAATTGAAAAGTGAGGTTATTGGCCATAATGCGTAAATTGTCCAGCCATTTCAGTTCACGGTCTGTGGGAGACTTATATTTTTCGCCCCCATCTGTTTCGGTACAGATTGTTGTTTTTGCTTTCTAAGGTATAATTACAGAATGTCCAAAACATTATTTTTAGCTATTTTAGAGTGTTTACATTGGCTGTCTATTCGTGAGAATAATTATTCATAATGGTTGTTTTTCGTGATGCACTGTTGGCTTCATTAATTTGTCCTTTTGTGATATTCTTTATTTTATATTGGGTCGAAACGACTCAATACTCTGCTTTAGTACAGATTCGCGGATTAGTCGATATCTATTTTTAAGACGAGGAATCATGCGTTCAGATCTATTTTTAGAACATTACGTCACGGTTATCGATAAAAACCATAACCGGGCCGGGAAGCGACCAAATTTACGGATTTCCTAACATATTAGCGGCATCTGGAGTGCTAGTGAAATCACACATTAGCGAGTAAGTGAAACGCGCACCGAGCGTGTTGAAAAAATTGCAAAATCCCAAATACGCCTAACGCCCGTCGGAGACACGTTCAAAACGCGATACGAGTACGTTGGGGGTACCTTTGGTGTACTTCCGGTGCGCGACGCTGTACGTCGCTAAAAATCGGTGTGTGTTTCGTGCGCGTTTGAGATAAAAAATAAACATGCTTAAAAAAATTCTAGAAGCTCTGCGTGTTTCGGACGTCTGATATATACGTTTCGAATAAGTTCCATGCGCGTTCCAGGCGCGTTGAACATGCTTGTTTGGTGCACGTTTAAGACACGCCAGTGTACGCTACATGCGCGTTCCGATTTAATGAGATATTGCTTCAGTAGCGTGGCCTAAGCGTGTGTGAGACGCGCGTTGAACGTTTTTGCTGCGCGCCTACAGCTCGTGCTTAGCGGCGTGTCTGGGACGTAACACAAATGTACTCCAAACCTTTTAGATTTTTAGCTGACCTGAGCTTATATAAGTTATAAGAGGCCACTTTTCAAACCCATTTTTGGTTTCTTAGCGATGTTCAAAATTGCACGATTCTTTGCCTAAAGACGTGTCTTTCAAGTAAGTAAAGTTTCAAAGTTTTCAGAAATACTTTTCTTTAACTAAACGTGTTTTTGGAGTAAAAATGCAAAAATAATTGTTTTTAAATAAAAAAATGGATAAAGCACAACATTTATTGAAATTAGGAATGGGTGTCATCAAAGGGGCCCTTGCGGCTTGGAAAAACACCCAACATTCGAATTTTCTCGACTTGTAGATGTTTTACGCATTTTTAAAAATCGCTATTTTTGAGATTTTTTGGAAAATTCATCAACGTGCGTGTTAATCCCCGTTAAATTCACTTGATGAGGCCTGTAAATGAGAGATATAAGTAGAATGAGTTGTTTAAGACTATTTTCGAAGACAAACTGGTCACGGTTGCCGCACACTTCCGGTTTCAATGCCAATATTTAATGAACAAAATAACAAAATTTGTGGACGATTTTTTAAATTTTCAAAGTTAATCAGAGTCTAGTATTAGACTTTAATAATCGCTGAAAATTTCAATGGCATGCTGCTGATAATAACGCAACCGGAGAAAGACAAAGTTCGTATGCAAATTGTATGCAAAAGCTGAATTTCTGTTATTCATGTTGCTGTCTTCTTGCATATACAAAACAGAAACGAAGATTCTTATTGCAGCAACAAATCTGACTTAATTTTATCTGGCATCATCGCAGTCAGTAGCCTTTTCAAGTAAATTCAAATGTAAAAAATGTCGTCATAATATGACATTTATTTTGATGTTAATAAAGTGTGACTTTATGAAAAGAGGGTATCCTTTACTCATGCTTCGTCTGTGTGAGATATATGACGCATTTTTGAATGCAGAAACTTACAGAGCCACTGTTAGATATTGAATTATTCATATGATCATGAATTTTAATTGATCGTATTTTATTTTCCGAACTAGAAGAAAAAATATGAGGAGGTCTCTTATAACTTTTTTCGGTGTAGTATACCCATGCTCCGTCGTCGTCGTCGTCCACACTTTTCATCCTCTCCTCAGAAACCGCTTGGCCAATCAAAGCCAAACTTCATGTGGCGCATCCTTAGGAAGGTGGAACGAAAGTTTGTATAAATGGTCCAGGTCACATGACCAAGATGACCACCATGGCTATTAATAGCAAAAACCAATACCAAGTATAGACTACTACAAATTATCACACTTGAACAAAAAGAGGCCATTTTTTTTATTTGAGCCATAAGATGAGGGGCGGTTAAAACAGATGAGGAAGGGGCATTTTTTGAGAAACATTTCGGCCTTGTAGAAGAGTAACAACACCTTCTTCATAATTGAGTCAAATGATATGACACTATGTGTCATATCTTTTCTTGTTAATATTTTTGATCCAAAACATACATTGTGGCGAGGCGGTTCTAACGTATACCCACAATGTATGTTATGAGCCAATATATTAAAAAGTCGATTTTTTTCCCCAATGAAATTTTTAATTTATGCTTCTGAAAAAATATCACTGTATATAAGTTGCATGGGCAAGTTTTCGTAATGATGTGCCAGTTGGTTTTCCTCGGGCTTCTCCCATTTTTGCTCCACCTACTGATTGGTACATGAAATGGCGTTCCTTTCATGTTGGAAGGGAGCAAAGTAACACCAGAAATCATTCTTTGTCAAATAGCCACACCATGATAGCCTTTGAGTACAATTTTACTATTTTGACTGTCATTTAGCTATCATTTAAGCGATGAAACACTAGCTTAAGTAAGGCCAGTAAAGCTTATCAGAATAAATTCTGGTTTTCGAAAACTGTGTTTCAACCAGTAGATGGTCACATATGGGAAACCCATTCTATTACTTATGCGTTGACAGGGCAAAATCGATTGTCTGTAACCGAAAGAAGCGATGCATGAAAGACCTGCTTTTTGCAAGGCGTGTATGTTTTCAACAGCATACCATGTTTCAAGCAACTGTCGGAAAAATCAGCATTTTCGAATGCAAAAACGTGTAATAAAAGTTATCCTTAGGCATAGTACAGAAACTATGGAGACAAACCTGTGATTAAAACAGATAACGAAAATTAAATCGTATTGTATACTTCTTTGTTTACATATGATTAATCCACACTTTTTTTAGACAAACCAATGAACATCTCATTTAAATATATCTGTTTTCTTGACTGCAGTACACTTGTACTATTCATAAGTGCCATGGCACAACAAAGTCTTTCAGTGACCTTTCATCAAACCGATCACCCGCCGCGTTGCGGCACCCGCCGCGTTGCGGCTCGTGAGGTTATGATGAAAGGTCACTGAAAGTATGGTATAATTCAGTTGATTATCTATAACATATCATCTGCTTATGAAATAATTATAGTTATTAATCGCGGCAGCATGAATTGTTAAACGTGGCTGAAACTTCTTTTAGTTGTCGTATCAGCAGTTTTTCCACGTCATCACGTTAAAAATGATATCCAATGATTGCTTTCTTTGCAATAATACGTTTTGAATGATAGTACTGTGAGGTTAAACATCACGAAAACATGTCCATGCCATGTATACCCCATTGAACCCCACTATAACAAAACTGGGGTATGCAAGGGTATACCTATTTTTTTTCTGTCTTTGCTTCAAAACATAGATTGTGGGTACTCGTTAGAACCGCCTCGGCGAGGTGGTTCTAACGTGTAACCACAATCTTTGTTCTGAGCAAAAGTAAGAAAGATATCAATTTTTTCAGCTGAAAATGTTCAATTTTTAAAGCTCAAAAAATCTCTGTATATTGCATGGGCAAGTTTTCGTAATGTAACAGACGCAGATGCATGAATGAAGTCCAGTCTCTTTTAGTTGTATTTAATAATTCTGCAGAGTAGGTGTATATGTTAAAAAAGGTAATATATTCTTTCAGTTACAATATTACAAATAATGACCGTCAGGTGTTTTGTAAAATGCGGTTCTTTTTTTTTTTACTTTATAGTTATTTTTGAATCTTTTTTGTATCATTACGAAAACTTGCCCATGCAATATACAGAGATTTTTTCAGCTGTAAAAAATTGAAAATGTCAATGGAAAATTTTAAATATTTTTGATATTTTTGCTCAAAACATACATTGTGGGTACACGTTAGAACCGCTCGCCATACATTGTGGTAACACGTTAGAACCACCTCGTCGAGGTGGTTCTAACGAGTACCCACAACGTATGTTTTGGATCAAAAATAAAAAAAATAGATATACCCCTACATACCCCAGTTTTGCTATTTAAGTGGAGTATAAGGGGGTTCACATTACACGGACATGTTTTCTTGATGATAGTAGGTAGGTGAAATTTATACTGAACAACAGAAGAAACTATTACCTTTCCAGTAGCGGATTTTGTGGTAGTTCGGCGCGTTCATCACTCGAAACAAATTCTGTAAGCAGGTTATTTAGAATTCACGGGGAAATTGAAGGTAAAAAAAAAGAAAAATAATAAAATGTTTGGCAGCAGTGACAGCATTCGAAGGGAGATAGTATAGACCATAATGTGCAATATATGCCATTAACCCTCATCAGTGACCCTTTATAAACTGGCCGCGATAGTCAGATAATCAGATAGATATACAGCTGTAATGTGATTTCAAAAAAAAAAAAAAAAAAAAAAAAAAAAAGAATCTCGTAAATCAAAGACTAAACAGGATCAAATAATTGTTAAATTGATCATTGTTTAGAAGATGGCTTTAAACGTACAATTTTAATACTCAGAAACGAAACTAACTCCATCAAGTTGGTGTTTTGAACGCCCTTCCAGTAATCCTGGATCCATCCCATTTATCATTTTACTTCAATCAAATCCCGAATAATATTACCGTCATAACAAAAACTCTTATATCCAATTACTCAGCATTTAATTGTCAATTGATTGATCAATTTAAATCGAACCGCAGACATGTGAGCCGTGTCATGAGAAAATGAGCATTTTGCATAATATGCGAAAACAAAGGCGCAGATCAGCTTCGCAAATCAGTCTTTTACGCTTGTACGGCTCGGTTCGTGTCGGACCTTTTCGGAAATCACATCGTTGGTTTTCTCATGAAGCGGCTCAATCGTTGTTCCGTTATTAAGAAATAGCACGCACCAGATGATAGAGGGGTCAGAAACTAAAATCATTTTTTCACGTGACTGTCTGCTTGTGCCTACACACAAAGATTAAAACCGACTACCTGAACATTTGCTCACTTTACATTCGTATAGAACACGTCTGAACCTGCCAAGGACAAGTGGTTTAGTTAAGCCAGCCATACATATACAGTATACATAAACTTGGGTGGTTATATTCAAAGCACATGTCTTGACATCCCCGATGTAAACGATTCAAACTTCACGTGTAAACGTTAAATCATGTATTTCAAATGAAGTTCCTAATAACCTGGGCCCAGTTGTTCAAAATTAACGACATCGTTAGTTAACGATTTGTTAAAATTTCAAACATGAATATTACAAATACACTGTTATTTTTTGTTGATAAAATGTGAGAATCCTTTGCAATGCAAAGGATTCTCACATTTTATCAACAAAAATATTGCAAAGGATTCTCACATTTTATCAACAAAAAATAACAGTGTATTTGCATTTGTAGTCGGCATTTACTTTACGAGTTGAGGTCTTAACGATGACGTTGAGCTTACAAAGTTTTGAACAACTGGCCCCTGGATTAAAATGTTACGGTTGTAATTCTAGGGTCACGTCTCGACACCGGTGTATTTCGTTGCTGTAACTTGAGTATATCGACTGTGCTTTGGCTCTGTTTCATAGTTTCAAGAGGATATGGACAGCAATCCGACAGCTATAAATCAACCTAAGAAAACATTGCATAATCTTAGAATTGCATAATCTTAGAAATGAGCCACCTCGTGGAAAAAAAAAACAACGATGTGGTTTCCGACCAGGTCTGACACAAACCGGCCTGTACAGCTACAGAAGCAGACTAGAAGCTTGAAATTTTGGAGTTAAGTAGAGGAGGAATTGTATTATCCGAGTAGCAAAAACAAAGGCGCTGATCAGCTTCGCGGTTTCCGCGAAGCTGATCTGCGCCTTTGTTTTCGCCTATGCAGATTGTTGGTTTTCCCATGGGGCGGCTCAAATACTATCTGTTGATTTTCTGTGCACTGCTGTGAAGGAGAACTAAATGAACATTAAGATATTCAGAAATTTACATCATTTGTACGTATACCTACCAGATAACAGAATTTTTGTTTGTTTGTTTGAGTTGATGCTTTACGTCCCAGTCAACAGCCAAGGTCATGTCGGGACGCTGCCTCCACTTTATGGGACTTTTACCCAAAATGAGGATGTCATGACATCCAACAAGTGCTTGAAATATAACAACCATCCAACCAAGCCATAAAGGCTTATTGGTGCAGATGATTTGACTTGAAACCACTTTTCCTGGGCAAGCTCAGACCTGAGCAGTTAACCAGTAATCAGGTAGTCAGTCAACAGTGAAACAAGCTTTGCCTGGAGGCACAAGCAGCCCATCTATTTCTCCAGGCCCCAATGGGCGGGGGCCCGATAACAGAATTCATTTCGGCGGCAGGTAAAGTTTCAATATTAGTAATGTGGTGGTCTTTAAGGATGATTGGTCGTTATTTAGAGTAGCTTAAAAAGACTTTGTAGCTAAAAAGAATTAAGTGTGTTTCCTCGTTTAATAGTATATGAAATATTATATATCGTACTTTGTAGGTCTTAAAGTAATAATATATTCAACAACAAATCAAAAAAGTCGGGGAATACCTCCGTTAATACAAAGACAAAATCTGGTATGAGATGTTCTTCTTTTTTACGAATTCTTTCAATAGGGTCATCCAATAAGTTCTGACAGTAGTCTAATTTCTTACCCATTTATGCGGTGCATAAATTCGGAGTTATGCTATTAGGCGAATGATGCCATTGTATGTTACATGTGCCTACACATATGTATACTACGGACTCTTTTTCACAAACAGATTTGATGTAATAATTTGTATGCAGCACCATGAGAGCAGATGGCCGGGAAAATCACAATAAGAACTGTTTTATTTTACTAGTGATACATATAGATAGTGTAAGCAAAATCTGTACTGTGTTTACTTTGATAGAATAATAATAATAATAATAATAATAATAATAATAATAATAATAATAATAATAATGTCTTTATTTTGAGAGGATTACATATTAAGTACAAACATGAACTTATATAACATATGGTCCTCTGTAAAACATGAAAAAATGCATACAAACATATATACAGAATCATACATTCATAGAACACATACATATATAAGTGGTCTGTTATGGTTTCTGGACATACGTATATTGACTATATTCCATAGGAAGTAAAGAATTCGTCTAGACAAAACTGCTTTTGTTACGACCTAGCGTAACTAGACAGGTACAGCGAAAAACAACCAAGTAATTTAAACTTAACAATATTTAATCAAACAAATAAATGCTGCAAATACATAAAAACAAACAAACAGATAAGTAAATAAATAAATAAATAAATAACTTACAAAGTTAATGTCAAATAAGTCCTTGTCCCTCAAATGTAAGTACACAATCCAGTAACCAGAATATGAGCACATGTATATTTTAATCCACACAAAACACTAGTGAAACAACCAAAATTATATACTTTAAATCACTTCAAATTTCTGAATACCTACGACTGAATTGGGACCTATATTTATACATCTAAGGAAATTCTCCAGGTTTCTAGAGAATGATATAATAAACTTTTCTCTAGAAAAGAAACGAACTAAACGAAAGTTCTTTTAAATTCTCCAAAGAGAATTTAGAATTCTCCAGAGAGAATTCAAGGCCGCAACGACCATCAAGACTAAACGAGAGTCCACTAGATCCTTCGAGATCTCAGTATACATAGTCCAAATATATTTTTAACTTATGGTAAAAAAAAAAACACTCACTCCATTTTCATCTGGAATTATCCACAAAGTGCTCATAGAATTTTCTATACTTCTAAATTATATAACAGTGATAAAAATCAATGACATTCTTCTACAAAGTTCTAAATTGTAGAAACATAAAAAGAAATATATATTAATTAATTGGGTTACTCCCCTTTGATTATATATATATAAATTATAAGTAATAGCTTTTAAAAGAATCAATATTATTGAATCAATTATATATAACACTTCCCCTCTTCAACGAAAAAAAAGTTTTGTGAAATAAAACTTTCTTTTGCAATACTCATATGCAAACATACAAGGCAAAACTGTCAAGCTCTTGAAAGGGTGTCTGGAATTATATTATCTCTACCTTTTATGTGTCTAATGTCAAGATTGTGCTCTTGCAACATGAGACTCCATCTGAGCAAACGCTGATTCTTGTTTTTCATTTTGTGTATGAAGGTCAGTGGATTGTGATCACTGAAGACGACAATTGGTGAATTTGCAGAAGACAGATACACTTGAAAGTGTTGAAGGGCAAGAATAAGAGATAGACATTCTTTCTCTATAGTAGAATAATTTCTTTGATGTTTGTCAAACTTCTTTGAAAAGTAACAAACAGGATGATCAACACCATTGTCATCTTCTTGTAACAATACACTGCCTGCACCAACATCACTTGCATCCACCGCCATTTTGAATTCTCTGTCAAAGCGTGGTGCTGATAGAACTGGAGCACTCTTAAGTATGGCCTTTAATTGATCAAAAGACTTCTGACAAGCCTCAGACCAAACATACCTGACCTTCTTACCAAGTAAATTTGTCAAAGGCTCAGCTATAACTGAAAAATTATTACAGAACTTTCTGTAATATCCAGCCATACCCAAAAAGCGCATCAGTTGCCGTTTTCCTGTAGGTACAGGAAAATCTGATATAGCCTCAACTTTGGCTTCTACAGGTCTGACCTGACCTTGTCCAACAATATGTCCTAGAAATGTCAAACTAGCATGGCAAAATTCACTTTTCGGTAAGTTTATTGTCAGTTTAGCATCACTGAGTCTTTTGAAGAATTCTCTGATGATCTCCAGGTGTTGTTTCCACTCTTCACTGTAGATGATGGCATCGTCGATGTAAGCTTTACACCCATCCAGACCGAAAATCAAACTATTAACCAAGCGAACCAAGCAACATTTCAGCGCTTTCAGTTTATTTCGAAATTGTCTTTCTGTAGTAACACATTCTAAAATCTCCTTTGGACTGTCTGTATATGGAATCTGCCAAAACCTTTTCAATAGATCGAATTTTGTCACATATTTGGCGTGACCAATGTTGTCGATGCAGTCATCAATTCTTGGTATGGGAAATGTGTCAGTTTTTGTGACAGAATTTACTTTTCTATCGCCTGTGCACATTCGAAATGTCCCATCAGATTTTGGCACAAGTATACAAGGAGAACTCCATTCACTTTGACTAGGTTCTATAAAGTCATTGTCCAGCAAATACTTAACGTCTTTCCTGAGATATTGTTGTCTTTCAGGATGAAGTCTATACGGATGTTGTTTCACCGGTTTTGCTCCTTCAATAATGTCTACATCATGGTAGATTTTATCGGTTCTGGATGGAATGTCCGGAAATAAGTGCTCATATTCAAGAATTAATTGTTTTAGTTCATGTTTCTTGTCCGGATCTAGATGTGACAGTTTCTGATCGAGGTCATGCAGAATATCAGAATTCTGGAGTTTTGAGGATAATGGTTCACAGTTCACAGAGTTCATTTCTTCAAAGTCTGTCTGATTTTGTTCATGAGGGACAGAATTAACTATGCTTACTGAGGAAATAACTGAACTATCATTATCACTATCCCTATCAATGTAATTGTTTTTGCTTGCGCCTACCAGGAGTGTTAACAATGTAATTTACATCACTTAACCTTTTCTCAACAGTATATGGACCATAATATCTAGCTTGTAATGGCCTGCCAGGAATGGGCAAAAAAGCAATCACCTTGTCTCCAGGGTCAAAATTTCTGTTCTGAGCATTTTCATCAAAATGCAACTTCATTTTGCTCTGAGCTGACTTAAGATTGGACCGAGCAACTTCCCAAGCTTTTGTCAATCTAGTTTTGAAGTCAGACACATACTGAAGTAAGTTCAAAGGACTGTCATTACTTGAAAGAAACTTCTCTTTCATAAGTTTTAAAGGTCCACGAACAGTGTGTCCGAAAACAAGTTCAAACGGACTGAACCCAAGAGACTCTTGTACTGACTCTCTGACAGCAAATAATAGCAAATGTATGCCTTCATCCCAATCTTTTTCGGTGTCAAAACAGTAAGATCTGATCATGTTCTTCAAAGTTTGATGGAATCTTTCCAAAGCACCTTGACTTTCAGGATGATAAGCTGATGACTTGTATTGTTTAATGCCAAGTTCATGCATTACTTGCTGAAATGTTCCTGACATAAAATTGGAACCCTGATCTGATTGGACTGATTTTGGAAGACCTACAAGTGTGAAAAACTTTACAAGGGCCTTAACTATTGTTTTCGTCTTGATATTCCTGAGTGGAATTGCTTCAGGAAAACGTGTTGAAGCACACATTATAGTCAAGAGATATTGGCAACCTGATTTAGTCTTGGGTAACGGACCTACACAGTCAATGATAATCCTACTAAATGGTTCATCAAATGCAGGAATAGGCTGTAAATTAGCTTTTGGAATAGTCTGATTAGGTTTTCCTACCATTTGACAAGTGTGACAGGATTTGCAATGTTGGGAAACATCAGATTTTAATCCTGGCCAGTAGAAATGCTTGAGAATTTTGTGGTAAGTCTTATTTATCCCTAAATGACCTGACATGGGAGTTTCATGGGCCAAGTTTAAGATTTCAGGACGATAAGCCTTAGGAACCACAATTTGGAAATTTATGGTCCATTCGTCTTCCGCTGAAACATCAGGAGGACGCCATTTTCTCATTAAGATGTCATTTTTGACATAAAAACAAACAGGAACCTGAGAAATTTCATTTTCATCTAAAGCCCTTTCAAATAAAGGCGAGATTTCAGGATCACTGTGCTGTTCTTGACAAAGTTGTGACCTTGACATTTGGTCGTGACCTTGGTCAAAAATTGAAGGTGAAAGGTCATTGTCTGACCTTTGATTGTTGAAGTCAGTTTGACTTGAAGAAAGAGATTTTGAAATCTCATCATGAAAAGACTGACCTATAAAAGTGTCAGTTAAGTCAATATCCTGTATCCCATCATTCAATTTTACTTTTTTTGCCATAGCCCTTGTAACGGCACATGAAGGGTAAAGATCAGGAATTTCCTGCTCAATGGGATCAGACAATTGATCCTCACAAGGTGTATTGGTCAAAAGTGGGTTTACCACAACCTTATCTCCGGCTAAGTCATTGCCTAATAGCAAGTGAACACCTTTAAAAGGTAAAGAAGGCCTAATACCTACAGCCACAGGACCAGAAACTAAGTCTGAAGACAAATAAATGTTATGGAGCGGTACATTAACAAATCCACACTCTACTCCCTGAATAAGGACACTTGTCCCAGTTGAAGTCTTCTCGGAAAAAGGCAGGGTATCTGCTAAAATAAGAGACTGAGAAGCTCCGGTATCTCGTAAGATTTTAATAGGGGTAGACTGGGCAGAATCACTAGTAAGTGACACAAAACCTTCTGATAAGAATGGTTCATAAATCTCCATAATACAATCAGTCGCAGACGTTTTGGACAAAATAGGATTTTCATCCTGAATAATCGACTGTGGTTTTGACCTTAAAGAAGTAAGACCTGTTGGTCTAGAATTATTTTGATTTTGTCTCTCTTTTCTTCTCTTCAAAGTTTCACATTCAGAAATGACGTGACCGTCACCTTTACAATAATTGCAAAACAGCCGGGGTGAGTATGAGGATCTTTGACCTTTGTTTTCACTAGTATCTTTATTTTTAGGATTATGTGAAGGACTGGAACTATCAGCTGTTAGTTCAGCTTGTGGTTGTGGATTAGGTTGAGGAGAATTATTTCTCTGTTGAGGGTTAAATGGTTTTGACTGAGGTGTATTAGGTTTAAATTGAGGGTTAAAAGGTTTCTTGTAAGGCTTATTTACAAAAGACACCTTATGAGTCAAAGCATAATCATCAGCTAATCGTGCTGCTACATCTAAAGTTTCTACTTCCCTTTCGTCAAGAAAAGATTTGACATCAGAGTGTATGCATCGTTTGAACTCTTCAACAAGCATGAGCTGTCTTAATTTTGCATGATCAGACTTTACATCCTTTGAAGAACATCACCTATCAAATAATTGCTCCTTAGTTCTAGCAAATTCTACATGGGTTTGGTCATGTTCTTTCCTACAATTTCTGAATTTCTGCCTATAAGCTTCAGGTACTAACTCATAAGCCTTAAGAATAAGATTTTTGACTGTGTCATAATCTGAACTTTGATCAAGTGGAAGCTGAGTGTAAATTTCTCGAGCTTTACCAATAACAACACTCTGTAGAAGCAAGGTCCAATGCTCTTTTGGCCATTTCAAATTTTCTGCTACCTTCTCAAAATGTAAAAAGTACTTATCTACCTCTTTTTCTTGAAATGGAGGAACGAGCCTGATATGCTTTGTAACATCAAATACTTTACTAGGATCAAAAGACACAGGAGGCATTGATTTACTGCTTAATTCAAGCTCTTTCATTCTTATTTTATAATGCATTTTCTCTTTTTCAACCTCAATTCTGTTATATATAATTGATTCAATAATATTGATTCTTTTTAAAGCTATTACTTATTACTTATATATATAATCAAAGGGGAGTAACCTTGATTAATATATATTTCTTTTCTATGTTTCTACAATTTATTATCTAGAACTTTGTAGAAGAATGTCATTGATTATTTTTATCACTGTTATATAATTTAGAAGTATAGAAAATTCTATGAGCACTTTGTGGATAATTCCAGATGAAAATGGAGTGAGTGTTTTTTTTTACCATAAGTTAAAAATATATTTGGACTATGTATACTGAGATCTCGAAGGGTCTAGTGGACTCTCGTTTAGTCTTGATGGTCGTTGCGGCCTTGAATTCTCTCTGGAGAATTCTAAATTCTCTTTGGAGAATTTAAAAGAACTTTCGTTTAGTTCGTTTCTTTTCTAGAGAAAAGTTTATTATATCATTCTCTAGAAACCTGGAGAATTTCCTTAGATGTATAAATATAGGTCCCAATTCAGTCTTAGGCATTCAGAAATTTGAAGTGATTTAAAGTATATAATTTTGGTTGTTTCACTAGTGTTTTGTGTGGATTAAAATATACATGTGCTCATATTCTGGTTACTGGATTGTGGACTTACATTTGAGGGACAAGGACTTATTTGACATTAACTTTGTAAGTTATTTATTTATTTATTTACTTATCTGTTTGTTTGTTTGTATGTATTTGCAGCATTTATTTGTTTGATTAAATATTGTTAAGTTTAAATTACTTGGTTGTTTTTCGCTGTACCTGTCTAGTTACGCTAGTTCGTAACAGATTTTGGGGGCTCGTCCGGGATTGAACATTTTGTGCACCTATTTTATTCTGAATTTGAAAAGATATTTATTGTTTGTCATACCAGCAAAAAGCAACCATGTTATTCAAACTTGAAGATTTCATTGCTGCGCCTTCTCAAGAGCTGTTAAACTTGGCCAAAAAGAGTGATCTTTTAGACATTGCTAGTCATTATAGCATACCTGATGTCAAAACATCTATGTTAAAACGTGAAATTAAGAATGTTATCATTCAGTTTCTTGTTGATGAGGAATTTTTTGAACCCTCAGCTACATCTCTTATTATGGTCTCACAAACCGACATACAGTTGAAAGAGTTAGAATTAAAAAGGCATCTTGAACTGGAAAAATTAAGATTAGAGTTTGAAGAAAAAAGAAGGGCAGATAAGGAAGAAAGGGAAGAAAAACTTGCAAGAGATAAGGCTGAAAGGGAGGAAAGAATACAAATAGAAAAGTTAGAGCTTGAAAAACAAAAGTTAGCATTTGAAGAAAGGGAAAGAGAAAAACAAAGAGAAATGGAAGAACGAGAGAAGGAAAAACAAAGAGAGTTAGAAGAAAGGCTTGCAAAGGAAAGAATAGATATGGAAGAAAGAGAGAAGGAAAAACAAAGGGAAATGGAAGAACGAGAGAAGGAAAAACACAGAGAAATGTTAGAAAGAGTAGAACTTGAAAAAGAGAAAATGCATTATGAGATAAAAATGAAAGAGCTTGAATTAAGCAGTAAATCATTGCCTCCTGTGTCTTTTGATCCTAGTAAAGTATTTGATGTTACAAAACATATCAGGCTCGTTCCTCCATTTCAAGAAAAAGAGGTAGATAAGTACTTTTTACATTTTGAGAAGGTAGCAGAAAATTTGAAATGGCCAAAAGAGCATTGGACCTTGCTTCTACAGAGTGTTGTTATTGGTAAAGCTCGAGAAATTTACACTCAGCTTCCACTTGATCAAAGTTCAGATTATGACACAGTCAAAAATCTGATTCTTAAGGCTTATGAGTTAGTACCTGAAGCTTATAGGCAGAAATTCAGAAATTGTAGGAAAGAACATGACCAAACCCATGTAGAATTTGCTAGAACTAAGGAGCAATTATTTGATAGGTGGTGTTCTTCAAAGGATGTAAAGTCTGATCATGCAAAATTAAGACAGCTCATGCTTGTTGAAGAGTTCAAACGATGCATACACTCTGATGTCAAATCTTTTCTTGACGAAAGGGAAGTAGAAACTTTAGATGTAGCAGCACGATTAGCTGATGATTATGCTTTGACTCATAAGGTGTCTTTTGTAAATAAGCCTTACAAGAAACCTTTTAACCCTCAATTTAAACCTAATACACCTCAGTCAAAACCATTTAACCCTAAACAGAGAAATAATTCTCCTCAACCTAATCCACAACCACAAGCTGGACTAACAGCTGATAGTTCCAGTCCTTCACATAATCCTAAAAATAAAGATACTAGTGAAAACAAAGGTCAAAGATCCTCATACTCACCCCGGCTGTTTTGCAATTATTGTAAAGGTGACGGTCACGTCATTTCTGAATGTGAAACTTTGAAAAGAAGAAAAGAGAGACAAAATCAAAATAATTCTAGACCAACAGGTCTTACTTCTTTAAGGTCAAAACCACAGTCGATTATTCAGGATGAAAATCCTATTTTGGCCAAAACGTCTGCGACTGATTGTATTATGGAGATTTATGAACCATTCTTATCAGAAGGTTTTGTGTCACTTACTAGTGATTCTGCCCAGTCTACCCCTATTAAAATCTTACGAGATACCGGAGCTTCTCAGTCTCTTATTTTAGCAGATACCCTGCCTTTTTCCGAGAAGA
The DNA here is from genome assembly GCA_964017185.1 of Rugalucina vietnamica. NCBI lineage: Eukaryota > Metazoa > Mollusca > Bivalvia > Lucinida > Lucinidae > Rugalucina > Rugalucina vietnamica. Next base: position 24,664,457 of record OZ024876.1, read on the forward strand.
CTTCAACTGGGACAAGTGTCCTTATTCAGGGAGTAGAGTGTGGATTTGTTAATGTACCGCTCCATAACATTTATTTGTCTTCAGACTTAGTTTCTGGTCCTGTGGCTGTAGGTATTAGGCCTTCTTTACCTTTTAAAGGTGTTCACTTGCTATTAGGCAATGACTTAGCCGGAGATAAGGTTGTGGTAAACCCACTTTTGACCAATACACCTTGTGAGGATCAATTGCCTGATCCCATTGAGCAGGAAATTCCTGATCTTTACCCTTCATGTGCCGTTACAAGGGCTATGGCAAAAAAAGTCAAATTGAATGATGGGATACAGGATATTGACTTAACTGACACTTTTATAGGTCAGTCTTTTCATGATGAGATTTCAAAATCTCTTTCTTTAAGTCAAACTGACTTCAACAATCAAAGGTCAGACAATGACCTTTCACCTTCAATTTTTGACCAAGGTCACGACCAAATGTCAAGGTCACAACTTTGTCAAGAACAGCACAGTGATCCTGAAATCTCGCCTTTATTTGAAAGGGCTTTAGATGAAAATGAAATTTCTCAGGTTCCTGTTTGTTTTTATGTCAAAAATGACATCTTAATGAGACAATGGCGTCCTCCTGATGTTTCAGCGGAAGACGAATGGACCATAAATCACCAAATTGTGGTTCCTAAGGCTTATCGTCCTGAAATCTTAAACTTGGCCCATGAAACTCCCATGTCAGGTCATTTAGGGATAAATAAGACTTACCACAAAATTCTCAAGCATTTCTACTGGCCAGGATTAAAATCTGATGTTTCCCAACATTGCAAATCCTGTCACACTTGTCAAATGGTAGGAAAACCTAATCAGACTATTCCAAAAGCTAATTTACAGCCTATTCCTGCATTTGATGAACCATTTAGTAGGATTATCATTGACTGTGTAGGTCCGTTACCCAAGACTAAATCAGGTTGCCAATATCTCTTGACTATAATGTGTGCTTCAACACGTTTTCCTGAAGCAATTCCACTCAGGAATATCAAGACGAAAACAATAGTTAAGGCCCTTGTGAAGTTTTTTACACTTGTAGGTCTTCCAAAATCAGTCCAATCGGATCAGGGTTCCAATTTTATGTCAGGAACATTTCAGCAAGTAATGCATGAACTTGGCATTAAACAATACAAGTCATCAGCTTATCATCCTGAAAGTCAAGGTGCTTTGGAAAGATTCCATCAAACGTTGAAGAACATGATCAGATCTTACTGTTTTGACACCGAAAAAGATTGGGATGAAGGCATACATTTGCTATTATTTGCTGTCAGAGAGTCAGTACAAGAGTCTCTTGGGTTCAGTCCGTTTGAACTTGTTTTCGGACACACTGTTCGTGGACCTTTAAAGCCAGATGTACGTAATTGACCTCACGGAAGAAAATTTTTATTTTTTGCATGTGAGTATATTTTGATGTCCTGCATACGAAAATGAAAAGAAATCGATACCGTTCCGAGCTTGTTTCCGAGATATCGGCCTTCAAAATCGTCAAATTTGAGAGCGAAAATACATTGACGTCAACGTAAAATGCGATTCTTAGACCCCCTTTTTGTTGATTTTCTTGATATATTTAAAAAAATCCACGGTAGGATTTTTTAAAAAACTGATATGTATTAGAGAAATTCCTGAACTACAGGTAGATAACGAGAAAGTCCTTAGTTACCGGATTCGTTTTCCTGCATTAAGCGTGCGAAGAGAGGTAGTCGTTGCTGAATTCAGTACGTTTTATGCGCAGCGTCGATTTTGCGCCAAAATCTCCGACGCTATTTAGTATTCAATATTTCTAACTGTCATGCAAATTCTGTTTTCTTCGGGATAACATGTCCAAAATCTATATTTTGAGCAAAAATAATAAATGATATCAAAATGTTTACATTTCTGAAGTCCTCTGCATAATTGTATGTATATAGTTTCGTATTCCGAACGTAAATGACGCTTGAAATGACGTTTCGAGCGAAAACTGACGTTACGAATGCGGAGTAAAACTGACGTTTCGACCCTTAGATACGCACGTTCCTTTGAGCGCCTTCAATTACGTACATATGTCTTTAAAACTTATGAAAGAGAAGTTTCTTTCAAGTAATGACAGTCCTTTGAACTTACTTCAGTATGTGTCTGACTTCAAAACTAGATTGACAAAAGCTTGGGAAGTTGCTCGGTCCAATCTTAAGTCAGCTCAGAGCAAAATGAAGTTGCATTTTGATGAAAATGCTCAGAACAGAAATTTTGACCCTGGAGACAAGGTGATTGCTCTTTTGCCCATTCCTGGCAGGCCATTACAAGCTAGATATTATGGTCCATATACTGTTGAGAAAAGGTTAAGTGATGTAAATTACATTGTTAACACTCCTGGGAGGCGCAAGCAAAAACAATTATGTCATATTAACATGCTTAAAAAGTACATTGATAGGGATAGTGATAATGATAGTTCAGTTATTTCCTCAGTAAGCATAGTTAATTCTGTCCCTCATGAACAAAATCAGACAGACTTTGAAGAAATGAACTCTGTGAACTGTGAACCATTATCCTCAAAACTCCAGAATTCTGACATTCTGCATGACCTCGATCAGAAACTGTCACATCTAGATCCGGACAAGAAACATGAACTAAAACAATTAATTCTTGAATATGAGCACTTATTTCCGGACATTCCATCCAGAACCGATAAAATCTACCATGATGTAGACATTATTGAAGGAGCAAAACCGGTGAAACAACATCCGTATAGACTTCATCCTGAAAGACAACAATATCTCAGGAAAGAAGTTAAGTATTTGCTGGACAATGACTTTATAGAACCTAGTCAAAGTGAATGGAGTTCTCCTTGTATACTTGTGCCAAAATCTGATGGGACATTTCGAATGTGCACAGACTATAGAAAAGTAAATTCTGTCACAAAAACTGACACATTTCCCATACCAAGAATTGATGACTGCATCAACAACATTGGTCACGCCAAATATGTGACAAAATTCCATCTATTGCAAAGGTTTTGGCAGATTCCATTTATAGACAGTCCAAAGGAGATTTTAGAATTTGTTACTACAGAAAGACAATTTCGAAATAAACTGAAAGCGCTGAAATGTTGCTTGGTTCGCTTGGTTAATAGTTTGATTTTCGGTCTGGATGGGTGTAAAGCTTACATCGACGATGCCATCATCTACAGTGAAGAGTGGAAACAACACCTGGAGATCATCAGAGAATTCTTCAAAAGACTCAGTGATGCTAAACTGACAATAAACTTACCGAAAAGTGAATTTTGCCATGCTAGTTTGACATTTCTAGGACATATTGTTGGACAAGGTCAGGTCAGACCTGTAGAAGCCAAAGTTGAGGCTATATCAAATTTTCCTGTACCTACAGAAAAACGGCAACTGATGCGCTTTTTGGGTATGGCTGGATATTACAGAAAGTTCTGTAATAATTGTTCATTTATAGCGAAGCCTTTGACAAACTTACTTTATGATAAGAAGGTCAGGTATGTTTGGAATGAGGCTTGTCAGAGTTTTTTGTTTGGTTTGGGCCATACTTAAAAGTGTTTTAGTTTATCATCAACACAAAATGAAAAATGAGACTCCATCTGAGTATTAGCTAGAGCGTAAGTCTCATGTTGCAAGAGCACAATCTTGACATTAGACACATAAAAGGTAGAGATAATATAATTCCAGACACCCTTTCAAGAGCTTGACAGTTTTGCCTTGTATGTTTGCATATGAGTATTGCAAAAGAAAGTTATATTTCATAAAACTTTCTTTTCATTGAAGAAGGGAAGTGTTATATATAATTGATTCAATAATATTGATTCTTTTTAAAGCTATTACTTATTACTTATATATATAATCAAAGGGGAGTAACCTTGATTAATATATATTTCTTTTCTATGTTTCTACAATTTATTATCTAGAACTTTGTAGAAGAATGTCATTGATTATTTTTATCACTGTTATATAATTTAGAAGTATAGAAAATTCTATGAGCACTTTGTGGATAATTCCAGATGAAAATGGAGTGAGTGTTTTTTTTTACCATAAGTTAAAAATATATTTGGACTATGTATACTGAGATCTCGAAGGGTCTAGTGGACTCTCGTTTAGTCTTGATGGTCGTTGCGGCCTTGAATTCTCTCTGGAGAATTCTAAATTCTCTTTGGAGAATTTAAAAGAACTTTCGTTTAGTTCGTTTCTTTTCTAGAGAAAAGTTTATTATATCATTCTCTAGAAACCTGGAGAATTTCCTTAGATGTATAAATATAGGTCCCAATTCAGTCTTAGGCATTCAGAAATTTGAAGTGATTTAAAGTATATAATTTTGGTTGTTTCACTAGTGTTTTGTGTGGATTAAAATATACATGTGCTCATATTCTGGTTACTGGATTGTGGACTTACATTTGAGGGACAAGGACTTATTTGACATTATCTTTGTAAGTTATTTATTTATTTATTTACTTATCTGTTTGTTTGTTTGTATGTATTTGCAGCATTTATTTGTTTGATTAAATATTGTTAAGTTTAAATTACTTGGTTGTTTTTCGCTGTACCTGTCTAGTTACGCTAGTTCGTAACAATTCTTTCCTCTTGCTCTAATTTTTCTTTTGCAAGCCTTTCTTCTAACTCTCTTTGTTTTTCCTTCTCTCGTTCTTCCATTTCTCTTTGTTTTTCTCTTTCCCTTTCTTCAAATGCTAACTTTTGTTTTTCAAGCTCTAACTTTTCTATTTGTATTCTTTCCTCCCTTTCAGCCTTATCTCTTGCAAGTTTTTCTTCCCTTTCTTCCTTATCTGCCCTTCTTTTTTCTTCAAACTCTAATCTTAATTTTTCCAGTTCAAGATGCCTTTTTAATTCTAACTCTTTCAACTGTATGTCGGTTTGTGAGACCATAATAAGAGATGTAGCTGAGGGTTCAAAAAATTCCTCATCAACAAGAAACTGAATGATAACATTCTTAATTTCACGTTTTAACATAGATGTTTTGACATCAGGTATGCTATAATGACTAGCAATGTCTAAAAGATCACTCTTTTTGGCCAAGTTTAACAGCTCTTGAGAAGGCGCAGCAATGAAATCTTCAAGTTTGAATAACATGGTTGCTTTTTGCTGGTATGACAAACAATAAATATCTTTTCAAATTCAGAATAAAATAGGTGCACAAAATGTTCAATCCCGGACGAGCCCCCAAAATCTGTTACGACCTAGCGTAACTAGACAGGTACAGCGAAAAACAACCAAGTAATTTAAACTTAACAATATTTAATCAAACAAATAAATGCTGCAAATACATAAAAACAAACAAACAGATAAGTAAATAAATAAATAAATAAATAACTTACAAAGTTAATGTCAAATAAGTCCTTGTCCCTCAAATGTAAGTACACAATCCAGTAACCAGAATATGAGCACATGTATATTTTAATCCACACAAAACACTAGTGAAACAACCAAAATTATATACTTTAAATCACTTCAAATTTCTGAATACCTACGACTGAATTGGGACCTATATTTATACATCTAAGGAAATTCTCCAGGTTTCTAGAGAATGATATAATAAACTTTTCTCTAGAAAAGAAACGAACTAAACGAAAGTTCTTTTAAATTCTCCAAAGAGAATTTAGAATTCTCCAGAGAGAATTCAAGGCCGCAACGACCATCAAGACTAAACGAGAGTCCACTAGATCCTTCGAGATCTCAGTATACATAGTCCAAATATATTTTTAACTTATGGTAAAAAAAAAACACTCACTCCATTTTCATCTGGAATTATCCACAAAGTGCTCATAGAATTTTCTATACTTCTAAATTATATAACAGTGATAAAAATCAATGACATTCTTCTACAAAGTTCTAAATTGTAGAAACATAAAAAGAAATATATATTAATTAATTGGGTTACTCCCCTTTGATTATATATATATAAATTATAAGTAATAGCTTTTAAAAGAATCAATATTATTGAATCAATTATATATAACACTTTGTACATAATGTATTTCAATGGATGAACGGACAATATAGCGAATCTAGTTGAATTGTTTTAGTATGCCTCACCCAGCAACAATTCAAACTATTGTTGACGTTTTAACAATTGTTTGATCATATTTCATGTGCAAATACATGTATTTCATGTTCATGTTATTGTTTCAAATATTCCATGTATGGTTGATGTTTGATAGAGGGTCTCGTTGAAGATTGGTTTAAACCAAATGGGTTACCCTCTGTAAATAATTTACTTACTTACTTACTTACTTACTTACTTACTTACTTACTTACTTACTTACTTACTTACTTTCCTAGCAACCGTTATAATGGCAACGTTTCAAGTATGTTCTTTTTCCCCAAATGACATAGGTTCATGTACTAATACGTGTGAGTCTTCCTGAAAAATTCCCTTGATAATAAATTTTGTTTTATGAAGCAAGTTTAAGAACTTATTTGATGACCCCTTAGGAAATATTTAGCAGAACCTGTAGTACCCAAAACTCCTTCCGGTTTTTACTTACCAACAATTGGTGGTTAGGTCTAACGTTTCACATGGTAGGTTGCTAGGCAACGTTTTCTTTGAGTCGTTAGACCTGCTACAGTAATTCAGTATGAATTCGGTGGTGGGTCTTTTTGTTTTATGTCTTGGTGTTTAAAATGTTTGTGCTGTTGGCGCCTTATGTAGGTTTTCATATTTTTAGTTAAGTTAAGGCAACTGAGTGGCCACCTATTTGGAAAATAGATGCTCATTTGGCTTACGAAATGTTTTCATGGTATAAGTGCCTGATTGTTAGTTTGTTTTTTTCCCACCTCGGTTTTTTGAGTGGGAATCTTTTCCTGATGGCGCCTTTTCCTGATCTTTGCCTACTTGTACCTTTTTGTTTAAAAATGTTGAAATACACATACTGATTACACAGTCACAGCATAAAAAATGCATTTATGACTTCATTCCGAAAATACCATTTGAAGTATTTCGTTTTCTATTTACAAATAAGTGCAAAATGCAGAGTAATGTACTGTATTTGTGTTCAAAGATGATAGTTGGGGTTTTACAAACCCCCTTGAACCCCACTTTTATATAGCGAAACTGGGGTTTGGAAGGGTTTGGAAGGGTATACCTATTTTTCTTATTTTTGCTCCAAAACATAGATTGTGGGTACTCGTTAGAACCGCCTCGGCGAGGCGGTTCTAACGTGTACCCACAATCTATGTTTTGAGCAAAAATAAGAAAAATATCAATTTTTTTCTGATGTAAATTTCAATTTTTATAGCTGAAAAAAAAAAAAAAAATCTCTGTAAATTGCATGGGCAAGTTTTCATAATGTTACTTCTGATGTAGTTCTAATTATTATATGTTTTGGTGTTAAATTTTTGTGTTATTTACACCACTTGGCCATATATTAAGTTAAATCCGGTAGCTGAGGGGCCACCTATTGAGAAATAGCTGTTCTTTGTATTAGTACCTGATTCGGATTTTCAATTTAGTTTTTCCAAGTATTCATACCATGCTACGTTTGTCTTCCACTATTATTTCAGCCGCGTCATGAAAAAAAAAACACACGACTTTTTTGCATATGCGAAAACAAAGACGCAGATCAGCTGTGCAGTATGCAGTTAATAAGCGCCTTTGTTTTCGCTACACGGATAGTGGAATTATTTTCCTTCTAAAATGCAAAATTAATTCTCAAACTTCTAGCCTTTTTCTGAGACTTAACGCGCCGGTTTGTCTCGGACCTGGTCGGAAACCCCGAAGACCGGTTTTCTCCGTCGCGACTCATTTTCTGTGGTGTACAGAAACAAATATACGGAACAACCTCGCCTATATTTTCTTTTTGGTCCTTTAAGATCAGCGAGGATATTCTGAAAAACCAGAAAATTATTATCGATTAAGATTCATTTTCATACCAATGTTTAACATATTTGGTCTTTGTATTGACCACCCTCTTGAAAGTTGCAAAATTTCAGTAATTCTCTTTGGCTCCATGTTGCCAAATCTAAAGGGTCACTGACGAGACTTTAGTAGCCGAAACCGCGGTATGGCCAATCCCCTTACGCATTAATGTCTTCACTGCTCTTAAAGGATCTCAGTTTTAATTTTTATTTGCTATTACTGCAGCTGGTGTTGTGCCGTGTGGCGGCCCGAAAAAGTCTCCCCGTACATCATCCATATTGCAAGTTATATTTTCTTTTTGGTCCTTTGAGATCAGCGAGGATATTCTGAAAAATCAGAAATTAATTATACCAATGTTTAACATATTTGGTCCCATTTAAATAATACTAGTCTTTGTATCGACTTTCCTGTTGAAAGTTGCAAAATTTCAGTAATTCTCTTTGGCTCCATGTTGCCAAATCTAAAGGGTCACTGACGAGACTTTAGTAGTCGAAACCGCGGTATGGCCCATCCCCTTTCTCATTAATGTCTTCTCTGCTTTTTAAGGGGATCTCAGTTTTAATTTTCATTTGCTATTACTGCAGCTGGTGTCGTGCCGTGTGGCGGCCCTAAAAAGTCTCCCCGTACATCATCCATAGTGCAGGTTATATATATTGGTCCTTTGAGATCAGCGAGGATATTCTGAGAAACCAGAAATTTATTATCGGTTAAGATTCATTTTTATACCAGTGTTTAGCATATTTGGTCCCATTTAAGATAATACTAGTCTTTGTATCGACTACCCTGTTGAAATTTGCAAAATTTCAGTAATTCGCTTTGGCTCCATGTTGCCAAATCTAAAAGGTCACTGACGAGACATTAGTAGTCGAAACCGCGGTATAGCCCATCCCCTTACTCATTAATGTCTTCACTGCTTTTTAAAGGATCTCAGTTTTAATTTTTATTTGCTATTACTGCAGCTGGTGTTGTGCCGTGTGGCGGCCCTTAAAGTCTCCCTTACATCATCCATAGTGCAGGTAATATTTTCTTTTTGGTCCTTTGAGATCAGCGAGGATATCCTGAGAAGACAGAAATTTATTATCGGTTTCAAACTAATGTTAAACGTATTTGGTATCATTTAGATAATACTAGTCTTTGTATTGACTACCCTGTTGAAAGTTGAAAATTTTAGTAATTCTCTTTGGCTCCATGTTGCCAAATCTGAAGGGTCACTGACGAGACTTTAGTAGTCGAAACAGCGGTATGGCCCATCCCCTTACTCATTAATGTCTTCACTGCTCTTAAAGGATCTCAGTTTTAATTTTTATTCAGATAAAGTGAAACGTTTCACTCGCGGCAAAAATCCTGTCCCGTAGCCAAAAATTACACATTGTCGTCGTACAAGTTATGCGTCATCAGGATATTTTTGGGTTGTGAGCATATTGCGAAATATCAATTTTAATATCAGCTTCAATGTTAATCACCAATTTGAGGCATACTTTATGTTTCGTGACAAAACGCTGTTGTTTTAGATCTTGTTTTCGCAATTAGCACTACTGTTCAAAATCGGTTAGTATCACGAACATAATAATTTGACGAAGTGTGCATTTATACATTAAGAAAACACGCCCATGCAATGTACATATTTGAGTCGCCTCTTGGGAAAACCAACAAATTGAATATGGGTTCCGAACAGGTCCGACATAAACCGGCCTGTACAGTCACAGAAACAGGCTCGAATCTTGAAATTTCGTATTTAAGTAGAAAAGGAACTGTACTATCCGAGTAGCGAAAACAATGGCGCTGATCAGCTTCGCAGTTACTGCGAATCTGATCTGCGTCTTTGTTTTCGCATATGCAGATTGTTGGTTTTCTCACGAGGCGGCTCATTTTTCTTTAGCTGTAAACATTGAAAATTTTCAGCAAAATCTTTTTTTGTAATTTTCTTATTTTTGCTCAAAACAGTAACGAGTACCCGCAATATTTGCTTTGGGGCTAAAATAGGAAACCTAGGAATACCCCTGTATACCCAAGAGTGGAGTATAAGGGGATATTGTTATGTCCCATTGCACCAATGATTATCTGCCGTGTTGGCAGATCATATGCTGCGTAGATTCTATAAATAACACAATTATTCGAGACAATGTATCATACAAGTACAATCTCTGACACACTGCGTCAGGGAGTCGACTCTTTTGCTCAGTGGTTAGAGCATGCGATTTCTAAATGGCGATCCGGGTTCGAATCCCATCAGGGACGTGGGATTTTTTTTCAAACTATGCATCATATCTTAGTTAAGAATTTTCATGTTTGCAAGATGGGTGCTCGTCGGAAATGAACAAATGGAGTCACACAGTCATAAAAATGACATTTCCGTAATCATAAATGAGTACTCTCTCGAAATGGGGGTTTACTATGTCCCACTGTACCACTCATTCATTCGAGATTATCTGCCGTGGTTAGAAGGTCGGGTTGGCAGATCACATAATGCGCAGCTTCTATAAATAGCACAACTTTTTGGCTCAGTGGTTAGAGCATTGCATTGCTACCCCGGCGATCCGGGTTCGAATCCCATCAGGGAGAACAAAATGCTGATTGAATATTTTTGTAAGTTTAGGGGTTTACATTTTTACTGGCTAATTTGCATATTGTTTCATGTAAAACAAAATGGCTGTCTGAACAACACTTGAAAGCTATTCACAGTCAAAATGGTTTGAGTGATGGATGAGAAAACTAATCAATGCTGGTGTTGGGGCCTCAAGAAGGAGGTAATCTCAGGCTCGTTTTCAGACCATTCGAGTCTCATCCTCGGCAGAGCCTCGGATGAGACTACTTGAATAATCTGAAAACGGGCCTGCGATTTCCTTGTCTCGGCCTCAACCCCATCATAGATTCTTTAAGTCTTCAAATATCATTATAAATTGATTGCTGTAGACGTATCTAAATTGAAAACATTAATCTGACTGTCAATCTGTACAGGTCTTTGCATTCAACATTAGAGTGACGCTAGAGATTTACCGTTATAAATCTAAATGACATGTCTGTTCCCATTGGTTAAATGTATTAATTTCATTCATATTTTTCTAACGGTAAATTTTTGACGCCACTATCGTCTTGTAAATTTTGAGATTTTAAGGAAGTAATAGGCGAACGGTCCAAATTAAACATTAATGCATATACTGCCCAACGACAAACATTGAGGAAAGTGACGGTCTGTGGTTAAAATACCGTTTGTTATGTGTGAGATTTTGCAAGACAAATCGGAAATGTGCTCAGTGTAAGCTGGATTTTCTGATTCACTATAAATCATTCAGAGATCTAAGGAAACCGTTATAAACAAAGAAAATCGACTCATCCGCGTTTTAGGGTTTACATGTATGACGTATTTACCACAAAGCTTTAAATACTATTACTTATTTCAACATGTAACGCTATCCAAGGTGCTAGAATTGCACTTGTTTACCATTATTTACCTGTTCGTGCGAAAAATTGTATCGCCTTATTGCCATGCATCTATAAATCGACTGTATTAAAGCTCAGTCAAAATAGCGAAAATTTTGCTTAATCTAAGGCTTATTGCAAAAGAAATATTTCTTGCATTTCTGTGGAGAAACAACATTTCTAAATATAGTTCCCCGAGGATCAGAGTAGACTTACGCCATGGGTTTACAGTTATACATGTTAATAAAATGAATGACAGTATTTGACCAATAGGAATAGGGGTGTCATTCAAATTGATAGTGGTAAATCTGTGACGAAAGTCTACTATGATCGTCCGGGATAGGGGAAAAATAATGGTCTTGGAACAACCTGCCACTGATCATTCTGGTCTATGGTATCGTAAGTTGTTCCCACACGGATAATAGCCAGATTTCTATAACCGTTTACATATTGCATCTGCGTTAGTTGTTCTCGGTCGCGTTGAACAATGGGAATAAGGGGAATATATTCAACCGCATTAATTGTAACGATACTGGTTAACCTTTATCTCCTATACATGTTGTTGATACTCCACGAAGGCGGAATCAGACAATTACTCGTAGCCTGAATCAGCATTACGCCCTTGACTTAATGCAGACACGACGTAATGCCAGTCAAGTGCAAATTATTCTGGTCGTTTGTCTGACGTTTGGGTTGAATAGATAATGCTTATATTGACATGAAGCTTTAATAGTTCAAATTTCTTTGCATGGAAGACATTATCTTTATTGAACAAATTGATTTACGGACCAGCGAAACATCTAGTCATTTCTTGCCGTCGGTTCAAATCGTGGAAATCTACTGTAAATTTATTGAAAATTAAATCAACCATATAAATAAAATGGAAACACGTCTGCAAATGTTCTGCCATTAAATATGCAAAAGGTATATGATTGATACAATCGCATTTACATGTAAAATCCTTAGTCATGCACCAGTCAGGACAGAAATGACAAAGGGTGACTTGACGATTTGTTCATCCGAGGTAGGCAATAAAACCTGTTGAGGGTGAACAAATCGTCAGATATGACATCAGAGGGTAATTTGATCATGCGATATGACAGAATAGCACCCTCCGCGTGACCTGCTCTGGACCAATCAAAAGCCACACTCAGCCTATGAATATTAATGAGGTACAAATCATATCAGACAGTATTGCAGTGTTCAGTAAAGAAATGACTGAAAATCATCATCTAAGCATTAACGCTGTGTTGTGTACACCAAGCTTAGTTTGTAGTTTATGTTTTTTTTTTAAAAGATAGTTTTTTTATATTTTATATACAGACCGATACAAATGAATTGCAGAGTCGTTCTTAGACTCGGCTAGAAGCTAAAACATGACAAGCAAACCAGTAAAAACTAAAACAATATAAATAAATACCGGTAAATGTGCTTTTATTGCGTAATTGGCCTATGAGAATAGGGACACTAAAGTGAACAAAGGGTCTCTATGCATTAAATGGGGATTCTCCCTAATTGATAAATACGTCATTTTCAAAGACAAAAATGCCTAGCTCTTTAATGTTTATGTATTCTGGCGTATATTGAAAGTCAGTTATACCATTTACAGTATGTCAATTTTAACATTAGTTTGGGAATTCACATTTTTAAGCATAATGAAACAAAATTACTTTTTAACATATACTGTATCTCTATTCATACATCTACAGAAACCAAATGTACTCATCCTGACACGGGTTTAACAATACGACCATGAATGTTTACAATTATACAGCTGATGCCTTTAAAATCGTCTACACTGTATAATGTTAGTTCGTGGAAAATTTCAGAAAATTATACATACATGTACCCCCCACTAAACCCAGGATGACACTTTGCTATGATGTGTGAATGTAAAAAACACATAAACTGGTGAAAGGACATGCTGGATGTAGAGAGAACACACCTAGAAATAAACTATAAAAAAGTAAATTCAAGATGTTCTGCACCAAGCTAACATTTCTTTCAAAATGAACTTCAAAATACAAAACAATAAACAATCAATGTATGGACATTTTTCAGTATTCATACGGCAAGCAAGCCTATATTTGTTTGCTTGAATAGTAATGTTGACAAACAACTGCAAAACAGTCCAAAGTCTTCATTTGGGCCAAAGATGTGGTGGGTTGTGAAATAATTTAGATGCATTGTCTGGATTCTGTTATTATATTTCTTTTTGAACAAACTACAAATTAATTGCACGTATTCAAATTTGTAACACCTTAAAGGAAAATGCAATTACAGACCTAGCCTACGCATAATCCTTGTCTCATATTTATTTAGAAATATTCTGTTACTATATATTCATGTCTGTACATATGTTGACTAAAATTTCGCAATAAATCAATCAATGAATTCTGTTAAATCAGCCAAACTGTTTTGTAAACAAAAGGGTATATATTTTTTCTCTATAAATGCTAAATTCAGCCCCAAAGTCATTTGTCCTCCCAAATCTGTTATTTAGGGACTTTCTACACCTTATTAATAGAGATCCTTAGGATTATTAGGAAGCTGTTTAGCTAGAGTGTGGATTAAGATATATTTAAGCTGTTTTTGTTACGGAGCTTAAGGCGTTTATTTCCTGGTCGTTGCTGACATTAAAAGCAAAGAATTATCTGTGATTGTATACAGGAAATACGACAATGAAGCTTAGCTAGTGTATGTCATGATAAACTGCCAGTAAAAGCAATAACATATTATGCAATTGATATCTTCTAAGGTCTTTAAAAAAGAGGCCCCGTTGTGGGAAAACAGACACTGTGATCGGTTTGTTTGTTTGTTTGAGTAAATGCTTAATGTCCCAGTCAACAGCTATGGTCATTTCGGGACGTTGTCTTCATTTTATGCGATTTTAACCCAAAATTAGGACGTCATGGCAATAAAATGTGCTTCATAAATATAACCACCAAAGAAAGCCACTAAGGCTTACATGTATGGATGGTTTGATTTTTAAACCACTTTTCCTGGACAGGCTCAGACCCTAGCGGTTCACCAGTAATCAAATGTTAGTCAGCAGTGTATAAGCTAATTAGCCCATCTATTTTTAAGGCCTCACTGTGATTGGACTCAGACCATTGACATCCGAACGTTATGGCGTGTCATGTTGTTGACATCTTTTAAAATGTAATTATCAGCATCAGGACACAGACTAGCTGGATGTCTACAGTAGGGTTATCGAGATTTCGTTGGAATTGTAACTAAGATCCTTAAAGAGCAGTGAACATATTAATGAGAAAGGTGATACCTCTGTTTCGGCTACTATAGCTTCTTCAGTGACCCTATAGATTTTACAGCATGCAGCCAAAGCAAATTACTGTAATTTGCATCTTTCAACAAAGACTAGTAAAATCCAAATGGGGCCAAATATGTTAAAACGTTGGTTAGAAAATAAATCTAAACCGATGGTAATTTTTCTGATTTCTCAGAATAACCTCGCTGATCTCAAAGGACCAACATGATCTGCCCTATGGATGATGTACGTGGACACCTTAAAGGGCCGCCACACGGCACAACACCAGCTGCAATAATAGAAATCAAAATAAGACTAGTAAGTAAGTAAGTAAGTAAGTAAGTAAGTAAGTAAGTAAGTTAGTAAGTAAGTAAGTAAGTTAGTAAGTAAGTAAGAAAGTAAAAGAAACTAAGATCCTTTAAGACCTGTGAACATATTAATGAGAAAGGGGGTGGGGGCATACCGCAGTTTCGGCTACTTAAGCTTCTAAGGCCCCCAGTAATTTTATATTACTGATCGTTCCAAGGCGATACTACTGTTATGGTTCCATTTGTTTTATATTTTGGAGTCGTATTTTGTGCTGTTTGAACCATATGTGCTTTTTCATATTTTTATTTAAGTTCGTGTAACTGAATTGCCGCCTATTGGGAAATAGCTGCTCACTCTGCTAACGATATAATTTTAAACTTAACTAAAATATGATAATATAATACTGCGCCAACAGCACAAAAATTTAAACACCAAGGCATAAAACAAAAAGAAACCACCACAGAAGTATCGCCTTGGAACGATCAGTAATATAAAATTACTGGCGGGCTTAAACCGGTTTTAGAGGATCCTAACCTCACCCTCAACTTTTGCTGTGGATCATAACATTTAGTTAGTTGTTCGGTCCTCGAAGTGAATCTCTAACTAGTCAATGAATCATCATGGACAAACAAATAAATCATGATAAATTCCATGATGAATCAAAAACGAGGACTCACAGAATGAGTAAGCTGCCCGACGATGGAGATCCCTGGGCGCCCAATAGCTTCCTAACTCCGGAGCAAAAGAAAAACACCAGTTGAGCCCCGGTGAGCCAAGCAACAGAAAAGAAACTCCGGCCCCAACCAACTAAAATTAATAGCTTTATGTCGGGGTCATCATAGAGTCTGACGCCCGACCCACCGGCGTGCATTTAAAGAAGACAGCATAGTTATCAACCGTGTTTGGGTTAAAAACTAAGCATGCAGACTGTCGCATAACATTCAAGTTATATGCTATAAGTCTGTAACGCGTAATGTTTTTTTCTGAATTGAAGAAAGAAAGAGGTTATTAAGAAAGAAGAGGTTATTAAGAAAAATCATTCCTTCCAATAAGTTTCTTAAATTTGTAAACTAAGTCACCATAAAATTCTGGTTTCGAAAGGCCCTCACGTACAAGGGTCTTTAGCCCAACATTAAATTTGGAAATCAGTTCATAGTGTCTGCGATAAAATTTAGAAAAGTTTTTCGAAGTTTATGATACCGATAGCCCTGCTGAAGAAGTTTGGCTTCGTGCATTGAAGTCCGCAACATGATTGCAGACTCTAGCAAACCTAATAAGCTGTGAAATGTATACGCCATAAGAAGCACGGCGAGGAAACGGAAAGTTTACTATATCAAAATCAAAGTCATCGCGTTTATCATAAAATTTAGAAGAAACGAATCCATTCGCAATAGAAAGATGTAAGTCTAAAAATGGGGCTTCGGTATCTGTGTTGTTTGCTTTATTCAACTGTAGTTCAGGGGGATAAATTTGTTTGACCATGCATTCAAAATAAGGATTGCCAATGTTCAAAAGGTCATCGAGGTACCTAGAAGTCGAATTAAAGGCCTCGATAACATCAGCTTGATTGTCATGGTTAAGAGACTCCACGAAGTCTCTTTCGTAGCAGTATAAAATAGATCAGCTACGAGAGTGGCGCATTATTTGTCTTTGTCACTGTTTATTTAAGCATATATACGACGGGACTGAGGAGTTACACTTGTATTGGGCATTTTTATACACGTGCAAACCATTCTTGTCATATCCAAGCATGCATTAAATGAGCAGCGACGCGAGAAAACCGGCCTACGTTGTTTCCGACTAGATCCGAAACAAACCGGCATGTACAGCTACAAAAGATGGCTGGAAGCTTGAAATTCAAGATTAAGAAAAAAAGTAATTAGTGTGCAGTTACTGCACAGCCGATTTGCGTCTTTGTTTTCGAATAGGCAAAATATTCTAATCGCGAATTTTGTATTTCTCATCGTTTCACGGCGATTCTTTTTTGTGGTTCTAATTATTTAATGTTTTGGTGTTGAAAATTTGTGTTGTTTGCACCTTATGTACGTTTTCATATATTTAGTTAAAGACATATGTCCTTAGCTGATCAATGATAAGGGACAGGCTCTGAATATAGGTAGGAGCTCAAACAGGTACAATCAATATTGATTGTAGCGGGAGGCAGTTTTATTGCACTGAGTCCACCTTAACTCTACGAAAGACCTTAGTTAAGGTGGCGAATTTCAGATTCCAAAACATACTGAAATCAAACTTACCGATTTTACTATGTAAATAACATTTGAGCCTCGACGTGAGAAAACCGGTCTTCGGGGTTTCCGAACAGGTCCGACACAAACCGGCCTGTACAAGCTCAGAAAAGAGCTAGAAAGGTACAAGTAGGCAAAGATCAGGAAAAGGCGCAATCAGAAAAAGATTCCCACTCCAAAAACCGAGGTGGGAAAAAACCAAACTAACAATCAGGTACTTATACCATGAAACATATCGTAAGCCGAATGAGCAGCTATTTTCCCAATAGGTGGCCACTCAGTTACCTTAACTTAACTAAAAATATGAAAACATACATAAGGCGCCAACAGCACAAAAATGTTTTTAAAACACCAAGACATAAAACAAAAAGAACCACTACAGAAGTATCGACTTGGAACGATCAGTAACACAAAGTTACTGGCGGGCTTAAACCGGTTTTACAGGTACCTAACCTCACCCTCAGCTTCTGCAGTGGTTCACAACATTTAGTTAGTTCTTCGGTCCTCGTGGTGAATCTCTAACTAGTCAATGAATCATCAAGAACAAACAAATAAATCATGATAAACATCCTGATGAATCAAAAACCAGGACTCACAGATTGAGTAAGCTGCCCGACGATGGAGATCCCTGGGCGCCGAATAACCTACTAACTCCGGAGCAAAAGAAAAACACCAGTTGGACCCCGGTGGGCCAAGCAACAGACAAGAAGCTCCGGCCCCAACCAACTAAAATGAATAGCTTTATGTCGGGGCCATCATAGAGTCTGACGCCCGACCCACCGGCGTGCAATTAAAGAAGGCAGCATAGTTATCAACCATGATTGGGTTAAAAACTAAGCATGCAGACTGTCGCATAACATTCAAGTTATAACCTATACGTCTGTAACGTGATATGATTTTTCCGAACTGAAGAGAAAAATCATTTATTCCTTTAAGTTTCTTAAATTTGTAAACCAAGTCACCATAAAATTCAGGTTCCGAAAGGCCCTCACTTAAAAGTGTCTTTAACCCAACATTATATTTGGAAATCAATTCATAGTGTCTACGATAAAATTTAGAAAAGGTTTTTCGAAGTTTATGATACCGATAGCCCTGTTGGAGAAGTTTTGCCGTTAAACATTTATTTCGAGCGTTGAAGTCTGTAACATGATTGCAGACTCTAGCAAACCTAATAAGTTGCGAAATGTATACACCATAAGAAGCACGACGAGGAACGTCACCATCCAAAAAAGGAAAATTTACTATATCAAAATCAAAGTCATCGCGCTTATCATAAATTTTAGAAGAAACAAATCCATTTGCAACAGAAAGATGTAGATCTAAAAAGGGGGCTTCGGTATCTGAGATATTAGCTTTGTTCAACTGAAGTTCAGGTGGATAAATTTGATTGACCATACCTTCAAAATAAGGGTTGTCAATGTTCAAAAGGTCATCGAGGTACCTAGATGTGGAATTAAAAGCCTCGATAACATCAGCTTGATTATCATGGTTAAGAGAATCCATGAAATCTCTTTCGTAGCAGTATAAAAATAAATCAGCTACGAGAGGTGCGCAATTTGTACCCATCGGAATTCCAACAATTTGTCTGTATAACTTGGTCCCAAATCTAATATAAATATTATCAAGGAGATAGGATAAGGCGTCGCACACATTCTGACATGACCAAAGGGTATACCGACTTTGGTCAGAGGAAGTGAAAAAAGCCTTTCTGTCATTACATGCCAAATAAAGTGAACCATAGTTTTTTAATGCCCTTTTGAAGGTCCACTCTATCAAATCCAGAAGTTTTTCTTTAATTAGATTATGTGGTAATGTTGTATACAGAGTAGAAAAATCATATGTGGACAAGCTTGTCGCACGGAACCCTCTACACTTCAATTTACTGAGCACCTCACCAGAATTTTTTATTGACCAAAACCAATTTTTATTTGAAGTTTCATACACTGTCTCACAGTATCTTATAACATGAGATTTGATAGCAGTAAGACAAGAAGTTAATAATTTAGAAAGTTCAGTGGTAGTACAAGAGCTAGAATTTGCAATAAATCTAGCTTTGTATGGTCTTTTGTGAAGCTTAGGTAACCAATACATCGTAGGAAGTTTGTCTTGGCCTTCATTGACACAAACAGAAAACTTAACAGGTAAATCGTTTAAGTGGGCATTTACTACAGACACCTCATCAGTATCTGTCTCCAGATAAGCCCTGGTACCATCAAGCTCCTGTTTTAAGGTGTTAACGTAGTGAAGTCTACAAACGACAACAACATTGTTTGCGGCTTTATCTGCCGGAACCAAGACATACTTTCTATGAAATTCTTGGATACCCTGCTTCAAATGCCTAAATGACGATTTGGGTTTAGGAGGTAAAAGATTAGTATTTTGTGAATAAAACTTAATACGTTTATCCACGATAGTGAAGATACTTCTTTTCCATTCTTTAAGAGCATTATCCTCAACACCCTCTCGTTTACACCATCGATTACCGAAATCATTTAATGCAGATGCAATCTCCTCTCTACATTTGTCGAAATTAATGTAGGAAGGGAATCTATATTTCGGACCTTTAGAAACAATTTTGCGAATTCTAGAATCCGAAATTATTTTTAAATTTCCAGTAACTATATGTCCAGCTGGTTGATAAACATATTTTGAATCTTTACAATCTCAAGACTTAGGAGTATTAGCATGGATATCAAGATCAGAAACAAGTTTATTGAAATTAAAAATAGTATTTCTGATTGGTGTGTTATATTTGTAACAAATAATAGGAGGTTCTGAATTTTGGAAGTAGGTAGGTATAGACTGTATCACTGATTTATCCTGGAATATGCTTGGTAAATCAATAAAGTCAATTCCTTTATTGATGAAAGGAATTTTAATAAAACTTCTAATGTGATTAGATTCGGAATCGATAAATGGACGAAGAGCATGCTGAGTATAACATCTTGTTAACAGTGCAGCGTCATACATTTGATGATTTCTATCGTAAAATCTATTAGCCTCTGTGTCCAGGGAACGTAATGCAGCAATAGGTAGAGAACTAAGATAAGACAGCATTGGGTGTCGACCGTGAATCCTTAGTTTAACAGCTAAATCATTAAGGGAAATGTTCAATTTCAATGCAGCGCACCGTTTACGTTTGTCATTACCCCTTTTCCGTATACCATGAGATCTAGATTTACGTTTACGAGACTCTGAAAGTATAAGTACATCAAAATCGGGCATTTTGGAAATATTGCCTTCATGGTAAATGTTGTCGTTAAATCCCAGTGGAAAGGGTGTTTGCAGTAATTTTATCCATTTAAGTTCAGTTTCAAATCGTTTAATATTTTTGAATCTAACTGAAGAATTTTCATCATATGAGATTTTCTCCACTGGTTGAACTTTAACATCATTGGGAGAATGACCAGTGCGCTTAAAATGCTGGTACAGAAAGGTATCATTATTTTTGGGCTTTCTGATTCTACGATAGTGCTCACCAAATCGTTTTTGCAAAGTTCGACAAGTTTGTCCAACATATTGCATCCTACAATTGTTTGTATTTCAAGTAAGAACATATACAAGATCCATTGATTTTCAGTCTAAATCAGAATCATTAACCACTGAAAATGTCCTACCATTCACAGATGAAGTGATAGTAGTCTTAGAGCATAAATGATTGCAACAGTTGCACTTCTTGGCATTGCACTTAGAAATACTAGGGTACATTCCAGGTCTCTTGAACGGATTAATATATTTACGTAAAATTGGTGATTTGAGTGGAGATAACCTAATCTGAAGATTATTACGAAACATATTAGAATTAGAAGCTCCGTGTAGATTAACAGTAGATGCCGAAAATAAATTAAGAGGTGTCACCCTAACAGTAGGTAATAAATTTTGAAAATTGTTAGTTGAATGAGGAATCCGTACATTAGACGCGGCATGCAACCTAAGGGGAGTTAATGTAATTCCTAATCTTTTTGTGATAGTCATAGTTGGGAGTATTGTGTTGATACTGCCAAAAGGAGCGCGACACTCATACCGGTTATAGAATAAATAATGCACTTAATCGTAATGCAAAATCTTTCGAATGAAAGAAAAAAGGTATAACCGAAACCCACATCTCAGGTCCATGTCTAATACAAGTCCATGGATAGAAACGTAAGAATCGCTTATACAACGAGATACGAGTGACGGTCAACTAATGACCTTCAATACGGTATCGAAGAGTTGTGGTAGTTAGAGATAGGAAAATACAAACTGATTGCAAGCAATCCCTGAGGATTGGAAAAATAAGAGCATTAAATGGATGTACGGGGAGACTTTTTAGGGCCGCCACACGGCACAACCACAAGAACTCTGATATAAAAAGGTACAAGTAGGCAAAGATCAGGAAAAGGCGCAATCAGAAAAAGATTCCCACTCCAAAAACCGAGGTGGGAAAAAACCAAACTAACAATCAGGTACTTATACCATGAAACATATCGTAAGCCGAATGAGCAGCTATTTTCCCAATAGGTGGCCACTCAGTTACCTTAACTTAACTAAAAATATGAAAACATACATAAGGCGCCAACAGCACAAAAATGTTTTTAAAACACCAAGACATAAAACAAAAAGAACCACTACAGAAGTATCGACTTGGAACGATCAGTAACACAAAGTTACTGGCGGGCTTAAACCGGTTTTACAGGTACCTAACCTCACCCTCAGCTTCTGCAGTGGTTCACAACATTTAGTTAGTTCTTCGGTCCTCGTGGTGAATCTCTAACTAGTCAATGAATCATCAAGAACAAACAAATAAATCATGATAAACATCCTGATGAATCAAAAACCAGGACTCACAGATTGAGTAAGCTGCCCGACGATGGAGATCCCTGGGCGCCGAATAACCTACTAACTCCGGAGCAAAAGAAAAACACCAGTTGGACCCCGGTGGGCCAAGCAACAGACAAGAAGCTCCGGCCCCAACCAACTAGAAGCTTGAAATTTCGGATTTAAGTAGAAGAGGAATTGTACTATCCGAGTAGCGAAAACAAAGGCGCTGATCAGCTTCGCGGTTACCGCGAAGGTGATCTGCGCCTTTGTTTTCGCCTAGGCAAAAATCCAGTTTTCTCATGATGCGGCTCATTTAATTTGATGTAGCTGTAAGCTGTTGTATATTTTCATTAAAACAGTTACTGGTTTAAACGGCAAATGTCGAGTAAAAATTGTCATCTTTACAAAGGTGCGCCTTAAATTTAAGGAAGCATTGTTATTCTGGGTCAGGTTATTAAGGATATTAATCATTGGATCACAGGTATTATCATTTAGAGACCTCTCTATTGCCCCCTGCAGAGATGAAGTAATCAGCTCATTGTGGCAGTCCTTTGATCTCTGAACCATATTGCACATTTAGGGGTCATTAACCACATAAATAGTGGTACCAATTCAGGAGCTTATCCTTTAAGTTCGGTAACTGAGTGGCCGCATTTTTGGAAGTAGGTGTTCACTCGGCCTACACTATTTTTTCCCTAAGTATTAGTACCTTATTGTCAATTTAATTTTTCACACCTCGCTTATTCGGGTGGGATTTTTTTTTTCTGATAGCGCTATTTTCTGATCATTGCATACTTTTACCTTTTCAACTAATACTGGTATATCGTTATATATCGTGTGCCAATCTCGTACATCAGGAAAACATGTCCGTGTATAGTATACCGCCCCAAACCCCACTTTTGTATAGAAAAACTGGGGAATGCAGGGGTATACCCATTTTTCTAATTTTGCTCCAAAACATAGATTGTGGGTACTCGTTAGAACCGCCTCGCCGAGGCGGTTCTAACGTGTACCCACAATCTATGTTTTGAGCAAAAATAAGAAAAAATATAAGAATTTTTCAGCTGAAAATTTTCAATTTTTAAAGCTAAAAAAATCTCTGTATATTGCATGGGCAAGTTTTCGTAATATAATGTAACTGTTTTAATTCCAGGTTTTCAAAATGGATGCTACAAATTTTACGAACTTCTCAGCTGTCCAGAATACCAGCTTTGCACGTGCACCAAATCATTATGAAATACATCGAATCGCCGCACCAGAATTGTTGGTAGTTGACAGGTTGCTCACGCCTATATGGTACTTCATAGGCGTCATAGGAAACTCAATAAATGCCAAAATATGGTTATCAAGAAAGGTCAGAAAATCCAATTCGTCAGCGATATACCTCGGTTCCATTGCAATTGTTCATCTGGTGTTTATATTTCTACACGTCTGGGCGGAGCTCTTGCAGGCGTGGGGATTGCGGACCTACGACAGACCATACCTATGCGAAATATATATGGTGTTTTATATAACGCCGCAATATCTGGCTCCAATTCTGATTCTTGGATTTACAGTGGAGCGCTATATCGCAGTTAACCACCCTTTCCTGAAAGAGAAATACTGCACGGTAAAACGTGCAGCGATTGTTGTATTGATATTGACAATAATTGCAGTGATGATGGCATTATGCCAGGGATATGTGTGGACATACAATGAGATGGCTTATATGTGTCAAATACGTGACGAGGCCACAGCATTCTACGTTTCATGGACGTGGTTTTCAGAAACGCTTATATTCTTCATTGTACCGGTAACTGTTCTAGTATTCAACATCATGGTTATAATGGAAATCAAACGGATAAACAAGTTTGGAAGTGGATTTGGACAAGACTCAGGGCGCAGTTCGAACCAGACTTCAACGATTACACTTTTGTCAGTTTCTTTCTATCTAATCTGCACGCTTTTGCCAGCCACCATTGTGTACACTATTCAATTAAGCATTCCAACAGGTGATTTTGCAACTCCCCCAGAGCAATGGGCGACTGATCCTTCGTGGAGAAGCTACCTCATTTATTATCATATAAGACGCATTGTAGAAGAAATTTGTTTCTCGAATTACTCGTGCTATGTGTTTATATACTATATAACGAGTGGGTACTTTCAGGAAGAAGTCAAACGTATTCTGAAACTGGATAAGTGTGTAAAGAAACTGGCAGATAAAACGACTGAACGCCCGAGTTACGCGGTAGTTGATACGTGTGGTAAAACTAGCATTACTGAGCTTCATCAGCAGCAACTTTGACGCTTCATCACGTATACACGCCAGTACATTACAAAGATTTTTCTTAAAGCTGTAGAAATTGAAAATTTTGCGATGATTTTTTTCCAATATATATTTCTCATTTAAGCTAAAGACATAGATCGGCCAGGCAGTTTTAACGAGTACCTACAAGCTATGCTGTTGAAGAAAACTATATAAAAGCGGGGTATAAGGTGGTTCATTACATGGACATGTAATTCTGATGCTTTGCTTCACATGAATAAGTCCGTTGCTTTTGCTGAACCGTAAACTGCATTATCCGGTTTAGAAGTTTGCTGGTCACATATCAGTAAACCGCCATCAAACCATCGGTGTGCTGCATCGAACGATCGGTTTGCTTGTCATATATAAGCGGATATCCATCGAACCATAGGTTTGCTGATCACATATTAGCGAACCTCCATAGAACCATCGGTTTGCTGGTCACATATTAGCGAACCGCCATCAAACCATCGGTGTGCTGGTCACATATTAGCGGACCTCCATCGAACCATTGATGTGCTGGTCACATATTAGCGGACCTTCATCGAACGATCGGTTTGCTGGTCACATATTATCGGACCTTCATCGAACGATCGGTTTGCTGGTCAAATATTAGCGGACCTTCATCGAACGATCGGTTTGCTGGTCACATATTAGCGAACCTCCAAAGAATCATCGGTTTGCTGGTCACATACATATGTATTAGCGAACCTTCATAGAACCATCGGTTTGCTGATCAAAAAATTAGCGGACCTTCATCGAACCATCGGTTTGCTGGTCATATATTAGTGGACCTTCATCGAAACCATCGGTTTGCTGGTCACATAATATTAGCGGACCTTCATCGAACCATATAAACGGCTGGATATTTGTTAGAACCCATCAACAAGAAGACGTGATTGGAAATGGTCCCGACATTGGCTTTAGCTATTGTATCTTAGTAAAATTGTGTGATAAAATATAATGTACGTCCAGTGTTCATTTTATTTTCTTGTTCTTCAGTAGCAGCGTTCGAAGGATTTTCTTGATAGCAATTTAATCATTATTATTTACATACCCCAATGGGGCAACTTGGAAAATGTGTTTTTACCGACGTGAAATGTTTATCGTTTGACCTTTTACAATGATGTCCGTGCTTAAAAGAGCCAGAAATTTAAAGTTCTGGAGTTCCAGAATATTCCCTTTGCAAATGCAACATCTCAACGAAATAATAATCCAAAAATGAGATGATAGAAAATGAAAACAAAACGCGTGGAAAATGGTGAATAAGAGCCGCGTCATGAGAGAAAGGTACAAGTAGGCAATTGTCAGGAAAATGCACAATCAGAAAGAAATTCCGACTCCAAAAACTGAGGTGGGTAAAACTAAATTGACAATTGGGTACTTATATTAAGAAAACATATCGTAAGCCGAGTGAGCAGCTATTTCCCAATAGGCGGCCACTCAGTTACCCGAACTTAAATAATAAATATGAAAACATACATAAGGTTCAGACAGCACAAACTATCGACTCCAAAACATAAAACAAATGGAACCACCACAGAAGTATCGCATTGGAACGATCAGTGGTAAAACATTACTGGTGGGCTTAAACCGGTTTAAAAAGTGCCTAACCTCACCCTCATCTTCTGCAGTGGTTCAAAACATTTGGTTAATTGTTCGGTCTTCGTGGTGAGTCTCTAACTCAAGGACAAACAAATAATTCATGATACCCACCCTGATTAACAAAAAACGAGGATAACAGATTCAGTGAGCTGCCCGACGATGGAGATCCCTGGTTGCCGAATAACTAACTGAAACCCTGAGCAAAAGAAAAACACCACTTGAACCCCGGCGGACCAAGCAACAGACAAGAAGCTCCGGCCCCAACCAACATTTTGCATATGATAAAACAAAGGCGCAGATCAGCTTCGCAGCACGGGTAGTACAATTCCCCTTCTTTCTAAATCTAAAACTTCCTTCCGCTAGTCGCCTTTTGTAAATGAAGACCTCGGTTTGTGTCATACCTGTTCGGACAATATGTTGTTGTTTTTCTCATGTCGCGGCTTCATTATCTAGAACAAACCAGTGCACTTTTTGTTTGGCCTTCTGCTTTGTCGATAGTTCGGTTTTCCCTTGTTATAACATTTTACACGTTGTCGTTTAGGATTACTTGTCATGAAAAACTCCGATTCCAGGGTCAAATTTATTCCACAGCTATTACGGATGATTGTCATCATTTAGCAGTTTCTAACGATTCATTCTTTGTGTCAGTATGTAGGCGCGTATAATATCCGTTAAAAAGCTTGTAATGTAAATAAGTATTTGTTTTGTCAAGGAATACCCTTCGCAAATGTATGAAAATGACTGATCATTTTATAAAAAATTCAATGGATCCAGAGAATATGTATTTAGTGCTTCCGATTTGTCGTGTTTGCTTATAATAAAACATAATAAAACTTGATCCTTTTAAAGCAGCGAAAACTTTCAAAGGGAGGTTGTATGGGCCATATTGAAGTATATTTTTAGCGACACGTCAAGATAAATTCTTATTTAGACATGTATAAATATATATTTGTAAAGCAGGTTTCCATATTCACTAGAGACTGCGTTAATTTGGCCCATTCATGATTCTAACAAAGTGTGTTATTATATAAACGTGGACCCTTTTAAAAAGCCACAAAAAGGCTGGACTTTGAAAGAAGCAAATCCCTGCGCACATATGGGCATTCTGCAATGATAAGTCATTAATATATTTTGAACTCATTAGGTCTTTATTTTTTTCTTCTAGTTTTCTGAGTATACTATGTATGTGTGAGCATGTTGCCAATTTTGATTATGTAACCAACATCGATTCATTAAACTCCATTCAAACCGCGTCAGGAGAAACCAACATTTAAAATATGCGAAATGAAAGGAACAAATCAGCTTCACAATAACTGCGAAGCTGATCAGCGCCTTTGTTTTCGCTACCAGGACAGTACAATTCGCCTTCTTTTTAAATCCAAAATTTCAGGCTTCTAGCCATCTTCTGAAATTGCACAGCTCGGTTTCTGTCATTTTTTGTGCTGTTTGTACATTACATGTATGTACGATTTAATATGTTAGTTAAGTTTGGGTAAATTAGTGACCACCTATTTTGGAAATAGCTGCTCACTCGGCTTACGATATGTTACCTGATTGTCAACTAAGCTTTTTCACACCTGGGTTTTGAGTGGGAATTTCTTTCTGATTGTGCCATTTTCTGATCATTGTCTGCTTTTATCTTTTTGTGGATATGATCATTGTTTACATTTTTCAATGGCGGTTCAGATGGCCGTTATTTTAATTTGCTAGTCACGTGACCAAATATGTTTTTAGAAGCACTGTTTTCATTTTCTTACTTCAATCTAGAAGGAATCTTTGTCTGTGGGTGGGAGGGTACCTCCCATACAGCCTCAGTTTGCTTAAAAAAAAAAAAAAAGAAAAGAAAAAAAAAAACAAGAAAAAAAAAAACAAAAAAAACTTAATAACTGTTTTTTAACTTGGACATTTCCTTGAAATTTAGTGATTCGCTACATGAGGAAAAAAAAAAAAAAAAAAAAAAAAAAAAAAAAAAAAAAAAAAAAAAAAAAAACACCCTTTTGTTTTGTTGGATATTTCCTTGAAATTTGATGCAAAGTGATTCGCTACATGAGATTTTTCCACATTACGCATTTTTAAAGGTCTGTAATAACAGTTTTTACAAAGAAATGTTGAATCAGAATGATTAGTTCTCAGTCAGCATTAAACCCCACAATAGAAATCATCTAGAGAGCACATATAACGAATTTGGTACATAAATGCATGCTTTTTACATGTTCGTAGAACGGTGCTTCCATGGGCGGATCCAGACGGGGGGGGACAGGGGGTCCGGACCCCCCCTGGAATTGCCAGATTTTTAGTTTTTGCGATGTTGAAATTTTCCGTCAGACCCCTTTTGGGAATTTGGACCCCCCCTGAGAAAATTTTCTGGATCCGCGCATGGCTTCTACTCTCACATGCCGGTACCTGGAATGTTTCATATTCCTTGCGAAATGCTAGCTTAACATAAATTCTGAACGAATGTGGCGCGAAATGGCTTCACCATTTATATTATTTGGCCAAGTCTGCATTTATTTAGAGGCAGTAGAAATTCCACTTATTTGAAGCAAACATAACACTTTCATCTGCTTCTGTACGTTTTGCTTATGTCCCATAAATATCGACGCCAAGCGTATGTGGGTGATTAACCCAATTGACTTCTGACGCACTGATGGCTTGGTTAACTCTGTGAGCAGTATATCAATTCTACATAGATCTTGTCCAAGTCTGTAGTTTTAATTAAGAAGTTTACGCATACAAATGCAAGTCATGGCTATAGCATAACGAACCTCTACCAGTTTCAAAACATTTTTCATTGTCTGGTTCTTTGTGTTGCTACTACCCAGAGATTAACATTACTTTTCATTGCTATCGATTTAATTAATTTTACTTGTAAATTTTGATATTGATCTCGATAATCAGATTGTGTGTATGCATTGAGCTTGAAAGTAGACGACAATTTCAGTTTTAATTTTTATTTCCAAAAGTTCTCATCCAATGGTAAATGATAATTCAACTTTCATGACAGAAATGCAGTCACGCACGGCACAACAGTTTCGGTTATACCGGAAACAGCAATACATCATTACATTTGTACATGTGTACATGTACAAAGACAATACATTAAATCTTTGAAGGAAGGTCTAAAGAAACGTCATTGATTACGGAATGGATCTCACGACAGTTCATGCGAGTGTTGCGAACCTGTCGCAGCGACATTTTAGCGTATTCGTAGTACGACAATTTTGCGACAATCGTACGAATGTCTTGCGAATGTCTTACGGAAGTCGCGTGACAGTCTTGAGAAAACATGCGAACAACTCGCGACTATCTGGAGAAAAAATAAAACTAAGCGACATTCGTATGAATTACGTGAGACTCTCTCACAAATGTCTCGCAACTGTTGTACGTGTAGTGAGAATGAAACTAAGCTGCACTCGTGAGAAACTCTCACGAATGTCTCGTGACTGTCGCACGAGTGACTCGCGTCGTGAGATATATTTGCAACGTTAGGCCGAAATTTGCGACATTGTGGCATGCATGTCCGTTCAATGAGACTTCAACGTGAACGTTGAGTTTATATTCGTTAATTTTTGTCGCGAACTACATGTAGTCGCGAGCTAGTCTCCAGTTGTCGCATTCAAGCTTTATGATCGTTTTCATAATTATACATTTTACAATAATTGTCCCGGTTTTGAATCTTTCTCAGTTCCGAAACAGGTGATCGTCACAAATAACACAACAGCGGTTAGAATAGAAAACAAAATGCATGAACTTAGAATAATTTTCTTTTACACTTTTGGTTTCTACATGCATTCCAACATTAATTATAACACATCTGGACAACTGAACTTCATTTATTGTTTTCTATGTAGGAGCCATTTAATTATATTGCACTAATTGTACCAGTTTCGGGTCAGTGAAATCAAGTGTGATGACATAAATCTATTTTAGAGAGAGAGAGAGAGAGAGAGAGAGAGAGAGAGAGAGAGAGAGTGCGTACGTCGTCACAATACCACAGCCTTTCAATTGCAGTGCAGACGTGGTATTATAGTTTGTTTGTTTGTGTGTTTGTTTGTTTGTTTGTTTGTTTGTTTGAATTGTTGCTTAACATCCCAGCCAAAAGCTATGGTCATTTCGGGACTTTGCCTCCATTTCATGGGACTTGTGCCTAAAGTTAGGGATGCCATAGCATTCAAAAAGTGCTTCAAATATAAGCCCCAACAAATCCAAACAGAACAGGTCAAGGGTTCGATCCCCACTATGAGCAAAGAGTTATGTTCTTTGGTAACACACAATCCCCATAATAGTGGTTAATACACAGGAAGCGATAGCTCCGTCCAGACGTTACTATAATTGTTAATCCTCATTTACAAACACACACAAAAAGGGATGTTTCAAAAGATAAATGTAATTATTTCAATGATCAGAAACGGATGGTGTCAGGTCCAAAGTCGTTTATGCCAATTTGTTACTGAAACAAAGAGAACATACTGTAAATCGAGTGTGTAGCCGTTTCCCTAAAAGTGGCCACTTAGTTACCCAAACACTACTAAATGAATGAATACCCCCTCCCCCGTAGTCGAGTGGTTAAGAGCGATGATTTCATTAACGCGCTTAATTCATCTCACCGCTATGTCTGTCGTGGTTTCGAGCCCACACACTGGGCACATGTGAAGTAAATATCTAGTTGTGAGTAAGCCAGGTGATTTTTCCCGGCGTTCTCCAATTTTTGTCCCACCTACATGTATTTATTTGTCCGTCTCATATGAGCTGTAATGATCTTGAAAGGAACGTAAAACGGAATCAAAACAGATAAATAAATAACTGAATACGCAAAAAGACTAGAAAGGTGCAAATAGCACAAAACGATCTCAAACCACAAAACAAACAGAATTACAAGACGTACCACATTTGAACGCTCATTATGCACCAGTTCATTTGTATCCACGGCCCGTATAGGGCATGAGAATAGAGGTGCTTTTGATTTTTCAATTTTGAAGCCCTGTTAAAAGACCTGCCCCTACGGAGGCTGATAATAATGAGGAACAGCAATTGAGACTCAAGCAGAGACCGCGGTGGCCTAGCGATAGGGTGTCGGACCCCAAACCGAGAGGTCCTGGGTTCTTGTTGTGCCTTGTTTTGTCATTGACACATTTACTTCAGGACACGGTAACTCCGTCTCGTCCTGACTGAAAAACTTTGACTGTGACGTTACCCAATTTAAACAAACTAAAGCAAATCAAATCAGCAATCAAGGAAACGTTTTCTCAGTCATTGAAGATGGAACCTCAATGGCCCTGTCGTAGAGAATACATTTTAACTTCGGAGGGAGGGGTCCTGGGTTTAGCATATACATCATCCATGTAGTATCACTAGTTACCTGTTACTTAGAAAGCGTTGGTTCATAAATAGAAACTTATTCCTGGGACGTTTAAGCTTTAACTCAAACAAACAAAGATCACCAGTTTGTTCGAGTAAACAAAACGATCTTAGACTACCAACTCGTTGAATAACAACAGTGTTCATCTCATCCAAGTCATCACTGCAGCTATTTCGCAGGTGAGTATTTGTGCAGACGATCTGTATCAAGAACAAATCTCACTGTCTGAATTTCTAGTCTTGTTGACATAAACCTGTTAGATAATCTTGTTTGTGCAGCCTTAAAGTTGTGTGATGAAATTCGAGGTTACTCAAACAGATGAAAGTAAAACTCTAAACAACAACAACAACAAAACAAACAAACAAACAAACAAGCAAACAAAAATGTTCATAACCAAAGCGCAACCAATGATTCCCAGCACTTTACTGCAACTAATTGGAACCAGTTACATGTACAGACACCTATATAGACTCTAGCTCTTGTACTACCACTGAACTTTCTAAATTATTAACTTCTTGTCTTACTGCTATCAAATCTCATGTTATAAGATACTGTGAGACAGTGTATGAAACTTCAAATAAAAATTGGTTTTGGTCAATAAAAAAATCTGGTGAGGTGCTCAGTAAATTGAAGTGTAGAGGGTTCCGTGCGACAAGCTTGTCCACATATGATTTTTCTACTCTGTATACAACATTACCACATAATCTAATTAAAGAAAAACTTCTGGATTTGATAGAGTGGACCTTCAAAAGGGCATTAAAAAACTATGGTTCACTTTATTTGGCATGTAATGACAGAAAGGCTTTTTTCACTTCCTCTGACCAAAGTCGGTATACCCTTTGGTCATGTCAGAATGTGTGCGACGCCTTATCCTATCTCCTTGATAATATTTATATTAGATTTGGGACCAAGTTATACAGACAAATTGTTGGAATTCCGATGGGTACAAATTGCGCACCTCTCGTAGCTGATTTATTTTTATACTGCTACGAAAGAGATTTCATGGATTCTCGTAACCATGATAATCAAGCTGATGTTATCGAGGCTTTTAATTCCACATCTAGGTACCTCGATGACCTTTTGAACATTGACAACCCTTATTTTGAAGGTATGGTCAATCAAATTTATCCACCTGAACTTCAGTTGAACAAAGCTAATATCTCAGATACCGAAGCCCCCTTTTTAGATCTACATCTTTCTGTTGCAAATGGATTTGTTTCTTCTAAAATTTATGATAAGCGCGATGACTTTGATTTTGATATAGTAAATTTTCCTTTTTTGGATGGTGACGTTCCTCGTCGTGCTTCTTATGGTGTATACATTTCGCAACTTATTAGGTATGCTAGAGTCTGCAATCATGTTACAGACTTCAACGCTCGAAATAAATGTTTAACGGCAAAACTTCTCCAACAGGGCTATCGGTATCATAAACTTCGAAAAACCTTTTCTAAATTTTATCGTAGACACTATGAATTGATTTCCAAATATAATGTTGGGTTAAAGACACTTTTAAGTGAGGGCCTTTCGGAACCTGAATTTTATGGTGACTTGATTTACAAATTAAAGAAACTTAAAGGAATAAATGATTTTTCTCTTCAGTTCGGAAAAATCATATCACGTTACAGACGTATAGGTTATAACTTGAATGTTATGCGACAGTCTGCATGCTTAGTTTTTAACCCAATCATGGTTGATAACTATGCTGCCTTCTTTAATTGCACGCCGGTGGGTCGGGCGTCAGACTCTATGATGGCCCCGACTTAAAGCTATTCATTTTAGTTGGTTGGGGCCGGAGCTTCTTGTCTGTTGCTTGGCCCACCGGGGTCCAACTGGTGTTTTTCTTTTGCTCCGGAGTTAGTAGGTTATTCGGCGCCCAGGGATCTCCATCGTCGGGCAGCTTACTCAATCTGTGAGTCCTGGTTTTTGATTCATCAGGATGTTTATCATGATTTATTTGTTTGTTCTTGATGATTCATTGACTAGTTAGAGATTCGCCACGAGGACCGAAGAACTAACTAAATGTTGTGAACCACTGCAGAAGCTGAGGGTGAGGTTAGGTACCTGTAAAACCGGTTTAAGCCCGCCAGTAACTTTGTGTTACTGATCGTTCCAAGTCGATACTTCTGTAGTGGTTCTTTTTGTTTTATGTCTTGGTGTTTAAAAAAAATTTTGTGCTGTTGGCGCCTTATGTGTGTTTTCGTGTTTTTGGTTGAGTTAAGGTAACTGAGTGGCCACCTATTGGGAAAATAGCTGCTCATTCGGCTTACGATATGTTTCATGGTATAAGTACCTGATTGTTAGTTTGGTTTTTTCCCACCTCGGTTTTTGGAGTGGGAATCTTTTTCTGATTGCGCCTTTTCCTGATCTTTGCCTACTTGTACCTTTTTAGAACATTTATTGTTCTCGATTGTCGCCAATTTCCAGTACGTAAGTTAAACACCCGTAGTAGGTTTTGTGGTTTTATAGTTCATTAAAGTCTCATGTTGACATACAATATCACATACATATAAAACAATATAAAATGTATATCAACCCATTCTTTACAGAATTACAGGAGACTATTGTATAAATAAAACTTCTATCTAAACTATATACAGAGTATATCATTAGTCGATCATAAGATATAAACAGAACCAAGCTCTGTAGCCAAAATTTAGTTTTATAGCAACATATTCAAAATTTACATAAAAAGGATTCCACAATGCTGACGACTAAATTTTCATAAACATCATGACATTCAGTATAAAATCAAAGTTTATGAATCACAGTCATTAATGCAAAAACTATACATGTATACAAAACATACAGACAAAAGGAACAAAGGGGCATTTAAAATACAGACGGACAATCATGTAAGACATATGCCAAGGATGTGGAAACGAATGCGAAAACCACGCACACAAAGACCCAAAGGACCCAGGGAGGGCCGCTCCTGCAAGCCATTAGGTACTGGCTAACCGTGGAACTGGCTCCGGAGTGTCACATGAAGCTTCTCCGCGTTACCAACCGTATCTCGAGGAACGTGTGTGCCAAGAGCATACGCGGGTCCGAGTGTACGTAAATTTTGCACTCAAGTAGTATAATGCGTCTCTGTTCAAAACATATAAAATACCGAGGTAGGAAAACTATTTAAAAACGATATTAAAATACATGTATCTAATGCGCTTTTAACATTTACTCAAATAGTCCTTCTTTGTAAAATGATGAAAACATAATTTTTTGCTACAGTCATAAAATAAAAACAATAGTAATACGGTAATAATCGTCTACTTATAAAGTGTGTTTTGTCTAGTTTGTAAAATTTGAAAGCAGGTTTTGGCACATAGTTTAATCAATTCAACATTTGTAAATAAGAATAATAATTTATCAGTGACTGTCATTTAAAACTGTTACATGTACATTTGCATTTACGGTTGCTGCCTTGTTAACAAGCTGTTGTCGAATATCATTATACTGTGGGCATTGAAGAATTACATGTTTTTCATCCTCAATACCATTTTTTACATAGCGGACACGTTCTACTATTTACGTCTAGCCCCTCATAACGCACAGTTTCAATGCGAATAGGAGCCACCTCACAGCGAAATTTGGCGAATGCGGATCTGTGTTTTAACGGCATGCGTAGCAAAAAGTATGTTTCGGTCTTATATTGGCGTTTCATCAGCCTGTAATTCTTAACTTATTTTGCCCCCTCCCAGATACTCCCTGTTGCTTATCAATAGTATTTAGCCATATTTTTACTTCCTGTTACATGTATAGGGCATGGGAATAGAGGTGCATGAATAGTATACATGTACACAGGTTTTACTATTTGAAATGGTAAACTGTGCGTAATTCTTGTCTTATAAAGAAGTGACGAAGCTACGCTACAAAATAAAAATCATAATGGAATTGCGACAATAAGTTTCTTGTTTAAAAATTATGGCAAGTGACTCGGAACTTGGAAATGATTCGGAACTGGGAATATTGGTGGTCTGCTTTAAAGTCGCTTTGAGGCACATGTCAATGAATCAAGCTGAAGTCCATTATTTAGAAGAATGATTATGCTTTGTTGTCGTAAGGTCGAAACCTGACTTGCTCTGAGTAATTATCGGGAAACCACTTCGAAACAAAAGTGACCCGGAACTGTGAAAATTACTGTATTTAATTGAATTCGGGTAACTGAGTGGCCGCCTATTGAAAAATAGCTGATCACCCGGCTTACGATATGTTCTCTTACTATAAGTACCTGATTGGCAATTAAGATTTTTCTCACCTAACTTTTTCGAGACGGGATTTCTTTCTGATTGTGACATTTCCTGATTAGTGCCTACTTTTATCCTCTTCTTTCTCGAAACTAAACTAGCAGTTTTGACGATTTTATTTCTTGGAGCATTTGTCAACACTTTCATTTGTCAGACTATCACTTGTCCAAAATGATTTGTATCATTGGCTTGACCTTTATCATTTAAGAATTTATGAAGAAATATGCAAATGATGATTTTGTTCCGCAGGTATGAATGATCTCTTGACGGACATTGGTTGATAAGACAAATTTTCAAGTTCACGAACAATGCAAATTCATGAGTTTTAAAGACTTAGTCACAGCACTTTAAAATCTTCAAAGATCAGGTAATGAGAGTTTTCAGGACAGATGTCCCTTTTTTCTTAGACACATCAAACTTGGGACCGTTTCAATAGCATCTTCAATTTCTTTACATAACGAAAACTTGCCCATGCAATACACAAAGATTTTTTCGGTTGTAAATAATGAAAATTTTTCAGAAAAATGTTGATATTTTTCTTATGTTTGCTCAAAACATAGAGGCGGTTCTAACGAGTACCCACAATCTATGTTTTAGATCAAAAATAAGAAAAATAGGTATACGCCTGCATACCCCAGTTTTGCTATATAAAAGTGGGGTTCAAGGGGGTATACATTACACGGACATGTTTTCCTGATGAACAGACTTAGGAAGGTCAGACTATCAAGATATTTCATATTATATTTGCATAACTACAGCTTATTTAGCTGTTCTAGATGCATGAAATACACGAAATAAAATGATCACGATTGGCTATAATACGCGTTATGTCGATAAATGTCGCGAATGCAAATATAATATGAGAGATAATTGATACCAATTTTCAGCAAAGCAGGCGTCTGTATTTTATCTAACAAGCAGTTACTGATATGGTCGGTAAAGTACAAGAATACAGACAAAAGTATATACTGAATAAATTCGCTAGACATCTGATCACAAGATTACTCCAGAAAACCAATGGTCCTACAAAGAGAACATGCGGTCTTTCAGTATATAATCTCTTCTTTCATACTTCATACTTGTTCTTGTATATAGCTGTAGGGTAGGGATTGGTGTATATTTTTCTGAAAATATTAAAGGTAGAAAATTACGTACCGTATTGAAATTACGGATCTCGTAAGATTTCTTTTGTGATATTGCCTAAGATCTTTTTTTTAAATCTCAAGTTCCAGGCACTGAAATGAAGTTCATTGTAGTGGTAAAATAAGTTTCTATCGTATTTAGACATGTTAAAGTTTGTATATCTCAAGCAGTGACTCCTTTTTTAGGATCATATAGGAAATAGGAAACACTTGATAAGTCCATGTTCCCTCTCCTCAATCAAAATATTTTGAACATTGTATTTTTGTAAATGTCATCATTTTATATTTGTAAATGACATATTATATCAATATGCCATGTTTGGGCAATGTGGGAAGGCTGTCAAAAAGCCCCCAAACCAGTAAACGAGCTCAGCTTCATTATTTGTAATGTACCAAGGCTATGGAAATATATTGCGTATGTATGTTCTACCTGAATTAACAGACTAGCTGTCCTATTTGTTATGTCCCATTACACCACTCATTCATTCCAGATTATCTGCCGTGGTCGGAAGGTCGGGTTGGCAGATCACATGATGCGTAGCTTTATAAATAACACAGCTATTCGATATAATGTATCATATAAGTACAATCTGTGACATACTGCGTCAGGGAGTCGACTCTTCGGTTCAGTGGTTAGATGTTGGATTTCTATCCCGGCGGACCGGGTTCGAATCCCATCAGGGACGTAAGATTTTTTTTTCAAACTACGCATCATTTCTTAATTACGAATATTCATATTCGCAAGGTGGTGGCTCGTTGGAAATGGACCATATGAGACATACAGTCATACAATGGCATTATCGTAATTATAAATGATTACTATCTCAAAATGCGGGTGTGTTGTGTCCCATTGCACCACTCATTCATTCGAGATTATCTGCCGTGCTTAGAGGGTCGGGTTGGCAGATCACATGATGCGTAGCTTCTATAAATAGCACAGCTATTTGATACAATGTATCATATACATGTAAGTACAATCTCTCATACGCAGGGAGTCGACTCTTTGGCTCAGTGGTTAGAGCATTGGATCTCTATCCCGGCGGTTCGGGTTCGAATCCGATCAGGGATGTGGGATTTTTTCAAACTATGTATCATTTCTTAATTCTAATCATCTATCATCGACCGGATCGATCTCTGAAGTTTGGAATTAACTATCCTTGATTGTTTGAAAAATGGTTATTAAGTGGCGTGACTCTGGTGCCTTCAGTTTTGAGTGTATTTTCTTTATTCTTGGCAGTAATAAAGTGAACCATAATATCTTGCATGAGTTCGAACTTTTGCCAGATTCGACCTTTGACTGTTGAGTTAGCTGACTTCGGGCATTAAGAAAAATCCCCATAGATTTATAATGAGACGAATGTTGTGACAACTATAGTACCTTTGTTGTTTGGTGAATATTCTTCATTCTTTCAGGTAACAAAGACCAGGTCGTACCACTGACTGGAGTTAGCTGCCCTTTGGTGTTTGAAAAAAATTCAATAGTGTTATGTCAACTCCATCGGCTGCATTTTTATTGGATCAACATCATTTTTGGTAGTTGCAACGACAGCCAAAACATCTCGGGTGAGTTCTATTTTCGGTCTAACTAAGACCGTGGAGCTAGCTGCCCTTGGGCATTTGGAGAAAACCCTATTATGATTTGGACAAATAGCGCATCTTCTACATTCGACAGCCATAAAATATCGGATGCGTTCGAAATTTGACCAGGTCGTACCATTGACTACGGAGTTAACTGTCCTTTAGTGTTTGAAAAATAGATACTTAGTGTTTAGCGGCAACTCTAGCAGCTTCATGTTTATCCGTTCTTCTTCATTCTATATACTCGTAGTAACAATTTTAGCCATAATTTCTCTGATGAGTTCGATTTTGGCCAGCTGCAGATTCGACCTCCGACTGTGGAGTTAGCTGCCCTTGAGTATTTGAATAAATCCAAATACAATTAGAGTCATCATTAGAAATTGTCTTGACACCACTTAGTAGTGTAACTTGTTGATTCTCAAGTGAGCGATTGTTGCCATTTGGGCTACTTGTTATAAAGTTAGCTCATCCGTCCGTCCATATGTACAGGTGGGAGTATTATTTATTTTATTGCATCAATTCCTGATTGTTAATCTTATACATAAAATATATTGGACAAGGAAACACTCTCAGCGATTGACACTATAAAATATATAAATGACAGGCTGTCAAGAAATTTCAGAACTTTTAACATCGCTAACATTTTTGTTGTCTATGGACACTCTTTCAGATTAACGTCAAAACTTGAATCGGTCTTGATTAAAGATAACACATATATTGCGTCCTAAGCGAATGCTCAGATCAGTGTTTGCCTCATTTCCGTCAGGCCTGCGTCTAGAATTGGGCACTAATATTTTGGGAATCTTCTTAGAATATTCTAGCAAACCGAATACTGTTTTAAATGTCCTCCGACAAGCTAGTTCAGTGATCTCTATATTAGACAATGAAAAAATG
Organism: Rugalucina vietnamica; assembly: GCA_964017185.1. Lineage (NCBI taxonomy): Eukaryota > Metazoa > Mollusca > Bivalvia > Lucinida > Lucinidae > Rugalucina > Rugalucina vietnamica. The sequence continues at coordinate 24,703,495 of OZ024876.1, forward strand.
TCAGTTTTGTTGCGATGCAATATGAATATCTTGACACAAAACAACGTTCCAGGTTTGTTAAAACATTTCTTAGGTACGGGTCAAGTAAAACAGGAATTGAGCTGTCAATGAAACAGAGCAACAACTTAATATTTTTAAGAAGTCACAATCTACAGACAACCCTTTTCTACAATAGACGACGAACATGAAAATCGGTCTTCGGGGCTGCCGCCCAGGTCCGACACAACCTGTACAGTCACAGATGATGACTTGAAGCTTGGAATTCTAGATGTAAGTAGTGGAGGATTTGTACTATAAAGGTAGCGAAAACAAAGACGCTGATCAGCTGTTCAGTAGCTGCACATCTGGTGTGAGTCTTTGTGTTCGAATATACAAACATATGATTTTCTTATGAAACGGCTCAAATAATACGGCACATTTCTCACACACAATTAAATAGGATGGAGGGAATTAGTCTCAAAACAAATGAGCCGCCCCATGGGAAAACCAACAGTCTGCATATGCGAAAACAAAGACGTAGATCAGCTTCGCGGTAACCGCGAAGCTGATCAGCGCCTTTGTTTTCGCTACACGGATAGTACACTTCCTCATCTTTTTAAATCCGAAATCTCAAGCTTCCAGCCTGCTTCTGTGACTGTACAGCCCGCTTTGTGTCGGACCTGTTCGGAAACCACATTGTTGGTTTTACCACGAGGCGGCTCAAATTGAAAAGCTTCAATTACTTTCGCAGACTACGCCATTCATGACAATTGTTGCATTGGTTTAATACATATCTGTGCGATAGGATCATGGGAAGAGCGGTGGCCTGTTGTGGAGGTGAAATGCGGTGGCCTGTTGTTGGTTGTTGGTTAGTTGGTTGATTGGAAAAAGGTACAAGTAGGCAAAGATCAGGAAAAGGCGCAATCAGAAAAAGATTCCCACTCCAAAAACCAGGGTGGGAAAAAACCAAACTAACAATCAGGTACTTATACCATGAAAACATTTCGTAAGCCGAATGAGCAGCTATTTTCCCAATAGGTGGCCACTCAGTTACCTTAACTTAACTAAAAATATGAAAACATACATAAGGCGCCAACAGCACAAAAATATTTTAAACACCAAGACACAAAACAAAAAGAACCACCACAGAAGTATCGACTTGGAACGATCAGCAACATAAAGTTACTGGCGGGTTTAAATCGATTTTACATGGCCATAACCTCACCCTCAGCTACTGCAGTGGTTCATAACATTTAGTTAGTTCTTCGGTCCTCGTGGTGAATCTCTAACTAGTCAATGAATCATCAAGAACAAACAAATAAATCATGATAAACATCCTGATGAATCAAAAACCAGGACTCACAGATTGAGTAAGCTGCCCGACGATGGCGATCCCTGGGCGCCGAATAACTTACTAACTCCGGAGCAAAAGAAAAACATCAGTTGGACCCCGGTGGGCCAAGCAACAGACAAGAAGCTCCGGCCCCAACCAACTAAAATGAATAGCTTTAAGTCGGGGCCATCATAGAGTCTGACGCCAGACCCACCGGCGTGCAATTTAAAAAGGTAGCATAGTTATCAACCGTGATTGGGTTAAAAACTAAGCATGCAGACTGTCGCATAACATTCAAGTTATGACCTATACGTCTGTAACGTGTTATGATTTTTCTAAACTGAAAAAAAAATCACTACTTCCTATCAGTTTCTTCAATTTGTAAACCAAGTCACCATAAAATTCTGGTTCCGAAAGGCCCTCAATTAAAAGCGTCTTTAACCCAACATTGTATTTGGAAATCAATTCATAGTGTCTACGATAAAATTTAGAAAAGGTTTTTCGAAGTTTATGATACCGATAGCGTTGATACGATAGCATTTATTTCGAGCGTTGAAGTCTGTAACATGATTGCAGACTGTAGCAAACCTAATAAGTTGCGAAATGTATACACCATAAGAAGCACGACGAGGAACGTCACCATCCAAAAACGGAAAATTTACTATATCAAAATCAAAGTCATCACGCTTATCATAAATTTTAGAAGAAACAAATCCATTTGCAACAGAAAGATGAAGATCTAAAAAGGGGGCTTCGGTATCCGAGATATTGGCTTTGTTCAACTGTAGTTCAGATGGATAAATTTGATTGACCATACCTTCAAAATAAGGGTTGTCAATGTCCAAAAGGTCATCGAGGTACCTAGAAGTGGAATTAAAAGCCTCAATAACATCAGCTTGATTATCATGGTTAAGAGAATCAATGAAATCTCTTTCGTAGCAGTATAAAAATAAATCAGCTACGAGAGGTGCGCAATTTGTACCCATCGGAATTCCAACAATTTGTCTGTATAACTTGGAGTTTAACGTCCCACCATCAGCGCTAGCTAAGGTCATATGGAGACGGGGCCTGGGTTTAGAGTCCTATCCGACGGACTGGAGAAGCCCGGGATCGAACCTGCGACCCCTGGTTTACAAGGCGAGTGACATAACCTCTGTACCACGGAGGCTTCTAAGGTGGCCTGTTGTGGAGGTGAAGTGTGGTGGCCTGGTGTGGAGGGGAAGAGCAGTGGCCTGGTGTGTGGGTGAAGTGGGGTGGCCTGCTGTGGGGATGAAGCGCGGTGGCTTGGTGTGGGGGTGAAGCGTGGTGGTCTGGTCTTGGGTTTAAGTGCGGTGGTCTGGTGTTTGGGTGAAGTGCGGTGGGCCTGGTGTAGAGGTGAAGCACGGTGGCCTGGTGTGGGGTGAAGTGTGGTGGCCTGGTGTTGAGGTGAAGTACAGTGGCCTGGCGTGGGGGTGAAGCACGGTGACCTGGTGTTAAGGTGAAGCGCGGTGGTGTGATGTTAGGGGTGGGGGTGAAGTACGGTGGCCTGGTGTGAGCGTGAAGCATAGCAATACTGCATTTATGATCGTCTATTGCCTAGCGTTATTATTTGCATGCATTTTTCATCATTAAGCATACGTATTGGTTCGTTTTTGATGTAATAGTCATATATGAGTTGGCATGGAAATTCAGGATATAAAAAAGTGTAGGTAGAATTAAAGATTAAAGCTTTACATGTTCAGCGGGTAGTATTGGTTCTTCAATATTAGATTCGCACCTATCGAAGGTCTACTAATGCATGTCTATTTTAATGCATTTAACACAACGTTATGATGTATACTTAGGTCATTTTTGTCGATTTCTTGGGATGCTTTTTTATATGTTTATGCATATAATCCAGTTTATTTTGTAAAAACATGATACATTGTGTTCGTGTTTTCTTTTCCTTTATGCGCTTCGCACAATGATCGCTGGTCTTAGCACAATAATATTATGTTCCGAATTTCCTTTTGAATTGCATTTAATCAATTTCAATTAAAGCTTGGCTGATTTAAGATGGCGAATACATTTCAAGAAAATTAAGTTCTGTTGAAATTTTAAGCTATCGATCTTGACACATCCTTTCATCCGCAAAAGCACACTTTATTCATTTTCTGAATTTCCAATGATATGTCAAACGTAACCACGGAGTATAAATGTAAGATCTGCCAAGTGAATTGTAGTGGAGACTAGAGCTTATAATACAGCCACATCATCAGTTAAACATGTCCGTGGAATGTATACCCCCTTATACATCAGTTTTATATAGTAAAACTGGGGTTTGCAGGGGTATACCTATTAATTTCTTATTTTTGTTCCAAAACATAGATTGTGGGTACTCGTTAGAACCGCCTCGGCAAGGCGGTTCTAACGTGTACCCACAATCTATGTTTTTAGCAAAAATATTTAAAACATCAAAAGTTACCCAATGAAATTTTCAATTTTCGGTTTTGAAAAAAGTCTCTGTATATTGCCTGGGCAAGTTTTCGTAATGTGTACATCTTGCTGCCACTGTGATCCGTTTTAGATAGTCAATGATACAAAGACCATGATGCAGTGTCACTCGTGTACAGTGTAACATAAAATTACACCGGAACAAAATGACACCTGAATTCGCAAAGGCCGCGTATCTTAACCCTTTTTCCAGCGTTTAAAAACCTACTTCTGAAGAAGCTAAAAGTGGTACCACTGTTTATTCGATAAATGATCCCTAATGGTGAAGTATGGCCCTTAGATCAAAGGACTGTCATTATAAGTGTTATCACATCTCTGCATGGTGGTCATAAAGAGGCCCCTAAAGGATAATACCTGTAGTTTCGCTGTTTATTGATTTTACGGTCCCTGATAACCTTTGCAAAAGACTGCCTCCCTCTGCAATCAATATTGATTTTTCCTGTTTTGGTCCCTACCTGTATTCTGAGTCATTGTAAGGGCACTAGGTTTTCTAATGCCCTGTCCCTTATCTAATGACCCTCAATAGACACGGAAATAGGTCTTAAAGACATGCGGATTATGTCAAGCCTGACATCCTTGTTTAGATGATAATCAGTACCAATGTGATTATCAACAAAGTAGCAATATTCTATTCCATTTTGTTTAATTGCAGCAGGTGTACTGCAATCGTTTGTTCATGTGTTTTCTATTTCCGTTAGAAATTTGTCAGATATGTATGACATTTAATCAGGAACGTATGGGTTTAAAACAAAATAAGGCATAGCCTAAGGGCGAGCTACCAATAATATATAATCACATTTTATGATCATCGCACCAGGTAAAGTCATAATTTATTTGAATTTTAACTTTTATTAATACAAAACAGTCACAGTAGACAAAATGCATAATGTTGATTTTCTCTTCATACATATGTATTTACATTTTTATTGCAATCGCCCTTAGGCTAGATAAAAGTTCCTCATTTCCCAATACAACACATTAAGTCACGTAATCTAGAGCGGGGTGCCTTGGCACAACATTACTATTAAGCGCCAGCGGACTGGTATTTTAGGTAAATTCCACTGTCAGTTTTGTTTCGTTGGATTTCTCTGAGAGCTGTTTTAAACAACACCAGCTCTGTATATGTACGTTAAGAGCTGGTGACCCCAGCGCCGCAAATTCTATCGGTAAAAAATGACGTCGTTTTTGTTTCCTTACAACAAAATGGCACAGGCGCACAAGGTTGCGGATATGGCTTGGCGTTGCCAAAGGCGTATTTTATTTTTAACAGTAGCAAAATCACGTGCTTACTAAAAGCGGCTTTGCCACTTGGAGCTCGCTCGCTATCATAATTAAGCTAAAATGCTGAAAACTAATTCCCACAAATGTCATTTTATCATGAGATTAAATTAGAATTTATATTCCATAATTTATTTTTGCAAAGGTTGGAAATATCACATCTGTATGATTGAAAACAGTCATGAATGCTCAGGAACGTAGTGAAAACAAAATGAAAATAATAACTGAGGATGGACATTGCGATGTCTGATGGGCGTTGTGTTCAACGACATGAAATATACACGTACATGTAATCCATGTCAAGTAACAGAATTGTTGTTGGCTTATGTATGACAAAATCTATTCAATCACGTACATTTGCATTAAGATTTGAAAATTATGAACTAGTAAGCTATGACCAGGAATGCAAACTGCCGCCCCTAAATCCAAGGTGAAAATTAACCACAAATATATATGTAGCGCCGTCGATTGAAATGTAAGCTTTTTTCGGTTTATTGGTTAGGGGAATAAACTGGTCATTTAGTTAACTCCATCTATTAACCTATATTTGACGAGTGGATTTTCCAGTCCGATCATTAGGGTGAGTCCACTTTCATTTGTAGGGATGTCAGAAGTGATTTTTAAATTTTATTCAGTTTTTCGATGAAAATTCTCTAAGCAAACAGAATAGCCCCAGATGAGGCGCCGCGTTCTGCGGCGTCTCATCTGGGGCTATTATGTTTACCTATGTCCAATAAAAGGGACGCCAGGCTTAAATGAGTTAAAATTCAGGAAAATGTGATTTAAGTCAAACCACCCGTACATATACGGCTTAGTTGTATACTTTGGTGGTATTATTCTAAAGCACATGATTGGGTGTTATGACATCCTAATGTTGAGTAGAATTTCCATGAATTGAGGACAAACTCCCGACATGATCATTGCTGTTGACTGGGATCCTATGCCATAAATCAATTAAAACATATTTGATAATCACAAAATCTAAATAATCCTGTATCTGGTTCTTAGATTTTTTGAGGAGTATATCATAATACATAAACTAAAATATAAAAGTTTGATCCTTTGAAAGAAGTTAAAACATTCAAAGGGATAAAGTTTTGGGTCATACTGCGCAATTTCGGGTAGTGAACCCTCATCAATGACCCTTTTATAAACTGGTAAATACACTGCAATTTCAAGAATCTACACAAGGGTCGTCTAAATCAAAGACTGTCACACATGCCTAAACGGGGTTAAAATGAATCAATGTTTAGAAGATGGCTCTAAACGTAAAATATTTTGATACTCTGAATATTTTTACTGATCTCAAAGGACCGAAAGGACAAGGAAACAGGCTCAGTTGACGGCTTTGTTGTCAAGATGATTCGAAGCTTTTGCATAACTAAAACATTTGCTGTCAAGAAGCACTGTGGTAGATTGACGTCAGCACTTAAGTCACATTGTGCTAATAAAAGCGACTCCCTAATAACACCGAAATTGCATCTTGCCTTCTGACTGTTTAGATCAGACCTCACAATGTGACACTAAACGTTTATGTCTATGCATATCCAATACTTTCACCACAGACTTATGTCTGCGGACTCAGTACCTAATCTGATTAGTCAACGAACAGAGATGAGCCGCTGCATGGGAAAATAAACAATCTGCAAAGGCGAAAACAAAGGCGCAGATCAGTTTCGCAGTAACCTGCGAAGCTGATCTGCGCCTTGGTTCGCTACACGGATAGTACAATCCTTCAACTTTCTAAATCCTAAATTTCCAGCCTCTAACTATATTCTGTAACAATACAGCCCGGTTAGTGTTGAGCCTGGTCGGAACCCAAATTGTTGGTTTTCTTACGCACAGGCTCATATGTCAGTTTAGTTCTGTCGCGACACGATTATCTAGGTACAAAACATCCATTCAGGTCCGGTGAAACGGATTTACAAAGCTCGGGCTTCAAACGCAAAAGGAATTAATCTATCAATGTCATGTTGCAACAACTACAGTCCTTTTCAGCTTTCATAATCTACAGACAGACATTATTAAGATACACGACGGACAAGAAAGAAATAATATGGCACATTTGTCACAATCATAGGATAGGATGGCGGGAAGTGATCTCAAAACAAATTAAAAATCTTCAATAACATTTTGCAGACTATGCTAATGTTTTACGCCAAGTGTTTCATGTTGATGCTACAACAATTGATTAGTGTGTTACATGTACTGCCAATTAGACAAGCTGCGTTAATCATTGCTAAAACAGCGATTCTGCATTTTAAGGTCCGATTCTTTCTCTAACCTTCATCTTTTGGTGCATTTTAACTCTAATATGATCCACCCTTCACCAATGAATGCTTTGCTTTTTGCTTTCGGCTTGTCTGTCTTTCTGTCTGTCTGTTCATTTGTGAGTGTGTGCGTCAGTTAGTCACTATTATAAAACTTCTGAATGGTACATGCTAGGGATTTGAAATTTAAGATTCCTCATGAAAAAAATAATTAACCCATTTTTTTTTTCATGTCTGAGTTATGCCCATTTTCTGATTTATGTCCCTTTGAAAACAAAATTAAACAGTCGTGTGTGCAAGATATCTCAAAACGTGTTTGAGTCAGAGCTTTCATATTTGGTATACTGGTTGGGGCTGAGAAACAGATGACCTGATTAACTTTTGAAAACTCTACCACAAATTTGACAAAATGACAAAATTTTGAATTTGCATGGATTTTTTCCACTTTTCAGTGAAATTTGAAACTTTTGAACGGTGAATACTAGGGTTTTGAAATTTCATCCACAGATTCCTCATGACAAAATAGTTGACACGTATTTTTTCATGTCCGAGTCATGCCTCTTTTCTGAGTCATGTCTATTTGAAAACAAAATTCGAAAATCTTGTGTGCAAGAGATCTCAAAATGTTTTTGAGCTAGAGCATTCATATTTTGTATACTGGTTGGGTCTGAAAATTAGATGACTTGATTAACTTTTGAGAATTTTACTTCAGATTTTGCAGCTCCTTGCAGTTCTTCTCGTTTCTGCGTCAATTGTCTATTTTCATTACGAAAATAACGAGATTTTTACACCTGTAAAAATTGAAAAAAAAAAAAAAAAAAAAAAAAAAAAAAAAAAAAAAAAATCAGCAGAAAATGTTTGATATTATTCTTATTTTTGCTCAAAACATAGATTGTGGGTACACGTTAGAACCGCTTCGGTGAGGCGGTTCTAACGACTACCCACAATCTATGTTTTGGAGCAAAAATAAGAACAATAGGTATACCCCTGCATACCACAATTTTACTGCATAAAAGTGGGGTTTAAGGGGGTATATATTTCACGGACATGTTTTCCTGATGTGACATTTGCACTTTTTGCTGTTTATTTTGACTCGAATAATGTCTTGAAGACGTGCAAGCAGTAACAAGTAGGCAATGACCTGGAAAGGAATAATCAGAAAGGAATTCCCACTCCAAAAACCGTGGTGAAAAAAAACTAACTCGACAATTAGGTACTTATACTTAGAAAACATATCTTCAGCCGAGTGAGCAGCTATTTCCCAATAAGCGGCCACTCAGTCTGCCGAACTTAAATAAAAATATGAAAACGTACATAAGGTTTAAAGAGCACAAAATTCGTCCCCAAAACATACAACCGATGGAACCACAATAGAAGTATCGCCTTGGAACGATCAGTAATATAAAATTACTTGGGGGGGGGGGCTTTAATCGATTTTACAGGCGCCTAGCCTCACTCTGATCTTCTGCAGTGGTTCACAACATTTAGTTAGTTGTTCGGTCCTCGTGGAGAATATCTAACTAGACATTGAATCATCAAGGACAAACAAATAATTCATGATAACCATCATGATGAATCAAAAACGATGACTCACATATTATAAACTGTCCGACGGTGGAGATCTCTGGGCGCCGAAGAACTAACTTAAACCCGGAGCAAAAGAAAAAAACAACAACAAATGAACCCCGATGGGCCAAGCAACAGACAAGAAGCTCCGGCCCCAACCAACTTGCATGAATAGCTTTATGTCGGGGCCATCATAGAGTCTGACGCCCGACCCTCCGGCGTGCAATTAAAGACACATTTTGCATTGCATAACACCCTAATGACCTTCAGCAGACTACTGATAAGAAATCACAGGTAATGCAAGGGTGGCTTTACAGGTAGGGGCCATGAAAGGGAACCTACAGTCAATACCTGTGAAATATGTATTGTATAACAGAGATAGTATTTTTATCTATGATTATTGTCATCATCATTTTGGTAATTTAGATGATCTGTCCCTTTGGGTCTAATTCAGAAATCAAGAATATTGCAAATTTATTTATTTATTTATTTATTTATTTATTTATTTATTTATTTATTATTCAAAAAACATTTTCATTGAATAATTGGAACACACTTGAAAGTCTTGTGTCTAATAGCACTACTCACAGTTTAGAAGGTTCCTTAATCCAGTTTGTACAGTTTGATTATTACATGAATGAATGTTGCATGAACAATTGAAAAGGAAAACTATCATAAAACCATTTTACATTGAAACAAGGATTTTTACACGTTTTGACAGATAGTTATCAGCCATAATTGGGTTAAAAACAAAGCATGCAGACTGTCGCATAACATTCAAGTTATAACCTATATGTCTGTAACGTTTTATGATTTTTCTGAACTGAAAAAAAATCCATTCCTTCCTATACGTTTTTTTAAAGTTGTAAACCAAGTCACCATAAAATTATGGTCCCGAAAGGCCCTCACGTAAAAACGTTAAATTTGGAAATCAACTCATACTGTCTGCGATAAAATTTAGAAAATGTTTTTCGAAGTTTATGATACCGATCGCCCAGCTGGAGACGTTTGGCTGTTAAACATTTATTTCGCGCGTTGAAGTCCGCTACATGATTGCAGACTAATAATAGGTAACTGAGTGGCCGCCTATTGGGAAAATGGCTGTTCATTCGGCTTAAGATACATGTATGTTTTCTGAATGAGTGCCTGGTTGTTAGTTTAGTTTTTTCCCATCTCGGGTTTTGGAGAGGGATTCTCTTTCTAATTGCGTCCTTTCCTGATCGTTGCCTACTTGTACCTAATAAGTTGCAAAATGTATACACCATAAGAAGCACGGCGCGGAACGTCACCAAAAGGCCATCATGTTTATCATAAAGTTTAGAAGAAACAAATCCATATGCAATAGAAAGATGTAATCTGTCGTGTTGGCGTTATTAAACTGCAGTTCATGTGGATAAGTCTGAATGACCATGCCTTCAAAATAAGGATTGTCAATGTACAAAAGGTCATCGAGGTACCTAGAAGTCGACTTTTTAAAACTACAGTTGTATTTTGGCAGTTTTAAGTTGCCAAAAAATTCAAATTTTACCCTCATTTATTAAAGCCCTGTTAAGATCAAGACTAAGCCAAAAGGACGGCTGACCCCTAACAGCGATGGCACGCTAGCATTGCCGATAGAATGAGCGAATGTTGTCCAAAAGTCGTGTTGTTTTTGCACAATTGTATGATGATGGATTTTGGGGTCACAATGGTAATAAATTTATCACGTGTTAAAAACCAAGCAAAATGAATCAAATTTTGTGAAAAAAAAAAAAAAAAAAAAAAAAAAAAAACCTAATGTTGAGCGGATAAGTAAAAGTGCCGCATCATAAGTCTTAATCCAATCGCGCTTCTTTTATTCAATTTTATCCCTGAAATTTCTGGCGTTCGATTAGAAATTTTGTTTAGAGTAACAATGTTTCAGATGTCCTTTAGAACTGCTTTCTATAAACTTCCAATAATTCTTAGCTAATGGTCAATATATTTCAAGAAAATTTAGTTCTGTTGAAATTTAAACTATTTATAGTGACTCATTCTTTCATCCGCAAGTGTACAGTTTTATTTGTCTAAATTTCCACAGAAACGATGAACACATGTACGACTGTGTTTTTTGGATCTCGAACTTACATGTATCTTAAAGAATTACAATTTCGCATTCAAGATATTCTATGCTCAATTGTGATGGTTCGTTGGCAAATATCTTGCCAAGAGTAGTCTTTGTATCGACTACCCTGTTGAAAGTTGCAAAATTTCCGTTATTCTCTTTGGCTCCATGTTGCCAAATTCTAAAGGGTCACTGACGAGATGACGAGACTTTAATAGTCGAAACCGCGGTAGGGCCCATCCCCTTTCTTATTATTAATATGTTCACTGCTCTTAAAGGATCTCAGTTTTAATTTTATTTGCAATTACTGTAGCTGGTGTTGTGCCGTGTGGCGGCCCTAGAAAGTCTCCCCGTACATCATCCGTAGTGCAGGTTATATTTTCCTTTTGGTCCTTTGAGATCAGCGAGGATATTCTGAGAAATCACAAATTTATGATCGGTTAAGTTCATTTTTAACCAATGTTTAATATATTTGGTCTCATTTAGATAATACTAGTCTTTGTATCGACTACCCTGTTGAAAGTTGCAAAATTTCAGTTATTCTCTTTGGCTCCATGTTGCCAAATTCTAAAGGGTCACTGACGAGACTTTAATAGTCGAAACCGCGGTATGGCACATCCCCTTTCTTATTAATATGTTCACTGCTCTTAAAGGATCTCAGTTTTAATTTTATTATCTAATACTCTACAAAGGTACGAGTAGGCAAAGATCAGGAAATGGCACAATCAGAAAAAGATTCCCACTCCAAAAACCGAGGTGGGAAAAAATAAATTAACAATCAGGTACTTATACCATGAAAACATATCGTAAGCCGAATGAGCAGCTATTTTCCCAATAGGTGGCCACTCAGTTACCTAAACTGAAGTAAAAATATGTAAACATAGATAAGGCGCCAACGGCACAAAAATTTAAACACCAAGGCATGAAACAAAAAGAGCCATCAAGAAAAAAGTACAAGTAGGTAAAGATCAGGAAAAGGCGCAATCAGAAAAAGATTCCAACTCCAAAAACTGAGGTGGGAAAAAAACCAAACTAACAATCAGGTACTTATACCATGAACACATATCGTAAGCCGAATGAGCAACTATTTATTAAGTACCGCCTTGGAAGGATCAGTAGCACAAAATAACTGACGGGCTTTAATCGATTTAACACGGCCATAACCTCACCCTCAGCTTCTGCAGTGGTTCATAACATTAAGTTAGTTATTTAAGCCTATATAAAATATTATAGGGATCAAACACGCAATTTCATGCATTAAAATGAGCCAACGCAAGATCTTCAGAGATCTCGGCAACAAACTCTAATGCATTATGTTAGATAGTTATTTTAAAAGTGTATGCAAGTGAAAGCCTCGCTGTAAATAACATTACGTAAAACCTTACCGAAAACCAAATAATTCGGCGGTGAGCGTCGGAAATCTTGCGTCTACACAAAACAATGACGTGACGAACATGTCACGTCGCAATGACCGATGACGTAGACGGATTTTATCCAAAAACATGTTCAAATCGTACGTGAATTTCGTGATTTGAACATACGTTTTGTTGGTTGCGTTCTGTCTGAACACGGCTTCAAAGAGCTATGCACACAGATTTTATGCTAGCTCTTTTTATGTATGGACCGGAGGACCGGAGGGCCTTAACACACAAATGGATAAACGCATATTTCTTGATGTGGAAAACGACCCTTGTTGACAAATATAGTTTAGGTAGCTGGGTGGCCACCTGTTGGGGGGGGATGGTTGCTCATTCGACTTGCAGTGTGTTTTCATGGTATGTGCTTGTTTGTGGATTTGGTTTTTTCCCCAACTCAGTTTTTGGAGTGGGAATCCCTTTCTGGTTGCGCCTTTTCCTGATCGTTGCCTATTTGTACCTTTCAATACTGAGGTATATATTATATGAAAAATAACTAAGTTATAGAATTTTTATTCAATCCAAATTTAAGAAAATTGCAGTAGTAAAAATACTTGTAGACAAGTGCTCTTTGCATTGGATTCGTTTTAAGGAATGTTAAACAACATAAGAAATATACATCTTTTTCTACTGTTTACTCCTCAGACCATATAAAATTCTAACGCCAAAACTTCCGAATGGATGCCACTCTTTGAATCGACTATGCTGTTGAAAGTCGCAAAAAAGACGAAACCGCGGTATGGCCCATCCCTTTTCTTCACAGTTTTTTTCCATATCTCATTTTAAGATACATTAATCCTTTAACTCTACCATATATTATGAATTATTTGCTGTAAAGGTCGTTATAATGACAGATACTAAACTACATGTATAATACTCTCCTATTGTTGACATGTGGAGCAGTATTATAAGGGGCTATCTAACGTAGGGTGCGAACTGCAAATGAAATTATTAAGAACATGACCCTATAACGGACTTACCAAACACTGATTAAATAGATTGGCATTCTCTGTCAAAGGCCACCGACAGATTCATACCTGACAGTCGTTACACCGGAAATCATTTCCTTGTATAGGTTGTTATACAGGATACTTATTTATATTAATTTCCTGTGGCTACTTTTCTATTTGAGAGGGATAATCACAACTGCAACTTATATTTTTCATAAATCATGCGCCGCTGGTTAAGACATCTGACAGTAACATACGTGACTGCAAGTTCCAGGTTAATTCTTAATTGAAAACAATACAGCCACCAAGGCACATTAGCAACAGTTAAGTATCCGTTTTGAGACTTTCCTGACATAGTTCATTGTAGTTAAAAGCATTAATCTGTCAATGTCATTCGGCTGGAAGAGAAACGAGAAATCATAACGTCACTACAACAATAAAAAGCTAGAGCGAATTCAACGCTTGATTGTCAGTTTGTTGTTATCTAACAAAAGGTACAAGTAGGCAAAGATCATGAAAAAAGATTCCCACTCCAACACACCGAGGCGAAAAAAAAACCAAACTAACAATAAGGTACTTATACCATGAACATTTCGTAAGCCGAATGAGCAGCTATTTCCCCAATAGGTGGCCACTCAGTTACCTAAACTTAACTAAAATATGATAGCATACATTAGGCGCCAACAGCACAAAACTTTTAAACACCAAAACATAAAACAATAAGAACCACCACAGAAGTATCGCCTTGGAACGATCAGTAATATAAAATTACTGGCAGGCTTAAACCGCTTAAACGCTTAATATACTAATTTACATTAATTTCCCGTAGCTACTCCTAAGAATTCTATTTTTAGAGGGATTATTACAACCACAACATATTTTTTTCATCAAAACATGCGCCGCTGGTTAAGACATCTGACAGTAACATACGTGACTGCAAGTTTCAGGTTAATTCTAAATTGAATACAATACAGCCACTACGGCATATAAGCAACAGTTAAGTATCCGTTTAGAGACCTTTTCTGGCATAGTTCTTTGTAGTTAAAAGCATTAATCTATCAATGTCATTCGGCTGGAAGAGAAACGAGAAACATAACGCCACTGCGACAATAAAGAAGGTATAAGTATGCAATGATCATGAAATGGCGCAATCAGAAAGATATTCCCACTCCATAAACCGAGGGGTGGGAAAAAACTAAAATGACACTTAGGTACCAAGAAAACATATCGTAAGCCGACTGAGCAGCTATTCCCCGAAAGGCGCCACTCAGTTACCCGAACTGAAACTAAAATATGAAAACGTACATAAGGCTCAAACAGCAAAAAACTCGACTCCAAAACACAAACCAATTAGAACCACAACAGAAGTGTCGCCTTGGAGGGATCAGTAATATTAAATTACTGGGGGGCTAAAACCGGTTTTAAAAACTAGGACGAATTGATTATCATTTTAGTTATCTAACCTCGGTTTTTAGGGCTTGACTGTAGTTCTGATTGCAACAATTCTTGATATTACGAAAACATGCCCATGTTATTTACAGTGATTTTAATGTTTTAAAAAATGAAAAATTTCAGTAGAAAATGTTTGGTATTTTTCTTATGTTTGCTCAAAACATAGATTGAGGGTACACGTTAGAACCGCCTCGGCACCGCCTCGCCGAGGCGGTTCTAACGCCTCGGCAATCAACGATTTGGGTCAAAAATAAGGAAAAAAGGTATACCCCTGCATACCCCAGTTTTACTATACAAAAGTGGGGTTTAAGGGGGTGTCCATTGCACGGAGATGTTATCCTGATGGTTTAAGCGAATAAGGAAGGCTAGGGTACACCAGTATGCGTTATAATAATACGCTAAGCGTTAAGGCTCGGGCCAATTTGTAAAAAACATCATACCGACACGTCTAAAAACAATGACCTTAGCTCTAGGAGTGGACTTACAACACGAAATCAACTAACCAAACACTTACCGCACTGGTCCTCAGAAAACGAAACAGTGGTATATTATGTATCATGTTCTGTATACATGCAGAATAAGGACCAATAACATTTTCTCAGAAACCATGCATTGGATTTCGCTCAATAGATTCTGAAATTCATCTTGGCCCTATTCATAAAATTATCGTGTCCTCGGAACTTCCAACATATCTACCACAATGTTAATACATGTGACAAACTTAGAACAAAGATTTATCCCGCGGTCTTCAAAAAATGATGTAAGTGTGTCCTGGGCCTTCCTTCTACATCTTTAGTTTGGTCATCTACCGGCATGACTGTACATCTTCCGGGTCTTTCTGGCAAGCCTGACTGCACCATTTGTTGTAGGCGGCTTAAATTGTTATAACATAGAGTCACGCAAAGCTCTGTTTTGGTCCCAATGTAATTCATCACTGACACGCCATAGACAAAGCAACCTTGATTAATTGTTATTGTTAATAAACAACTATGGAGAAAATCCGAACCAGGCGAGAAACATATGCCATTGAGCGGAATTCGATGAGGTTATTATCAGAGAGCTGCGGACACTTCAAAAGATGATCGTGCCCATCTTAGTCTGTTAGCTTCTACACACAACCAAGTAACATAAAACAGAAGTACATGTAAAAAGTGGATTTTTAAATGATATTATTTATCCATTAAGTCAGTGTATTCTAAACTGGGTCACCCTGTAGTTTTACAACATACCCGAGCATCGGATACATGCTTCACGTTGGCATACATGTACAGTGGCAGTATTGCTTATGTTTGCCTTCCTACAATGAAGTTGTGGTTTATGAAACGTGTTTTCTTATTTATCACTCACATTTTGAGACATTTTCCAGAATGGGAGAAAGCTATGCGATGATGAATATATCTGGCTTATTACCTACGGCATGAAACTGTTGAAAATGTAGTCAGTGGTTGCGAATCAGTTTTGACATGAGTGTGATACATTAATTTTCTGGTTATGCAATGAATTATCACGACATCGCATAAATTCAATCACGAAATTTTTATAACTTTTTATAACGTTTACAGTGTTTTTCACATTTTTGTTATAACTAATTATGAATGTTTGTGATCATCAGTTATATTCATAAAACCTTTGATTGGAAAATAATTGATATGCTATGAAGTTATGGTGTTAGCGATGTGGAAAGGGGACTGGTAATGAAGAAAATTTATCGTATAAGGAAGAGCAGTCAAGTGATTGTAACACAATGAAATGTATGCCTATTTAGATAACGTTATATTATGTGGGGGTATTCGTGTTATTTGAGTGTCACGGCACATGTATCGTGTACAAAATTATTGGCACGGAAACACTTTTAATTGATGGTTTTGTTGCCAAGATGATTCGGAACATTTACATAGCTTAAACGATTGCTGTGTAGACTGACGTCAACACAATAGTCACAATCGACTCGGAAATAGCACCGAATTTATATCTTGTTTTCTGACTGTCCACAATGGGACATTTAACGTGTATGTTTCTGCATATCAAATACTCTAGCTATAGTCTTAGACTCACAGCCTAACGTTGTTTGTCAAAGAACGGAACTGTCAGTTTCATTCTGTCGCGACACGATAATCTAGGCATAAAAGAGCCATTCAGGTCCGATACTAACTACCGGCTTCAAAAGCAAAAGGATTTAATCTATCAATGTCATGGATCAACAACTACAGACTTTTTCAGCTCTCATAATCTACAGACAGACATTATTACGATACGCGACGAACATGAAAGAAATAATATGGCACATTTGTCACAATCATGTGATAGGATGGAGGCAATTGATCTCCAAAGAAATTTGAAAAGCCTCAATACTTTTTGCAGACCATGAAACAGAGTTATGCCAAGTGTTTGGTTTAAGACATGTTGATGCTACAGCGAACGATTGCCAATTTTGCAACTTCGCTAAACAATGCTGCATTTATTTTTCAGCATCCATCTTTTCTTGCACTTTCATAGGATTATTCCTCTACCCATTAATGCTTTTAAATTTGATAAATTTTGTGGTTTCCCTTACAGGAATAATACACTGATCTCTGTTCTTAATCTTTAGTATTATGTTGCAGATTTCCTTTAGAATTGCGTTTAATCAATTTTTATTAAACCTGAAGTGATTTTTAGATGGTTGATTCATTTCATGAAAATTAAGTTTTGTTGAAATTTAAATTTATTGATTTTGACGCTTTTTTGTTTTTTCGTCTTATTTATTTTTTTTTTCGTACATTTTACAGACACATGTGTGTTAAACACAGATGATTTAGTACGATGACGAGAAAATTGTGTTTTGGGATCTTAGATATTGTCTAATAAAAAGATAACATGTCCGTGTAATGTATTCCCCCTCATACCCCACTTTTATATAGCAAAACTGGGGTACGCAGGGATATACCTACATTTGTATTTTTCTTATTTTTGCTCCAAACATAAATTGTGGGTACTCGTTAGAACCGCCTCGCCGAGGTGACTCTAACGTGTACCCACAATCTATGTTTGCAGCAAAAAATAAGAAAAATATCAACATTTTTCTACTGAAATTTTTCAATTTTTACAAATTAAAAATCTATATATCACATGGGCAAGTTTTCGTAATGTATCTCCAACTCATTCAGGATATTCTCAGGTGTGATGGTTCGTTTTTAGCTCGCCTGTACGAAGGTACAGGAAGAGTTATTGCAGTCACCCCGGCGTCGGTGTCGGCGTTCGCGTTCTTGTTCGCGTTCGCGTCCGCGTTGCTCTAATGTTAAAGTTTTTGGTTAAAGTTTTTATAAGTCTATATCTCTTGAAGTTGATACTTTGCATGTTGGTAGATATCGGTCTGAGGTTTTATCCAGTACCATCATAACCCATCCTAGATGACCTTGAGGTCAAGGTCACAGACTTAGAAATTTTGTGTTAAAGTTTTTGGTTTAAGATTTTACAAGTCTGTATCTCTTGAACATGTTGATGTATCAAGTTGATACTATGATAGTTCGTCTCTCACTAATGAGAAAGACCATCATTATTTCTTGAATAGTGCTGATGTGTGTTGGTGAGTTCTTTGATGGCTGACTAGGCCAATTCTGGCTCTAAACTGTCGGTTGCAAGTAGAGCAAGTCAATGTCATAGAGTCTGCTGGTGGCACATTTGTTTTGGCTTTGCGCTCTCTTCGCTTTCTTTCAGCTTCACAGATTCTCTTCTTTTCATAGAGAGCTGCTCCTTTGTTGATGAGACTTCGCCACTTTGATCGCTCCTGTGCAGTCTGTTCCCAGTACCCCATTGGTATTTCGAAATCCTTCAGAGAGGCTTTGAGGGTGTCTTTGTAGCGTTTCTTCTGGCCACCTTGAGAGCGCTTTCCCTCCTGTAGTTCTCCATAGAAAACTTTCTTTGGAAGTCGCGCATCAGGCATTCTTATAACATGGCCAGTCCATCTTAGCTGTGCTAGCTTTAAGACTGTATGCATGCTTTGCATCCCTGCTTTCCTCAGGACCTCTGTGTCTGGAATCTTGTCCTGCCACTTGATTTTTAACAACTTTCTCAAACAGCTTAAGTGGAAATGGTTAAGTCTCTTTGCATGGCGTTGGTATACTGTCCAGGTCTCACATGCATACAAGAGGGTTGGCAGTACCACAGCCTTGTAGACTTTCAGCTTGGTGTCAAACTTGATTCCATTTCGCTCCCAGACATTTGCACGGAGTCTTCCGAATGCCACACTAGCTTTTGCAATTCTGGCAGTGATCTCATCATCAATATGCACTGCTCTGGAGAGAGTGCTTCCCAGGTAGGTGAACTTGTCAACAACTTTCAGTTTTTGCCCATTCACAGTGATGGTTGGTTCATTATATGGTTTTCCGGGGGCTGGTTGGTGTACAACCTCTGTCTTTTTTGTGCTGATTGTGAGATCATAGTTATCACATGACTGTGAGACTTGATCCATGGCTCTTTGCATTTTTGCCTCTGTGTTGGCATTCTTATCCATATCATCTGCATAGAGGAGCTCATCTAGCACATCAGTCTGGACCTTAGTTTTGGCTTGCAACCTTCTGAGGTTGAATATGTTGCCATCAAAACGGTACCTGATTGGAAAACCAGTGTCACTGTTCTGAAAAGCATCCATAAGCATGGCAGAAAACATCATGCTGAACAGTGTTGGTGCCAGAACACAGCCTTGTTTGACCCCATTTGTTACTTCAAATGGTTCAGAGAACTCTCCATCATTCTGCACACGTGCCTGCATGCCATCATGAAACTGCCGCACCATAGCTATGAATCTGGGTGGACAGCCAAACTTGGCCATGATTTTCCAGAGTCCATCACGACTAACAGTGTCAAAAGCTTTGGTGAGGTCAACAAACGTCATGAATAGATCTACATTCTGTTCTTGGCATTTCTCCTGAAGCTGTCTTGCTGTGAAGATCATGTCTATTGTCCCTCTGTCTTTTCTGAATCCACATTGACTTTCTGGGATAAGTCCCGTCTGATCAAGATGAGCATTCAGACGATTCAACAGAATTTTTGCAAGTATCTTCCCAGCAATTGATAGGAGGGAGATGCCTCTGTGATTGTCACAGACTTGAGGATTTCCTTTCCGCTTGTATAGGTGGATTATGGATGCATCCTTAAATTCTTGTGGGATAGCCTCCTTCCTCCACATACAGTGAAACAACTCTGTCAGTTTCTCTGCCATGGGTAGCCCCCCTGCCTTGTAAACTTCGGCAGGAATTGCATCTGCACCTGGGGCTTTGCCAGATGATAGTTGTTGAACTGCTTTTCTTGCTTCCGTAACGGTAGGAAATTCATCTAACAGAACATTGCACTCTATCTGTGGAAGTCTGCCGATTGCATCCTGATTGATGCTTGATGGTCGATTAAGCACACTATTGAAGTGTTCTGCCCACCTTTCCAAGATAGCTTCTTTATCTGTGAGAAGAGTGTTTCCATCTGCACTGAGCAATGTGGTGGCTCCAGAACTCTTTGGACCATAAATGGTTTTCAGTGCATCATGAAATTTCTTCATGTCCTTTCTATCCGCAAAAGACTGAATTTCTTCTGTTTTCTTCCTCAGCCAGGAATCTTGCATGTCCCTAAGCTTGGTCTGGACTGTCTTACAAATGTTGCTGTAGGCTGCTTTCTTTGATACTGAGCTAGTATCATCTTGATGTGCCTTGAGCAAACGGTGCTTTTCTTCAAGAAGCCTCTGAATTTCATCATCATTCTCATCAAACCAGTCTTGATGTTTGCGAGATGGATGGCCTAAGGTGCTTGCAGCTGAAGAAAGAACTGTTTTATGGAAAACTGTCCAGTTTTCTTCGGGGTCCTCTGAACTGAGATTCATTGCATCCAGTTGGTTGCAAATGTCTGTTAAGAAATCTTGTCTCATGCTGTCTTTATTCAGCTTTGAGACATCCAGTCTCTTAGGAGCTTTCTTGCCTTGAGGTCGCCTCGCAGGCTGTATTCTTAGGTTGAGTTTGCTGACAACCAGTCTATGATCTGTCCAGCAGTCTGCACCACACATAGTCTTTGTCACTTTAACATCCTGCCTGTCTGTTCTCCGCACTATGACATAGTCTATGAGATGCCAGTGTTTGGAACGGGGATGCATCCAGGATGTTTTGTTCCTATTAGGTAGACGGAAGACTGTGTTGGTGATTAGAAGATCATGTTCAGCACACTTCCTGAGAAGCAAGAGACCATTGCTGTTATACTTTCCAACCCCTTCTGGACCTATAACTCCTTCCCAGGTCTGGTGGTCTGTACCCACTCTGGCATTAAAGTCGCCAAGAAGGATAAGCTTGTCTGTGCGGGGTGTTGCAGAAATAACATTGTCTAGGTCATCATAGAACTTGTCCTTGACCTCATCTGGATTGGTCATTGTGGGTGCATAAGCACTGACAATAGTTGCATGTTTATTGCCTGACAGAGGAAGTCTCAATGTCATTAGACGGTCATTAATGCCTTTTGGCAATCCTGACAGCTTACCAACAAGTTCTGTTTTGATGGCAAAGCCAACTCCTGCTTCACGCCTCTCTTCACTTTTGCGTCCACTCCAGAAGAAGGTGTATCCAGCACCAACTTCTTTGATCTCCCCAACATCTGCGAACCGAGTCTCACTCAATGCAGCTATCTGTATATCATACCTCCCAAGTTCTCTGCCCACAAGGGCCGTTCTACGCTGTGGTCTATCTGACCCAGCACTATCCATTAAAGTGCGCACATTCCATGCGCCAATCCGTAAGGGGATTACTCTAGCTTTTTTCTTTGTATTTCGACCGCTTAAGGGGATCCCCGCTGATCGCGGTTAACCAGCCAGGGGGTTTGAAGCAGGCAATTGTTTAGGGCACCTTTTCTAGCCCCTTCCCCATGCTACGGGGGTGAGCAGTGCGGTCCTAAATAGGTCTGCTCAGTCACTCAGTCGACTGCCGAATTCTGCTTACTGCTTCTCCTCACAGAAAACGACCATTAGAACTGAGCCGCCTGTGTGCAGGTCTGCAACTACAGCTCCCAGTGTGTCCCACACCTGCTGCTTCGCCACTCGCCCATCGCCACAGGACTTTGTAGGTATGTGGGTGCAAGTGTGATGAAATTGTTGTGTATGCAAGTGCTTGTGTGTTGAGAAATAAGATGACATGCGCTATGAAATTGGATTATAGTGAGGAAGAGGTGCACAACGTCAACCTCACTCTCTAGTCCTCGCCCAGCTGCGCCCAGAGGCAAGACACAGGTCAAGACGTCTGGAGTTGGGTTTGGATGCAGTGGATGACCGTAAACATCTTTAGTGCCTTGTCACGCTCTGCATGTTCCACAACATGTTGCTGTATCGCTTTCTGAACCGTTGAATCAGATGATTTCTTCCGCTCCATCTACCGAAACAGTCTTTGCATATCTGGACTAGGCATATCCAGACACACAGGTTTGATTTTGGAGTTTCCTTCTCCTAGATGAATTGCTGGCCACAGCTGAAGAGCTCCATCTACCCTTTCTTAGGTTTTGTTTAGAGACCTGTAAACTCCTAGGAGGGCTGTCAACCAAGACTAATGAGTTCCCCCAGCCCAGCTAGATTTTGTGTAGAGAACTAGCTTAACTCCTAGATGAGTTGCCTTCCAAGGCTAACGAGCCCCATCTGCACCGCATGACAACAGGTAGTACTGGTTACATGTTACAGTAGCAGTTAAACTGACCTGACCTACTGATGGATCAAGTTGATACTATACATGTTGGTAGATATTGGTCTGAAGTTTTATGCAGTACTGAGGTCAAGGCCACAGACTTGGAAATTTTGTGTTAAGCTTTTCGTTAAAGTTTTCATAAGTTTGTATCTCTTGAACATGTTGATGGATCAAGTTGATACTTTGCATGTTGGTAGATATTGGTCTGAAGTTTTATGCCATACCATCATGACTCACCCTGGGTGACATTGAGGTCAAGGCCACAGACTTGGAAATTTTGTGTTAAACTTTTGGTTAAAGTTTTTATAAGTGTATATCTCCTGAACATGTTGATGGATCAAGTCGATACTTTGCAGGTTGATAGGTATTGGTCTCAAGTTTTATACTGTACTATTATTAGTTTTTATTACCCACCTTTATGACGTGGAGGTCAAGGTCACAGACTTGGAAATTTTGTTTTTAAGTTTTGGTTAAACTTACATGTATAAGTCTATATGTCTTGAACATGTACTGTATCAAGTTGATACTTTGCATATTTATAGATATTGGTCTTAAGTTGTTTGCTGTACCATCACGACCCACCTGATTGACCTTGAGGTCAAGGTGATGGGTAATAGATTTTGATAGATTTAGTGGCAAAGCACAAGTCAGGCGAGCCACGCTGTCCTGCGACAGCTCTTATTATATATGCTACAGCCCAGCGTCGAACGAATGACAGTGCTTTAACTGTAAAATTGGGTTCTCGTGTTTAACATAAAGACGGACTAAACAACAATTTGGTCAGACGAGTCAATTCAATGTCGTTTAATGCATCGATACATGTATTTAACTCAGAAACAGCTGCACAAATACAGACTTCAGAAATTTATGGTGCCTTGGAATCAGAATTTTATGGTAACTTGGTTTACACATTTAAGAAACTTATAGGAAGGAATATTTTTTTCTTTTCAGTTCAGAAAAATCATTTTACGTTACAGACGTATAGGATATAACTTAAATGTTATGCGACAGTCTGTATGCTTAGTTGTTAACCCAATCGTGGCTGATAACTATGCTGCCTTTTTTAAGTGCACGCCGGTGGGTCGGGTGTCAGACTCTATGATGATCCCGACTTAAAGGTATTCATTTTAGTTGGTTGGGACCGGAACTTCTTGTCTGTTGCTTGACCCACCGGGGTTCAACTGGTGTTTTTCGTTTGCTCTGGAGTTAGCAAGTTATTTGGCGCCCAGGGATCTCCATCGTCGGACAGTTTACTCAATCTGCGAGTCCTCGTTTTTGATTCATCATGGTGGTTATCATGATTTTTTTTTTGTCCTTGATGATTCATTGACAAGTTAGAGATTCACCATGAGGACCGAACAACTAACTAAATGTTGTGAACCACTGCAGAAGCTGAGAGTGAGGTTTGGTATCTGATATAAAATTGATTTATGCCCGCCAGTAATTATATATTACTAATCATTCCAATGCGATACTTCTGTGGTTCTTATTAATTTATGCCTTGGTGTTAAAACTTTTTGTGTTGTTTGCGCCTTATGTATTTTTTTTTCATAATTTTCGTTAATTTTAGGTAACTGAGTGGCCACCTATTGAGAAAATAGCTGCTCATTCGGCTTTTGATCTGTTTTCATGGTATGTACATGATTGTTAATTATGTTTTTTCCCACCTCGGTTTTCGGAGAGGGAATCTCTTTTTACGCCTTTTCCTGGTCGTTGCCTACTTGTACCTGTTTCCTGTCATATATTGGACTGAAGGTTTACTTGTAAATTTCATTAGTTCCAATGTCGGTCGCAGACACAGATTGCGGCCTGTAAACATGTAAATTACATGTACCTTTCCACGACGCTCATTGTCATCAAACGTCCAATCACTGAAACGACAGTCGTTAAGACTTACCGAATCATGTGGTCGTTTGTCTCTCACTAATAAGGAAGACCATCATTATTTCTTGGACAGGTTCGTGGGTGTTGGCTGACAAGGCCGATTCTAGCTCTAAATTTTTGGATGCAAGTAGAGCAAGTCAAAGTCAAAGATTCAGCTGATGGTCCATAGGTATTAGCTTTGCGTTCTATCTGCTTTCTTTCTGCTTCACAGATTCTCTTTTTTTTTCATAGCGAGGTGCTCCTTTGTTCACTTTGATCGCTCCTGTGCAGCCTGTTCCCAAAACCCGTCTAGCATCGTGTACTCTAACATTGGTATATCATTTGAGCCGCCTCGTGGGAAAACCAACAATGTGGTTTCCGAACAGGTCCGACACAAACCGGCCTGCACAAGCACAGAATAGAGCTATTAGCTTGAAATTTCGGATTTAAGTAGAAGAGGAATTATACTATCCGAGTAGCGAAAACAAAGGCGCTGATCAGCTTCGCGCTTACCGCGAAGCTGATCTGCGTCTTTGTTTTCGCCTATGCAGTTTGTTGGTTTTCCCATGTGGCGGCTCAAATTTTATTATACCGTACGTGGAATGCTTACATCGCGTACCTCGGGCAATTTAGACCCGCGCATTCATCCAAAAGGCCAGTATTTCAAATGCGAAAACTGAATATAACAATTTTTTGCGAAGTTCTCATTTAATATGAGTGTCTGTTGAATCCACAGTCACGGGCGCATCATATAACATAGTCCGACTTTTATTGGATTTTGAGAAATAAAAAAAAAAAACATTCTGTCTGCCGACCCAGTATAACCCCCCTTTATTTACGCCCGTCAACTCTCACACCGGAAACCGTCAACAGCTTTCACCATTGTGCAACGGCGGTGTAAACATTGTCCGTTTCCCAGGGGTGCAATATATATTACAACTGCCCTTGGTCCTATTCATCAAACTATTTTTATCCTCGGAACTTCAAAAAACATATCTACCATATTTTATATGTGACATTAATTTTAGAACAAAACTGTTTCCTTCAAAATGCTAATAAATGATGAGAGTGGCGCGGAGATGTTTATATTTCGGACCGATATGGAAATTAATCTATAGGCGGATGGAAAACAATATTGTCATATCAAAGAGGCATGCGAAGGCCTTTGTTGGTTCTACTGCAATTCATCATTGACACACCATAGACACCACTACCGTGATTAAATGTTATTTTGAGTAAACAGATGCAGAGAAAATTCGAACAATGGAAGAAACATATAGCGTTATCATTATCATCTTTTTGGGCACATGATGCGATGATACTAGCGTATTAGATGGTATACATTATGAAAACATGCCCATGCAAAATACTGTGCTTTTTAAAATTGTAAAAAATGTAAATTTTCAGTAGAAAATTTTTGATATTTTTCTTATTTTTGCTCAAAACATAGATTGTGGGTACACGTTAGAACCGCCTCGACGAGGCGATTCTAACGAGCACCCACAATTAATTTTATGTTTTGGAGCAAAAATAAGAAAAATAGGTATACCCCTGCATACCCCAGTTTTTCTATATAAAAGTGGGGTTTAAGGGGGTAGACGCTTCACGGACATGTTTTCCTGATGCACAATGATGTTACATTTCAGTCAAGTCACATAAATTCTGAGTACGGGGGATTCATCACGATAACATGCCTGTGTAATGTTTACCCCCTTATATCCAACTTTTATATAGCAAACTTGGGGTATTTAGGGGTATACCTAGTTTTCTTATTTTTGCTCCGATGCATAGATTGTGGGCACTCGTTCTCCGCGAGGCGGTTCTCACCTGTACCAACTATCTATTTTTTGAGCAAAGACAAAACAAATAACACAACTTTTCATTATAAAGATCAGATATCAAACCGTAAAATGAGAAAAAAAAGTATCAAGACACTTTTACATATCTTTGAATCTCACTAACAATTTGTTTTACACCCATGTTTCTCCAAAATCTCAACAAAATGATCTTAACGTCATTACGTCTGGGTACTGGTTTATTTTCGCGGTCGTTGGAATTGCGTTGATTTTTATATTTTATCTACAAATTGAACACTGCTATTGGTCACGAGAAGGCGATTTTCACATCATTAGCATGCAATGAATGCCCTTTTGTATCCCACTTTTACATCAGGAAAACAAGTCCGTGTAATATGTACCCCCTTATACCCCACTTTTATATAGTAAAACTGGGGTATGCAGGGGTATATCTATTTTTCTTATTTTTGCTCTAAAACATAGATTGTAGGTACTCGTTAGAACCGCCTCGGCGAGGCGGTTCTAACGTGTACCCACAATCTATGTTTTGAGCAAAAATAAGTAAAACATCAGAATTTTTCTACTAAAAAATTAATTTTTTACAAATCTCTGTATATTGCATGGGCAAGTTTTCGTAATGTACTACGTACATATAGTGAAAATATGGTTTACAGGTGTAAACATTTTCCTTTTTTTACCCAAGACATAGATTGTTGTTACCCGTTAGAACTATGATATAATTTTGATATCTGGAGCTTGTTTTCCAAGCACATAAGGATATTAGGTTAGCTGATAACATGTCATCGATGTTGTGGGGAAAAGTATTGCATGAAATGATGTAAACTGTGCAAACACACATCACGATTGAAGGCTTTAATCTCAAGCAAAAAGTAATCGCACCGCGTCAAGAGAAAACATGAATTAGGTTGTCTGACATTGTGTCTAAAATTATTCTTGCTTAAAGAAACGGACTTTACACATGATTGGTATATCAAATTTATGGCAACAAACAACCAATGCAGCCGAATCAGGTGATAAGCGGGTGATATGTGTCTTACATTTACGAAAAGCTGGATTGACCTTGACGCGTAACATCTTTTTCTAGAATCTCTGATTTCAATTCGTTGGAGGTTCAAGTGAAATTAATTAGAGACGATTGAAATGTAAATTTTGTACACGATATTGGTTCGATTGATGCCAGAGAGCAAAATGCAAATTGCAGGTTGTCAACTAAGTCAAACGAAACATAAAGATTTGTTTTCTTTCATAGCCGTTGAGTATCATTTTCTGGCCATCCTAACAGTATCTGTTTGATATAAAACGTTTCACAGTTATCGTGGTAATTCTGGCCAGTCTTACAGAATATGTTTGATATAAAAAGTTTCACAGTTATCGTGGTAATTCTGGCCATTCTTACATAAATTGAAGTAAATTGAAGTGTAAATTGAAATGTAGAGGGTTCCGTGCGACAAGCTTGTCTACATATGATTTTTCTACTCTGTATACAACATTACCACATAATCTAATTAAAGAAAAACTTCTGGATTTGATAGAGTGGACCTTCAAAAGGGCATTAAAAAACTATGGTTCACTTTATTTGGCATGTAATGACAGAAAGGCTTTTTTCACTTCCTCTGACCAAAGTCGGTATACACTTTGGTCATGTCAGAATGTATGCGACGCCTTATCCTATCTCCTGGATAATATTTATATTAGATTTGGGACCAAGTTATACAGACAAATTGTTGGAATTCCGATGGGTACAAATTGCGCACCTCTCGTAGCTGATTTATTTTTATACTGCTACGAAAGAGATTTCATGGATTCTCTTAACCATGATAATCAAGCTGATGTTATCGAGGCTTTTAATTCCACATCTAGGTATCTCGATGACCTTTTGAACATTGACAACCCTTATTTTGAAGGTATGGTCAATCAAATTTATCCACCTGAACTTCAGTTGAACAAAGCCAATATCTCAGATACTGAAGCCCCCTTTTTAGATCTACATCTTTCTGTTGCAAATGGATTTGTTTCTTCTAAAATTTATGACAAGCGCGATGACTTTGATTTTGATATAGTAAATTTTCCTTTTTTGGATGGTGACGTTCCTCGTCGTGCTTCTTATGGTGTATACATTTCGCAACTTATTAGGTTTGCTAGAGTCTGCAATCATGTTACAGACTTCAACGCTCGAAATAAATGTTTAACGGCAAAACTTCTCCAACAGGGCTATCGGTATCATAAACTTCGAAAAACATTTTCTAAATTTTATCGTAGACACTATGAATTGATTTCCAAATATAATGTTGGGTTAAAGACGCTTTTAAGTGAGGGCCTTTCGGAACCTGAATTTTATGGTGACTTGGTTTACAAATTTAAGAAACTTAAAGGAATTAATGATTTTTCTTTTCAGTTCAGAAAAATCATAACACGTTACAGACGTATAGGTTATAACTTGAATGTTATGCGACAGTCTGCATGCTTAGTTTTTAACCCAGTCATGGTTGATAACTATGCTGCCTTCTTTAATTGCACGCCGGTGGGTCGGGCGTCAGACTCTATGATGGCCCCGACATAAAGCTATTCATTTTAGTTGGTTGGGGCCGGAGCTTCTTGTCTGTTGCTTGGCCCACCGGGGTCCAACTGGTGTTTTTCTTTTGCTCCGGAGTTAGTAGGTTATTCGGCGCCCAGGGATCTCCATCGTCGGGCAGCTTACTCAGTCTGTGAGTCCTGGTTTTTGATTCATCAGGATGTTTATCATGATTTATTTGTTTGTTCTTGATGATTCATTGACTAGTTAGAGATTCACCACGAGGACCGAATAACTAACTAAATGTTATGAACCACTGCAGAAGCTGAGGGTGAGGTTATGGCCATGTAAAACCGGTTTAAGCCCGCCAGTAACTTTGAGTTACTGATCGTTCCAAGTCGATACTTCTGTGGTGGTTCTTTTCGTTTTATGTCTTGGTGTTTGAAAAAATTTTTGTGCTGTTGGCGCCTTATGTATGTTTTCATATTTTTAGTTAAGTTAAGGTAACTGAATGGCCACCTATTGGGAAAATAGCTGCTCATTCGGCTTACGATATGTTTCATGGTATAAGTACCTGATTGTTGGTTTGGTTTTTTCCCACCTCGGTTTTTGGAGTGGGAATCTTTTTCTGATTGCGCCATTTCCTGATCTTTGCCTTCTTGTACCTTTTTACAGAATATGTTTGATAATAAAAAGTTTCACAGTTATCGTGGTAATTCTGGCCATTCTTACAGAATATGTTTGATAATAAAAAGTTTCACAGTTATCGTGGTAATTCTGGCCATTCTTACAGAATCTGTTTGGTATAAAAAGTTTCACAGTTATCGTGGTAATTCTGGCCATTCTTACAGAATCTGTTTGATATAAAAAAGTTTCAGTTATCGTGGTAATTCTGGCCCTTCTTACAGAATCTGTTTGATATAAAACAAATTCCACAATTATCATGGTAACGCGTTTCCTGCAGAGAGGCGGTGAAACCACACACTTACAACACAAAGCGGCCTTCATGTCCGTTGATACATTAATGGGAATATAACGTGTCCTTCATGTAAAGCTTCTGGTTTAAATTTGTTCTTTGTAGGACTTAATCAGAAACCCAGATTGCTGATTTTCTCATGAGATGTCTCATATTACTAATATAGCACGGCTTAATGTATTCTGATACAGTCTGATTCCTTTCAACATTTCGGTTTAACTCTGTCATTTATATGCGTGCTTCATATTATATTGGTGTGTTTTCAATATTGGGGAGGTACTATACCTCTTTTCTAGTGTTTACAGTGCACATAAAAATGGCTAATACATGTAGGTGCCACATTTTAGTATTTACAAAACTTTATAACGTGAAGAAAATCGACACATCCATAGTGCGTTTTCTATATATTGATAAGAATATAACGAATCATTATTATGCACTGATACAGTTTTGTTTCTTTCACCCTGACGATTTACCACTGGCATAAGTTCTATAGCGAAATTCAGATGCGGAGAAGCGCCGCTGAGAATGGAGACAGGTCGCGTTGAACGCCTACCAGTTGAAAATCGCCTTTGTTTTCATTGTAATGGTTTGATCGTAGATGAACATCATGTTATTACAATATGCCCACTATACCAAGATCTTGGTGATACATTATTTGCTACAGCAAAGCTTTGATACTTTAAGTCACACAGATACACTATGTTCTGTCATGTTCTGTCCAGAGATGGTGCATTTAACTGCCAAAAGGTGTATGAAATTTTAATTAGGAGACGTAACCTAATTTACAGATAAATATTTATTGAACTAAAGACCAGATCAATGGTCTTGTGCTTCAACACTTTAAAATTGTAATCGAGACCTACACTGTATACTCTATAGATGCTTCGTTTCTATCTCCAAGTCATAATGATTTTAAATTGTCCTTCATGTTTTAATGTCGAGTTCAAACCCTTTAAGTAGATACACCCCTGAATTCGATACCATTGTTTTGTTTAGTGTCAGGTAGGAACATCAACTTTCGTCACGCGACCGTTGGAAATTTTTCACTGTCATAGTATTTTCGCTCACAACATAAAATGAAAGAAAATCTGCTTCGCACAAGTAAGTTTTATGTCAATAAGAGCTGGCGCAGAACAGCGTAGCTCACCTGACATGTGCTTTGCCACTAAATCTATTACCAGAGGACCAATGGTCCTGTAAACGCTCACCTGAGATCTTCTTCATATACCAATAAACATATTTGAATATTATGGTATTTAACCCCAGTGCAGGGGCAGATGAAGCCCTTGGGCCATTTTCTTTTTTTCAGAATAATCAATATTTTGTCCATTTGCCAATTTCCTGCTGATTTTCCCCCTTCAAATAACATTTTAAAAGCAGAAGAGCCCCTGGGGTCCATTTTTTTCAGAATCATTAAATTTCAGTCCTACTGCCCATTTCTTGCAAGACTTTCACTTAAAATGACATTTTAAAAGTTTTCCCCCATTCAAATGCATTGACGACCTATGTTGACTATGTTGACCTTGCCATAAAATAGGTCAAGGTCACCACAGGGTCATGTTTTATATATACATTGTAGTACTTGAGTCACCCATACTTCATGCAAAGTTTCGTTGAAATCGGTACACCGGTTCTGGAGAAGAAGATATTTTAAGGGTTTTTAACATATATGGGCATGGCGGCCATCTTGGTCATGTGACCTGGACTATTTATATACACATTGGTTCCCACTTCCTATAGATGCTTCATATAAAATTTGGCTTTGATTGGCCAAGTGGTTTCAGAGAAAAAAATCTTTGAAAAGTGTGTATGGACGACAGACCGGCCAAGGTCAAGAGATGACCTTGACCTAAATTAATCATATACCGTCATCTAATCCATTAGTTGTTTGCATCTACCACTTTTCAGATCTCAGGCTGCAATATTTTTCAAAAAATAGCTAATTTCCACTTTTCGCATTATAAGTCTATGGAAACTTAAAGTTACCATAGCAACCAGAGTTCTTATCCGACTGGAATAAAAAACACAAATTATGTAGAGGCCACTGTCAGGAACATGCATAAAAAGTACAGGATTCATCCACTTGACAGTTTCTGAGGAGAAGATTTTTGAATGTTTTTTTTTTTTTCAAAATTTTGCCCTTTATGGGGCCCCAGCAACCAATCAAAATAAAGGATTAGGACAAAACTCGCAAGAAACGTCAAACACTACTCAATAAACATTTCTGCAAAAACAAAATTCAAATTTTAGCGGAAAAATAGCCGATTTCCACTTTTCCCATTATAAGTCTATGGAAACTTTAAGTTGCCATAGCAACCAGAGTTCTTATCCGCCTGGAATAAAAAACATAAATTATGTAGAGGCCACTGTCAGGAACATGTATACAAAGTATAGGCTTCATCCCCTTGACAGTTTCTGAGAAGAAGATTTTTGAACGTTTTTCGAAATTTTGCCCTATATGGGGCCCCTGCAACCAATCAAAATGAAGGATTAGGACAAAAGTCACATGAAACGTAGAGGACTACTCAATAAACATTTCTGCAAAAACAAAATTCAAATATCTCCAACAAGACAGCAAAAACTGGCAATTTTCACTTTTTTCCATTATAAGTCTATGGGAAGCATAAGTTGCCATAGCAACCAAAGTCCTTATCCGATCAAAACAAAAAACACAATTATTCTTTCCCCCTACCTGTAGATGGTGTATGTGTAATATGAGAACAATTGGCCCAGCGGTTTCAGAGAAGAAGATCTTTGAAATTGTGGACGACGGACGACGGACGACGGACGGACGACGGACGGACGCCGGAGCATGGGTATACTATAAGCTCACCTATGAGCCTTCGGCTCAGGTGAGCTAAAATCTATGACACATGACCTTGACGTCACTTCGCTTCACTTCACTTCACCTCAAGACTTCACTTCACTTCACCTCAAGATCTCTCAGGTGGGCCGTGATGGTACAGCATTAAACTTCAGACCAATACATGTATCTACCAACATGCAAAATATCAACTTGATCCATCTATATATTTAAGAGATATATAGTGAACAAAAAAAGAAACACAACAATTATATTTCACTAAATTTTGAGCTAACTTTGATACAATCAGAAATCATTGCATTTTCTACTTCTGCATTAGATATATGGCTTCCGAATGCAAGAAACAGACTTTCATTTTCAGATGCGTATTTACGGAGTAATTCAATGCCGACCATGGGCATGCTGAAAGTGGAAAACCACACAGTGCGCATGCGCGAGCATTAAAAAATGGTACGATTTAAATCCGCTCTAAACCAGCATTCAAAATCACAATGTACCACTCAGCAGATAACTCACACGTTAAAGTAATAAAATGAATAAAATTGAAATTACCCCCCTTTCAATTAAACATATAGGGATTTTGATGGTTTTAATTACTGAGTGACGAGCTTGTGTGTCGTTGAACTTTATTTCTTTTTCTTGAATTTTAATTAGGGAGCAGCTGACATTGTTTCTTGGTGATATGGAGTTTCAAAAGTGTTCGCATGCGCAGAGCAGATCAGTCACAATTTGCATTATTTAAGACGACACAAATTTCTCATTCAATTTTTATCGAAATGAAAATCAGTTTTTGCATGATATACCCTACAGTTCTAAAAACATTAAAAAAAGCTTTAATATAAAAATTATAAGTCTTTGAACTTGAACTCAATGCCACTCAGGTGGGTCATAATGAAACAGCATAAAACTTGAGACCAATATCATGAAAAGTACCATCTTGATCCATCAACATTCAAAAGATATACACTTACTAACACTTTAATAAAAACTTTAACAAACATTTCTAAGTCTGTAACCTTGACCTCTGGGCCGTGATGGTACAAAATAACATTTCAGACCAATATCTATCAATTTATAAAGTATCAACATCTACACATTCAAGAGATATTAACTTACAAAAACTTTAACCAAGAACGTCAGCACATAATATGTAAGTCCGTGACCTTGACCTCTAGATCACCCAGGTGGGTCTTGATGGTACATAATTAAACTTCATACCAATATCTACCAACATAAAGAATGTATCAACTTAATCCATCGACATGTTCAAGAGATACAGACTTATCTTCTGTGGTGGTTCTTTTTGTTTTATGTCTTGGTGTTTAAATTTTTTTTTGTGCTGTTGGCGCCTTATGTATGTTTTCATATTTTTAGTTAAGTTAAGGTAACTGAGTGGCCACTTATTGGGAAAATAGCTGCTCATTCGGCTTACGATATGTTTCATGGTATAAGTACCTGATTGTTAGTTTGGTTTTTCTTCCCACCTCGGTTTTTGGAGTGGGAATCTTTTTCTGATTGCGCCTTTTCCTGATCTTTGCCTACTTGTACCTTTATATATATATAAACTTTAAACAAAAACGTTAACATTTGAGCAACGCCGACGCCAACTCCGACACTAACGCCAACGCCAACTCCGACAATAACGCTGACGCCGCCGCCGGGGTCACAGTGACTGCAATAGCTCTTCTTGTACTTACGTACAGGCGAGCTAAAGCATTTTAGCTATAACAATCTCTCATAAAATGTCAAACAAGTTAGGCATTTGAGAAAAAATGTGTGTTTATCGGTCTTGTGCTGCTTTGGTATAATAGGGAATAATATTGGAGAAGTCAATGTCCACACATTTCAATCCATCCCACATTAGAATGCTGAATCCAGCCAAATAAATGACATTGTTGTGACTATTTAGAGAAGTGAATCCGTATAGCATGATAAAAGGCAGCTTGCAGTTTTTTTTCTTTTTAACTGTGTTCACCCTCAATAGGAACAAATTCCTTTTTGAAAACAGTTTTTTTTACAGGTTAACGGCCATATATATTAGATCTCAGGTGAATGTTTACAGAACCATTGGTGCTCCAGTCATACTGTGCGATCATCATATTAATTGGTCTAGCATTTGTGAATGCGTCTCGTTGTGAGACACTCTGTTCTCGGGGTTTTCGAAGAATCATCGCTTGCCAGGAAGGGTAAACTGATAGCTCCTGTCAAATGTGATAATGGAAAACGACCGATACATAAAATATGTTCTTTATTTCTTGTTTCTTTTTGGTGAAAACAAGTGCGCTGATACTACATCTGTGCATTTGCTTAATCAGATTTCCTCGGCATTTTGTTCACCATGTGCGTTGTTTAGACGTCAGTAGAAAAATGATAACAGCTCAGACAAAAATAACAAGATTTGTCAATTGAGACTGGTCAAGTGGCCAATATGCTGAATCCGAATCAGTAGCAGACTAAGTTTGCTATAACATTACGAATACAAAAGTGTGCAAAGGTCCTTTTGCTTATTTTTTACAGTAGCTATTTCGTGTTTCCATTTTTGGGCTCCCAAAGCGTTGTAGAAACGCAGTGGCAGTGCCAGCGTAGCAAAAATGTCACCTAAGCATACCGAAAGAGTGGAAGTCCCAAATTGTTTGCAAATAAGTCGTTTTGTGAGAAAACTAACAATGTGGTTTCCGAACAGGTCCGACACAAACCGAGCTGATGGTTAGAAGCTTGAAATTTTGGATTTAGAAAGAAGAGGAATTGTACTATCCGAGTAGCGAAAACAAAGGCGCTGATCAGCTTTGCAGTTATTGCGAAGCTGATCTTCGCCTTTGTTTTCGCCTAATATGCAGATTACTGCCATCCCTCCAGATTGATATACAAACACAACTTCAAAAGGTAAACCGAGACGAGACCTATCGGCCCTGGCTCCATGTAGGGGCCAGTATGAACATTCACACGATTCACGGAAAAACAGGCTTATCCCTGTATACCCCATTTCATTGCGAAAACTTGCCCATGCAATAAACGGAGATTCTTTGAGCTTTAAAAATTGAAAATTTTCAGCTGAAACATTTTGATATTTTTCTTATTTTTGCTCAAAACATAGATTGTGGGTACACGTTAGAACCGCCTCGGCGAGGCGGTTCTAACGAGTACCCACAATCTATGTTTTGGAGCAAAAATAAGAAAAATAGGTATACCCCTGCAAACCCCAGTTTTACTATATAAAAGTGGAGTTTACGGGGGGATTCATTGCACGGACATGTTTTCCTGATGTTACTATATAAAATTGGAGTTCAAGTGGGTTTAAATTTCATGGGCGTGTTGTCCTGATGGAAGCTGCTGAAAAATACATGATTTGATCGCCGTGTAGCCTTAAAACCACATCTCTGTATAAAATACAAATAAATACACGCCCAGGGTTTATTCCCAGTTGGATTTTGGGCATTTTCAGATTCCAAAGCGTTACGTCAAACGGTGAGAACAGAAATAAATCAGAGTTTCGCTTTCAAAGCGACGCTGAAAATCACTCCAATTTATTATAATTATGTAATCGAAAGATGATTTGAAGAAGTTTGTTCGAATGTAATGTACATTAAAATATATGCATATTAGTATATAAATACATTATGAGAACATGCCCATGCCAAATATTAATTTGTCTGCGGCTGTAAAGATTGAAAAAAAAAACAAAAAAACAACAATCAGTTGAATATTTTAATAGTTTGGATGATTTTGCTCAAAACATTTATTGTTATTGAAGTACACCCCCCGATATATGGTTTGGAGCAAAAGTATGAAAAATAGGTATACCCCTGTACAGACAAGTTTTACCATATAAAATTGGGGTTCAAGGGTGTATACTTTTCATGAACATGTTTTCCTGGTGGTGGATCAAATGACGTCAATAATAATAATAATAATAATAATAATAATAATAATAATAATAATAATAATAAATAATAATAATAATAATAATAATAATAATAATTAAAGAAAGGTAGCTAATGATACACAATTGCCACCTGTTAAAGAGGATAACGTGTGAAGCACAATTGCCAGTCTTCCACACGGTCCTCCAGTACAGTCATTGATTGTTTTCGGACCCTTTTTGTTATTATTTCTAGACTGTTTTCATGCGGTGTTAGTTATGCTATATTTTTTTGGGAAGAGAATCCAGTACTCGACCAACCAGGTAGTCAGTCACTGGTACCGTGTTTAACGTCCTTGGTATTACGCAACCCTGTATCGAACCTGCGACCTCCCACTCCCGATGAGGACGCTCTAACCATTGCGGTAACGAGACCGACGCCAAGTCAACTTTTAAATAAACCGTTGCCGTAAATTTTTACTTGAATCTGTTCGTTCATCAATAACTGCATATAAAATTAGGATTAAGGTTAACCGACAATTAAAAGAAAATCTTTCTGAACAGTCTATAATAGTATTAGGTCAAGTGTGAACAGCGGTATTTACTTGATGTATTAATTACGTTCGAAGATTTAGTTGCAAGCTTAAGCAATACTAAAGTACATGATTGCATTGCAGCAAATGTATTCTGAGTTCCACAGCCAACGCAACTCGCCATTTAAAGAAATATCTTTTAGCCCAGTAAAATGGTTGGATGACCCAAAACAAATTGCAACACAAATCCTTTTTTGATTTTCAATAACCTTAGACCTGTATTATAAACATACTAAAAGTATACCGGAATCGGAAGATATGAAATTAGATTTTTTCACCATCTTTATTAAAGGAGGATTTTCGTTACTACAAAACTACAGCTAGTACTTTAGATGGGTCTATGAATAATTCTAGGTTGAATTTTAAACATAGAAACACTCATTATGCTTATTCTGACATGTTTCTTACAATTTAAATGTACAAAAACTTTAAAATGTGTCAATTTCAGTAAAAATTCAACTACACCAAGCACTGATTTACCCCACCCACTAATGAAAATTTGAAAATTCGTTTTTTAAATAATCCAGATTTACAGGTGCACTGAAAGTGGCTCAAGGAGAAAGAGGAAGGTAATGTTTGTAATTTAAGATGGTAAAATTATTCCTAATTTAGTTTTCTTTTCCAGATGTTATAATCCTAATTGGTGCAGTGTAGCTGTTTAAGCTTTCATGAACGTCAATATATTTTAAGAGTCACATAAGACAAAAATCAGACCAATGATCAACATGGCATTGTTTTAGCATTCATATGACACCATTTTAAGCTGTCTTGGACATCACCAACTGAGTAACAAGAGATTTTGTAAGTATAGTCCCTTAGCTTTTTAGCAAATTTGCCTCAAATTATACGGTGTTCATTCATAATTTAGAGTATTGAAGTTAGATGAAGCTGAAACTAGACAACAGGTGACTAGTATCTTTTATTTAGCAATCATATGACAGCATTTTAAACTCTTCAAGACCATCAGTGGCTGAATTAAAGAGATTTTTATGAATACCCCTTTTGTAATTTTTCTCCAATTTATAACGTGGTCTTTTGTGTTTTAGAAGATAGAGGTAAGATAAACCAATTCTAGATGTAGCAGTTGACCAGTGTATTTTCTTAGCAATTATAACACTCTTCTCAGCTCTCAAGAAGCTTCAGTAGCTAATGTACTAGAAATGTTGTTAGCATACCCCCGAAACCTTTTATTTTTTGCTCACCTGAGCCTGAAGGCTAACAAGATGAGCTTATAGGATGGGGCCCGAGCTGTCGTCCGTGTGTGCCTTCACACTTTCAAATACAAATATCTCCGCAACAAGTCTGCCAATTGCAATGGAATTTTACATGAAGCATTATTGGAGAGGGGGAAAAGGTTGCATCAGGTTTTGAGCCAGGTGGAATCAGAACTCTGGTTTTCATGGCAACAATTTTTATATGTCCAATAGCCTTTTAATGGGAAAACATAAAACAATCCGAAACCACAAAGCCCAGAACTCCTCCAACCATGACCCTGGGTTCCATGTCCATAAAAGCCACGCTCCAGAGGCATCATCATCTGCCATAGACTTATGGAAATACATGAAAAAATGTTTGTCTCTGAAACCGCAAGACCCAAAGTTTGCTTATTTGGTATGCAACAATGTGACGGAGCTCTACATAAATACTGTCAATCATGACCCTAGGGTCATATGGTCACACTCTGGGTGTCATTGTAGGACCCTGACCTTTAAGGTTGATTTTTAGCAAACCAAAATGGCGGACAAGAGGACAAACAATTCAGACAAAGGCTATTCTGTTGATGTAATTAGGGTTTCCAGGTCACATGACGAAGATGGCTGCCATGCCCATATGTGGTAAACCCCTTCAATAATCTTCTTCTCTGGAACCGATGGACTGTTTTCAATGAAACATGACATGTAGCATATATGGCTAAATTACAACAATGTATATATAAATGAATATAAATCATTACCTTCTGATGACCTTGACCTATTCTACGCAGTGATGGATTTAGAGGGGTTCCGGTGGTTCGCTTGAATCCCCCTCTGGGACCATATTATTTCAGTTTCATGGGGAAAATGTTGAAAACGAATCACCTCTTGGTGGATTTGAACCCCCTTCCCAGAAATCCAATATCGGCCCTACTACTGCAATGTCAACATAGGTCGCCTATAAATTTGAATGAGGAAACTGTTAAAATGTCATTTAAAGGGATCATCTTGCAGTAAATTGGCAATAAGACTGACAATTTGTGATTCTGAAAGCAAAATGGGCCCCATGGGTTGGCCGGTCCCTACCCCAGGGCAATATACATGTATACTACCATAATGCTCAAACATTTCCTTTGAAACCGCTTTGCCAATCGAAGCCAAATTTTATATGAAGCATCTATAGGAAGGGGGAACCAATGTGTATAAAAATCCAGGTCACATGACCAAGATGGCTACCATGCCCATATACAATGTATATCATGGGCTCTTTTTTTGGGGTTGGGGGTGTTTACCATTTTTTCTTCATTTAATGAGGTAGCCGTCAGATACGTTTTGACAAGTTGATTCCAAAGGATCTTACCTTTATGTTTTATTAGCAACCATTTCCAGAATTTTCCAGAGTAATTCTAATGGATACCAAACGTTAACAAAACATGTCATCAATACCATTTTTAAAGGTCACGGAAATTACAGTTGGTAGTCCATACTAGCCATTCTGGCTATATTAATGAGCCGTCGCACCAGAAAACCAATCTGCATATGCGACACCAAAGGGGCAGATCAGCTATGCAGGAACAGAACAGCTGATACGCGTGGATAGTATGATGCCTATTCCTCCTACATCAGAAATTTCAAGCTTTTAGCCAACTGCTGTGACTGTACAGGCCTAAGTTTGTGTTGGACCTGGTCGGAAACCCAGATGATTTGCTGTTGTAATGCAGCTGCTCTATGTCTATGATGAGAGAAGAAACTCATCATCATGGTCCTCATCTTATACACAAATATCTCCATTTGCAATGAATGGTCTTATAGCATTTGTGCCTACTGATAAACAGAATAAGCCATCAGACAGTTAACTTGTTCTATAAATTTATGGAATCTTACACTGATAAGCCCCAAGATGCTTGACAAAGCCTCGCTTAATAACCTTTTCAAAGACTTTGCCTGTCATATCTGCTTAAATGTATATTCTAATAAGATCCTGTCTTCTGCAAGACGTTCGGGAATATTAACTAACAACTGCATGTATATGCACTGAAATACGAGTGGGTGGGGTAATTCAGTGCTTATTGAACACCAATAACCAATTTAACTGAGCAAAAATGATCGAATCTAAACTCTTTAATGCACATTTCAAGTTTAATCATTTCAGAATAATTCATGAACAAAAATATATAGCCATAATGTAAAATCACAATATATCACATGCACTGCTTTAGTTAGCAAAATATGCCAAAACGTACTCCAGAAAAGACGAAAAAAATCAAATTTCATATTCTCCGATTTTGGTATACTTTTAGAATGTTGTTTAGGAAGGTTGTTTCTCCACAAAAATCCAAGAAACATTTGTGTTGCAATTTGTTTTGGGTTTACCTAAAAAATCTTTATTTTTATTAGACTATTTCTGTAACTTCGGCCGATTCCTCTGCAATTCGATGCAGCCGAATGACTCTCAGAAGCAACCCGTGAACACCAATTGTCAGTCTTGACATGTTTGCTTACAATTGGTTGGTATCTGGTGAAGTGGTAATTTTGCAAATCAGCTATTTTGATGATTTTCTTGCACAACTGTACAAAACCACTATATTCTTAAACATCGAATAACGAATTTCCCATAGCCGCGATACACTTTATTCTAAACGGCTAGGTTGCTATCACGTAATGTAGCATATGGTGGCATCTGCCGTGACCAAACGACGTTGAACGTTGAAAAACAGGGACCAGTTGTTCAACTTAACGATGTCGTTAGTTAACGATTTGTTAAATTTTCAAGCATGAATATTACAAGTACACTATTATTTTTGTTGATAAAATGTGAGAATCCTTTGCATTGCCAAGGATTCTCACATTTTATCAACAAAAACTAACAGTGTATATATTTGATAACAAAAGATAAATAGAATCCATCATGGGTGTCCAGTGGAGATAGGAAAATTCCAACCCGAGGGTCCACCCGTTCCAGTGGGAAACGAGGCTCGCCGAGTTTCCCACTGGAACGGTGGACCCGAGGGTTGGGATTTTCCTTTCTCCACTGGGCACCCATGATCGATTCTTTTTCTTACATACTCCGATTTTATATTTTTACCGGTAACGTAACCTGGTACCGTGCTTTAACCCTTGTGACGTTGTGCATATTACGGATGTGACGTCATCGTTGTCAAAGTCAATAGAGATGTAGTTTTTATTTGTTTTTATTTTAAAACGAGCGTGATTCAAGAATACTCGCTGTGAAAAACATCACTTTTGTCTAGTTTTGGTGAACGCCATTGCTGCAAGCAGTAGAAACGATCGAATTATATCGCGTGCTTTTCTTATCTTGCATGAGCAACCAAACCAGCAGTGTAAGATCGATTTATCTACCACCACTAAAATACCGGAATTTTTCTATCTTTATGATAGAGGTATGTAAGAAAACAGTGTATTTGCTTATGTAGTCGGCATTTACTTAACAAAAATGAGGTCTTAACGATGACGTTACATGTAAGTTAACGAAGTTTTTAACAACTGGCCCTATGCAATTTACGGGCACTATACATCAATGGTAGTTTCCGGCTTTGATCCGTTATTTCCAAAATAGAAATTGACATTCACTTATTGGGCGATCTTCCAAGATTGTTTCCCAAAAATCACAGGCCCGCGCACGAAAGACACGGAAATACTATCTCACTTTGAATGTTTTTACTGCTTCCAAAGGATCAAACCTTTATATTTTATTTTGTACCCTGATGCATGTATCGACGCATGCGCAGTAAAACCTTAAAACTGATAACACCAACCGTTTTTCAAATCATTATAATGCTGATATGGCACGGAAGTTTTCATATACATGTAATTGGCAGATGCAATGGATGAGAGGATAAAATAGGGTTGCGTTGGATGTGGAACTCAACAATTATCATACTTCGAACTACACAGATGATTATATTATATGGTTTACTCCCAGTGTCGTCTACTCTCACATCGTCAACTCCAGTTTTGTTCGCAACCATTTCGCCTATTCCAACTTCGTCTAAACAGAATTCAGTTTCCCCATTTTGTCTGTTCCCATTTCGACTACTCGCATTTTTGTCTATTACCATTTCGGCTTAACCAACTTCGTCTATTCCCATTTTGTCTTGTCACGTATAGTCTACTCCCATTTCTCTTAACCTCAGTTTGTCAACTTTAATCTGTTTCGTCTATTTCTTTTTGGTCTACTCCAACATGGCCTACTCCCATTTTATCGAAACCCATTGCAACTTCTCCCGTTTTGTCTGCTCCCTTTTCGTCTATACCCGTTTTGTTGCCTCAATTATCTCGGGTAGTCCCATTTTGAATTTTTTGATTTACATAATGAAAATATCATAAAATTGTTAACCCAGAAAATATTTCCAGCGTTACAAGGACAATGACTTTGCTGACAGGAATCTATTAACCAGTATGACATGAAACCCTATTCAAATAGTGGATTGAACCGACAAAATTAGAAGCAATTTCTATTGAAGATGACAAGCTGAACATAGTTGGTAACTTATTATCTCAGCGAGGTCAATGACTGACAAAGGTTATACTTAAATGAGAAACAAAGCAGTACTCGATAAAAATATTCATTTATTCGTTCGGTAAGATTGATGTGACTGACATTGGTAAAACTACACAATTATTATGTAATATTAGTAATGGCAGACTCAAAGACGTGCATTTAAAAGACATTGGTCAACTAGATATATTTGCCCGGTGAGGGATATTTGACTCGAATTAGCAGTATTAGCATTTGTTATGTCATTTCGAGATTATCTGCCGTGGTTGGAAGGTTGGGTTGGCACATTACATGAGCCGTAGCTTCTATAAATAGCACAGCCATTCGATGCAATGTATCATACAAGTACAATCTCTGACATACTGCGTCAGAGAGTCGACTCTTTGGCTCAGTGGTTTAAGCATTGGATTTCTACCCCGGCGGTCCAAGTTCAAATCCCATCAGGGACGTGGGATTTTTCGAACTATGCACCATTTCTTAGTCACGAATTTTCATATTTGTAAGATGGGGGCTCGTCGGAAATGGACCAACGGATCATATAGTCAAAATTGACTTTTTCGTAATCATAAATGATTACTTTCTCGAAATGGGGGTGTCTTATATCCCATTCATTCGAGATTATCTGCCGTGGTTGGAAGGTCGGGTTGGCAGATCACACGATGCGTAGCTTCTATAAATACATGTAGCACAGCTATTCGATACAATGTATCATACAAGTACAATCTCTGACATACTGCGTCAGTGAGTCGACTCTTTGGCTCAGTGCTTAGAGCATTGGATTTCTACCCCGGCGGTCCGGGTTCAAATCCCATCAGGGACGTGGGATTTTTTCAAACTATGCATCATTTCTTAGTTACGAATTTTCATACTCGTAAGACATTGCAAACATCTTTAAGTAGATTGCTAGATATTCAACTCATCATTTTCGAACGCCAATATACATGTTATGATATTTTACCTTATATTTATGTTTATCTTAATTTTGTCTAAAATGGTTTATATGGGTATTCGCTGTAAATTGCTTAATTGGCAATGTTACAATAACGTCTATATATGGGTATTCGCTGTACATTGCTTAATTGGCAATGTTACATTTACAACTATACATGTATATGGGTATTCGCTGTACATTGCTTAATTGGCAATGTTACAATTACGTCATGTTCAGGGGAAACAGTCACACAGTTTCTTACATCTCTATTGTTATAGAAAGTAAGTCAAATTTTATGAGTTAAAACGTCTATCAAAACGTTTCTTAAACTTAACCAGTAAATAAATTTTGTGAAGTTGTACTATTGTCAACACCTGGTTACATTGTGGCATGGACACTTCCTTTGAAGGAATTTTGTTTTTCTTTCAAAATGTTACTACACGTAAATCAAGGTTTTAGAGGATAAAAATCCAAACATTTTATCAATTGACTTAGCAAAGATCAGACACAAAGCAGCATTAACAGTTTGAATCACTCATAACTGGACATGAAATTATGAGGCTCTGAAACTTCAATTCCTATGTTCATTCAATTTATCAATGCGTATGTAATAAACATTCGTAGTTCTTTGTTTACAGTTCTCGTAAAAATGCAATTTCTGTTTTGAATTTTTAACACCTATATAATAGCATGGTAATGTAGACTTCGCAGGTATAAAGTCGTTCTTCTTACCATTTTAATCAAATGTTATTAGTGTTTGTTTGGACAGACCGAAGTAGGTATTTGCATTTTCAAAAAGGGCACCCCTCTTTAGAGAAGCAGATGACAATGATTAATTGCAACATCCTAAAACGGTTGGGTGGTTTCAATATCGCAAAGAACCTTTTTCATAATTACCAAATATCAATATTCTGGTACATGTGCTTGTTTAGGAGAGAATGAGTCGATGACAAGAATTAAAGAACAGCCCTCATATTTTCTGTCATACTGTAAGGTTTTTAATACGCTACTTATGGCAAAAACGGAAGGCATCCATACTTTGTTTTTCGACAAACTCACGACCCAGACATCCTCGCATTTATGCATTTAGAATTGAAATAATCGTCAACTTACCGTTCTCTATTTCCCCTACCATCGTTAAATGTTGCATCAATCTGTGCCGTAACAAAGTCGGTTGCATCACCGGTATACTGGGTGGAAGTGTGGCACATAATATTACGCCTTTAAAGAAGTTCAGCTGAGATGCAAT
Source organism: Rugalucina vietnamica (assembly GCA_964017185.1). Lineage (NCBI taxonomy): Eukaryota > Metazoa > Mollusca > Bivalvia > Lucinida > Lucinidae > Rugalucina > Rugalucina vietnamica. The sequence continues at coordinate 24,748,311 of OZ024876.1, forward strand.
TATGCTAGCTGATGCTCATAAAACATAGTACGTTAAATCTATTATGCAAATCAGATACATGAATTCGTTTTTCGATGGATTTTTCTGATTAATGGAAATGACCAATAAATGCGCGTCTGTCAAAGGAAAACTTCCATCCATTAGCTATTTTGCAGAAGGCTTCTCATTATCAGTTTAGATTAATGGCTTAATTAGGATAATAAAAGTCCTTATATGAAGGGCGTTCAAAAAGTTCGCGGAAAAGTGTCATCATATTTTTTTTTTGTAAATCAGCTGAATTAAACTATTACAGTTATATAGACAAACATGGTTTTGCTGCTCTGACATGAATACAATGTTAACAGTGGTTGCTATGGAAACTGTACATCACGATTACCGGCCCACTTTTGTTCATTTTGGCATAAGTCGATGTTTAATGATGACGTTGCATTTGATAGTTTAGCGTGTTTTTCACCAAACTTTGTACATGTATGAGCAAAGTTTAATATGTTTGCGGTGAGCACATGACGTCATATAAGTGTGAGACGTCATTTTGGCGTATAGCGGCCATATTGTTTAGTGGATATGCCTAAAATACGAAGGGAACATCTGTTACGGTATTCGATAAATTGTGTGTTTGGAACGGACTATAAAAGAAAGAAACACTGCTAAGAGCAGAAAGCGCATATCGCAACAAGGAACATATGAAAACGGCAATCAACAAGTAGTATGCATGCTTTCAACACAACTAGAAAAGCGTCCATGTCGACTCGCGCAGCGTAACGTCAAATAACGTCATACTGTCGAAAATGATCGTCGTGATAGAAAACTGTAGAATTCGTGAAATACACAACATATCGAATTGTAGTTTCGGCACAACTCACCGCATTATACACTCAGAACTGATAATTAGACGCCCGTGTGCCAGGTAGATTCCAAAAATGCTTAAGAGCTAGCAAACAGCGGCACGAATGCGTATAGCATGACGTTGTTATTACGTTGGGTCGGTTAAACTGTTGTTACCTTAGAAACGCACGTGATTTAATGCCTAATTGTCATCCGATTTTATTCAAATTTTGTGCATATGTTAGCTATATGTTAATTTACATCATACACAGAGAACGTAAATTTCTCATGACAATTACACATTTGGCAGCACTTTTCTTCAAACTTTTTGAACCCCCCTCGTATAAGTCCTAAACTATCGTTCAAGATTAACGTCACAGACTTTACGTTGTATAGGACTGAAATTAATGTATTGACCAATCGGAAAAGGCATGCCTTTTATATTTATAACGGTGACTCTGTGACGCGTATCTACTACGATACTTTAGGAATTATATGAGTTATCCGGTTGAAATTTGCAAAATTACAGTACTACCAGGATAAGGCTTTAAAATAACAGCCGAAAACTGCGGTATGTAGGCTAATGACCAATTCCCTTTCTCATCAATATTTTCATTGCTCCAAAAGAATCTTAGTTTGTATTATGTCCGAAATCAACACTTAGTAAGGCGGCCCCCGTGGCCGAGTGGTTAAGAGCGCTGATATTACATTACCGCACTTAACCATTCGATCATCTCACCGCTGTGTCTTGTGTGGCCACATGCTTGCGGGTGTGTCAGGTGGTTTTTCTCGGTGTTCTCCCGTTTTCGCCCCACCTACTGATTGGCACCGTCTCAAATGAGCTGAAATAATCTTGAAAGGGACGTTAAACTGAATCAAAAAAAAAAAAATAAAAAAAATAAAAAAAAAATAAAAAATAAAAAATGAAATAAAAAAAACACTGGCGTAACTGATAAATTGCACAGTAACTCCACTAGTATGGGCAAACACAGATACTGCATACTATACTCAGAGTATATTTGAAAGTCGACATGGATTTGGCATTTATGATTATCGGTTGAACGACAGATCTAAATCGCCCTCGTGTAGTTAGTTCTAAGTGACATGAAAATTGTTCATGGCCTCAACGGAAAGGAACATTTACGTCGATGTCTTGTTCTCGATAACTTTCTTTTTTATGTCTTAGTACAACATATCTACATTAGAATTGCTAATCCAATCTTTGATGTTCTCAGCAATCATAGGTTGGATCAACTCTATAAATAATAGTACAAACTGTCGTCGCTTTATAGAATTTAAGGATTTTGGATGACGAAGTGTCTTACGCATTCGCTTCTCGAACTGCGGTCGGGATCTGGACCCCGCCCTGTGGACGGTAAGTAGTTGCCAGTCCATTACGAAAACTTGCTCATGCAGTATACAAAGATTTTTTTCAGCTGTTAAAATTGAAAAATTTAGATGATTTTTTTTTTTTTATTATTTTTCTTATTTTTGCTCAAAACATTGATTGTGGATACACATTAGAACCGCCTCGCCGAGGCGGTTCTAGCGAGTAACCATAATCTGTTTTGGAGCAAAAATAAGAAAAATATGTTTACCTCTGTATACCCCAGTTTTGCTATATAAAAGTGGGGTATAAGGGGTATACATTACATGGATATGTATTCGTGATGCATCGGTAGGTTTTTTTTTTTTTTTTTTTTTTTTTTTTTTTTTTTTTTCCCGAGATTCTCCGGTTTCCTCAGCATATATCTAACATCTGCGCCTATAGCTCGATTTTGACCCCAGACGCTTCAAAAGATCGACGAGTCCACGAAGTAGCGCGTGAAATTAGTAAGACATGACATAGGTTTTCTGTTACACTTCGGTTGCACGCACAGTGATAATTTGTACTGTTTCAATATGAATATGTTTTCACGTGCTAGTAAGTACATGTAGACGCGTCGAACTTTTGACGCGTCTGAGGTCAAAATCGAGCCATACCAGGACCGGAGATTATAAACAAAATTCCATGCTCAACTCAGCTGAGCATGAAATTTCAACTGCTCATTAATGATGAAATAGCCCAAATAAATTGAAACTTCAGGTTTAGATCACCAAAGGGTGTATTTTTGTCTGCTAATAAATGTTAAAATGCCAACAAATATTTATGTGCAGGATAAATTTAAGTTTTAGCTGAGCATGAAAAAGGAGCCAGGATGCGCAAATAAGTTCCGTGACCTTCCAGTGTATGTGAAGTAAAATATCACACTTAGTGATTCAACGTTTTAGAATTTTACTCATGGTGTGCCGACAATCGTCATGTACAGGTCCACTATATACAACCTATTATTGCGATACTTAACATTCTCCCGCTTAAACGTTATGAGTTTTAATCGGAACTTCACGAATTGTGGGTAAGCTACCATGGGGATATTGTAAACAAAGATGCAAATTGAATTAAATCGTGGAAAGTCGGGTTAGTTTGTCTTCAATTTTGTATTCATATGTAAAACAGCATGTGTGTTAATGATGTTTGTGTCATGCAGGAAATCTAGTGTATTAGGTCAGCAGAAAGTCATAAAACATAAGAGAATCCCATTTGCAGACCCTTGAAAGCGAGCACCCCAAATTTTGTCTCAGTCCTAAGTACATGTACTACTGTAAGTTCGGAAATTTTCGCGTGACATTTATTTCGCGAATTTTCGATTTTCAAACCATGAGCGAGTTCTTGAATTCGCAAGAGAGTACACATGCAGTCTATAAAGAAAAGCTTATAGTAATTCTTTTTAGCGAGAACATTATTTTCGCGAGGCAATGAATTCGCGAATATTAGCAAAAAATAACTTCTAGCGACCATTTTCGAATTTACATGTGATATAAGTATGTCAGGGCAACATAAACTACCGGCAACTAATTTCTATCTTTTATTGACGCATTAGAAAAGTTAGCAATGTATTACTGTATTTTGGTAGGAAATATTGTCTGTATACTTTAAAAAAAAAGCATATATAAAAGAGAAAATGTACTTATTAGGCGTTCATGTTTTGTTTCGTTTATTTGCTCTTCGAAACGCGTACACGTGAAAAATGCATATGCATTCAATGGCATAACGGTATTTTGTGATATTCGTCTAGTAATGTTTAAGGGACAGATCGTCTAGACCTAAGAGACAAACAATGTTTTATTCTCAGAACAGTCTGCTAATTGTCAATTAGCGTTAAGAATAATCAACATTTCGGGAAACCATAACGTTAATACATAACAGGAGAATGCTAGGTGTCGGCATAACAGGTTGTATATAGTGAGGCCTATATAGCTAAGGTCACATTACCATGATGTTATGAACAACTAACAGTGAAACGGTCATAATGATGCCCTTGTCTGGCGAGTAATCAGATATTATTCTGATTTAATCATCTCACATGAGCCACAACGCAAAAACTCTGTCTTCTTGGTTTCTGACCAGGCCCGAACACAAACAGAAATGTACAGTCACAGAAGAAAGCCAGAAGCTTTAATTGACTGTTGAATTTAGAAAGAAGAGGGATTTTATATTTGTGTAGCGAATACAAGGGCGCTGATCAGCTGTGCAATAGTGTAGTTCTAATCTGTGCCTTTGTTTTCGAATATTATGAAATGGCTCATATGATAATAAAGAACAACATTTTGTTCTTGACAATAATCGAACGACAAATAAAATATGATCCATTTGTCCAGAACATCGTTAGAATGAATTACTACAAATGAGCGTGTGCGTGAGAAAACCAATATTTTGGGTTTCCGACCAGGTCCAACACAAACCAGCCAGTAAAGTCACCGAAGATAGCAAGAAGCTTGAAATTTAGAATGAAAGAAGAAGAGGGAATGTACTTGCCGAGTAGCGGAAACGGAGGCGCTGATCAGCTTCGCGGTTACCGCGAAGCTGATCTGCGCCTTTGTTTTCGCCTATGCAAATTGTTGTTTTTCTCATGCAAATGCTCAAATGTAATATGAACATAGCACAAATGTAAACTCGTATAAGTCTGGTGTCATAAAGCCTTTCGGGCTTTGTGAGAGATTCGACTGAGTTTACACATCGATTAGATCAGCAAAAATAAAATTCATTTCTATAATGACGTTGTATTAATTCGCGCTAGTTTATCTGCAAGCTGTCGAACCTTGTTTTCCTTAATTCTGCATAATTGAGGCCTAATACAGGTCTAAAATTTGTCAGTTTTCTTTTTAAACAAAAGTTATGTTGTTATTGATATTCTCCAATTCAACTATAAGGCTAATTATTTGCGATGTCGGTGCGGATCGTTTGGCGTTACAACCAAAAACGCGGAAATATTGATTTTTTTCCTTACATCTTCCGACGCGATCTCGTGACACCCATTTTTATTTCATATTTTAGTTGTCACGGCGTAACCTCCATATTAATCCAAAGGAAACACGTAGTTTAAGTTGTATTGCACTGACAATAGCAATGATGTTAATTTGACGTATTCTCGTCAGTTTAAGCGCAAATAGTATCAAAATGACATAACATAACAATAGTCGTGTGTTTAAGTAGTTTTACAGATAATGCAGCAGTGCAAACATACCCGCACTGAGTGGGTTTTCGGAAACGCGCGAGTAACATCCGAAATGTTCTGCTTCAATGGAAACGAGTCCCGTGATCTACCAATTTTGGTCCAATTGCACATTTATCTTAAAGCATGTATATTTTCGTGAAGATGAAACGCAGAAATCGAATAATGATGTTTCCTTTTAAGGACCTATTTCCATGTCTGATAAGAGAAAGGGCAATAGAAAACCTAGTGCTCTGACAATGACCCAGAATACAGGTAGGGGCCAAAACAGGAAAAATCAATATTGACTTCAGAGGGAGGCAGTTTTATTGCACAGGTTATCAGGGACCATAAAATCAACAGACAGTGGAACTACAGGTATTATCCTTTAGGGACCTCTTTATGACCCCCTGCAGAGATGTAATAATCACCTCATTATGACATTCCTTTGATCTAAGGACCATACGGCACCATTAGGGGTCATTAACCGGATAAACAGTGGTACCACTTTGAGATCCTTCAGAAGTAGGTCTTTAAGGTCTGAAAAAAAAAATCGGGATATACCGAATGCCTGTGTATTATTTGTCTGTTCCAGTATCGTTTCGTGTGCTTGCCTGCGATCAACTAACATCTTAGAAAATCCTTGGTACATGTTCATTTATATGTGTGAGAAAACTCAATTGCATTTGTGGTCGATCATGTGCATGATATAGTGACTGCTCTTTAACACAATAAAATTTCAGTTTGGCAGACACAATGTCTGAATTATAATAAAGTCGGATTGTATTGCCTTTTCTGGGGGAATAAAACTGTTTGAAAATTAGTAAACTAATTACGTCTGGAATCTTTCATTTTAACCCATATTTGACGAATGGATTTTCCCATCATTATCATTTGGATGGGTCCACTTTCATTTTTAGGGGTGTTGAATTTTTATTCTATTTTTAGATGAAATTCCTCTATGCAAACAGAATAGCCCCAGATGGGACGCCGCGTTCTGCGGCGTCACATCTGGGGCTATGCTGTTTGCCTATGGCCCATAAAAGGGACGCCAGGCTTATATGAGTTGAAAATTAGTTTGGCCGCAATGTCATACAGAGCGCGTTGGCGTAGTAAGTGTTAGAGCATCGGACTCCGAATCGAGAGGTTCTGGGTTCGATCCCCACAAGCGGTACCGTGTTGTGTCCTTGGGCAAGACACATTAACTCATTACAGCACTGGTTAAACCCAGGAAGCGTTGACTCCGTCCCGACATGACTAAAAAATTGTTGACTGGGAAGTAAAGCCTCGTTATTTTTCATCAGTTCATTATTTTGTAATCTCAGTCTCGTTTTATTATTACTGAACTGTTGTTTGGTATTAAACAGTGGATACGTAGCTACGTTTTAGTACAGACTTAGCCAGCACTATAGACGACCGGTTAAAGAATATTTCTGATCGAATCAAAATTAATATAATTGAGCCACCTCATGGGAAAACCAACAATCTGCATAGGCGAAAACAAAGACGCAGATCAGCTTCGCGGTAACCGTGAAGCTGGTCATCGCCTTTGGTTTAAACAATATTTATTTCAATCAAGTCATACATACAATAATATTATTATATGGTACAGGATTTGATAAAAAGCAAATGCTTATAAACATCATCTCCCGCAAAAGTCATCGCCTTTGTTTTCGCTACTCGGATAGTACAATTACTCTTCTACTTAAATCCGAAATTTCAACATTCTAGCTCTTTTCTGTGCTTGTACAGGCCGGTTTGTGTCGGACCTGTTCGGAAACCACATTGTTGGTTTTCCCACGAGGCGGCTTGCGTCATATTAAGAGAATCGCTTTACTTTGCATGCATAAATGTGGCGTTAAACATGCGAATATTACAGATACACGTACAGGGCTAAACATTTAGGTTCCTGGCATCAGGAAAACATGTCCGTGAAATATATACCCATTAAGCCCCACCTTTACATAGAAAAACAGGGGTTTGCAAATTTTTCAATGATTTTCTTTTCTTTTTTTTTCTTCTGAAAAATCTTTGTATATCGAAACTCAAGACGATTACGGGACGTTTCGCGCAAAAACCAGTTCCTACCTGGGACGATTCGACCGGGACGATTCGCGCAAAAAATTGAACTAGACGGTTCGCGCAAAAAACTGGGACGGTTCACTCAAAATAAAATTAAGAGGTCGATTCACCCATTTTTTATGATATTTATATAATAAGTGTTTTACTTTGCAAATAAGAATGATTCCAATCTCTCTCTAAGCTTGAGAATGTGGGAAGCGATTCATCACTGTGCCACATTTTTGTTGACCATTACATATATATGAATTTGTTATGAAAGGTGCGTCAGCAAAAATCATGCATGCACACGGGTGAATTCGTTTTTACAGTTACAACCTGCAAAATAAATAAGCCAATTTAATAGTTGCTGTGGCATTGTTGGATTAAATTTTTAAGTTTTATCTTTTACTATATGTTTTAATTTTTATCATACTGTCGGCATGTCGACATTAAATACATGTGTTGTGTGTTCAAAAAGATGCAAAAGACCACAGCAGGTCCTGAGTTGTGATTCGTGTGGGGATGGCAACACCGTGGATGCGGGAATACGGGTATATTAAATTTTAATTTTCGACTAAAAGGGGGTCGAACCCGCTGGGTAGCCGTGTTGTGTCTTAGAGCAAGCCAATTATGCACCAGTCATTTGTATCCCCGGCTCCCCCGGGGCCGGGGATAGCGGGGACATAGCGGGGCTAAAGTGCCTGGCTTTAACCTCTGATGTGTCCCGGCAGTGCCGGGGATTTGCCGGGGTTATGATTTCCCGCCAATACACTGTCACATTAATTCAAATTAGATTTTAATGATATTTTTAACATTTAATTATCTTTATGGTACTTATTTAATTTCCAAATGCACCTAAACATTTACATGCATAAAATGAGGCCCTTCTCCCATGTTTCAGTTTCATTAGAACAACTCCCAGCTGTTGTTCCACGTTATTGTCAGCTCCTGGGGAGCCGGGGCTTTTAGCAGGGGTTTTACCAAAACCCTTGACCGGCAGTGCCGGGCTTTTAGCCGGGCTTTAAAAATTGAAAAGTTAAAAGCCCCGCTATTCCCCGGCCCCTACATTTGAAATGTTGACTGGGATGTTACACAAACAAACAAAGTCGACGCTAGTAGTGAGTGTTTTACTTTGACGTTAAATACCATAATGTGAGGTTTAAGTCAAATAAACATTTCAGATGTTTGATGTTCTCTTCGTTAAATTCAATTGTTTTGCTCATTATCGTGATATGCGTTAACATCTTATTTTGTTTACTCGTTTAATCACAAAACAACTTTAGAGGCCAATTCCAAATAAACGACGGTATAATTACTGCAATTGTGTAGCCGAAACCGCGGTATGTCCCATCCCCTTTCTCATTAATATACTCACTGATCTTAAAGGATCTCAGTTCTATTTTTATTTGCTATTGCTGCAGCTGGTGTTGTTCCGTGTGGCGGCCCTATAGAGTCTCCCCGTACATCACCCATAGTGCAGATTATATTTTCCTTTTGGTCCTTTGATATCAGCGAGGGTATTCTGAGAAATCAAAAAATTATTGTCGGTTTAGATTCATTTTCTAAACAACGTTTAATATATTTGGTCTCATTTGGATTATACTAGTCTTTGTAACGACTACCCTGTTGAAAAACGCAGAATTACAGTAATTCTCTTTGGCTCCATGTTGCCAAATATATGAGGTCACTGAAGAGGCTTAAGTAGCCGAAACCGCGGTATGGCCCATCCCCTTTCTCATTAACATTAATATATTTCCAATAAGTCCATAATTAGTTTCACATACACATTGCTTTTAATTGATATATTTTGATAAATAAAACCTTGAAATCAATTTTTAAAAATGCGCGAACCGTCCCGTGAGGAAACGTCCCGTTCAATTTTTTTTTTTTTTTTTTTTTTTTTTTTTTTTTTGCGCGCGCGAACCGTCCCGGGAGGAACTGTTGTACAATATTGGTCAAAATATATAAAAGAAGAAGGAAATGGCAATGTCACCATATTTTGAGATCCCACAATGTCATCTACTTAAATAATTGCAATATAATCTTAACTGTTAATAATAACTGATCATTCTAAATCATCTATTCTGCGATATCGTCATGTCTGCACAGGGTTATCACTGTATCAGTGATTTTTGTTTTAATTGAGATGTAAGGTGCAATTACTTGAAGAGACCAATGTTGAACACGGGGTATCAAATGGAGAGGTAACCAGCAAGCTAATCTGCATGGAAAAAGATCGAAAGAACCAAGTAAAAATAAGATTGTTTCCGTTGCAATTGGGTCAATATTAAATGAGGTATTTGATGGTTTGACACATAACGATGAAATTGTAAATACAGATACATGGTTAGACAATTTTATTTTAACAATTGATGATGTCTGTCAACCTCTTTTTGAGAAGTCAAGCTGGAAGCCAGTATTGGTATAGCGTTTAAAGAGACTGTATTTCAATAACAAATTGAAAAACAATAGAAATATCAGGATTTAGTCAAATGTGATTAGAATTAGTTAAAGCTAGATCAGAATTCAAGTCATCTGCTTAAAAGTTAAAAAAAAGTGTCAGATAAATGAATAAATGAATACATTAAATTTAATGGACGCGAAGGAGTATTTATTTTAATTTAGTGATTACTTAAATAGTCACAGCACTATGAAAAAAAGTCTTCTTCCCTTTCAGCTAAAAATTTCGCATTATACTTCCAATCTATAAATGATTCACAGGACCAATTTTATCAAGCTGATAAGATTTCTTCGCATTCAATGGGAGGTTTTTAAATGATGAAACACAGATAATATTTGATGAATTAAATGCAAATATTGAACAGCCTGAAATATTGTAAACGACTGAAGAACTGAAACCTAGCAGAAGTGGTGGCCCTGATAAAATCATAAATTAATTTTTCATACACGGTAAAGAATTATTATTGCCATATTTACGGACTCTTGTCAATAGTTTATTTTGAAAATGATATTTTCCTTCCAATTATACCGAAGGTTATATCATCCCGATATTTAAGAGAGGTAGAATCAATGAAGCTGATAATTACAGAGGTATAACATTATTAAACACTATGGGAATATTGTTTACTCGTATACTGAATGATCGTTTGATTGAGTGAGCAGAACACCATACATTTTATATTGAAGCACGTGCTTTATTCCAGGGCTAATATGGGCACTGTTGATATGTTTATACTTCATGGGCTAATAAATCACCAGATAAACAATGGTAAAATTTAACTTGCGCGTTTGTCGATTTAATGAAAGCCTTCGGTTTCACTAATAGGGCTACTGTAATATTTGGTTCAAGTTTATAAAACTGGGGTTTGAAGGGTGACATGATGGATGTCATAAATTCAGAATATAATTATGATAATAGAGTAAAGGCAAAAGTAAAATTTGATAAAAAAAAAAAAAAAAAAAAAACAAAAAAAAAAAAAAAACTTTGTGAATCATTTGAAAGACATATTGGGTAAGGCAAGGAGAATATCTGTCACCATTTCTCTTTTGCATGTACATGTATTTAAACGACATAGAGGATGAATCTATCTTGATTGGATATAATTCAATAGATATTGGTACAATTAAAGGAGGGAATATTGCCACGTAACTTAATATGTAAATGAACTTGAAATCGTTTGATCATTTGATATCCGGGCATTTCATTACAACGGATTGTTCATTTTCCTGTGCTCAGATGATCACTATCAGGTCAGACACGGAAAGCTACATGTATTTACAAATCAAATTACCTACATGTATATATTTTTCCCACATCGGTTTTTTGAGTGGGAATATTTTTCTGATTGCGCCTTTTCCTGATCTTTGCCTACTTGTACCTTTTCAGACTTATCACCAAAACACATTGATGATTCTGTATGATGAATTAGTGCCACCGGTTCTAATCAATGGCAGTGACATATGTTTGATTTGTATATTGCACATAATTATTGAGAGAGTTCATATGCGGTTTCCTAATTCCCTATTTGGAGTTAAAACTGCAACACAGAATATTTTTGTCTATGGTGCATTGGGGCGTATCGATTTTCAGACTCGTAGATAATTTGATATCATAATGTTATTAATCAAGTTATTTCGTATTGGACCAGTTACAGGTCCGAGGTTAGCTGTATTGGACCGAGGCCGGAGGCCGAGGTCCAATACAGCTGACCGAGGACCTGTAACTGGTCCAATACGAAATGACTTGATTAATGAGATTTTTATTAATTAACTGTCAAAAGTCTATATCGGTCCATATCATCCTCTATCACATCAAACATCTTCGCCATTCTTAGTGCCAATGTCTGACATTCTTTTGAAAAATGTTGACATTATTTTTGTTTGTTTGTTCACTATTTTACTGATCGGCTGAATCGCCGCCATTGTTTTTTCTCTCAACTCATTCAACGCGGCACGTGACCTTGCAAGTGAATTTTGACCAATCAGTAGGGATTTCCATATAGATAGCAGGTCAATCCGTATAGATACGAGGTCAACCGTATTAGTGCGAGGTCAGCTGTATTAGGTCGAGGTGAAATCCAGTATAGACTATACGAAAAAAGAAACGTCACCAGTATCACTCAGTCCAAATTCTCCGTATAAGTACTATATACTAATAAGTTAATTAATAATATAAAATATTGGCAGTTAAATTAGAGGTACATGTACAAGTAGGCAACGATAAGGAAAAGGCGCAATCAGAAAAAGATTCCCACTCCAAAGACCGAGGTGGGGAAAAAAACTAAATTAACAACAAGGTATACCATGAAAACATATCGTAAGCCGAATGAGCAGCTTTTTTACCAATAGGTGGCCACTCAGTTACCTAAACTTTACTAAAATTATATGATAACATACATAAGGCGCCAGCAGCAAAAAATAAATAAATAGATAAATAAACACCAAGACATAGAACAATAAGAACCACCTCAGAAGTATCGTTTTGGAACGATCAGTAATATAAAATTACTGGCGGGCTTAAACCGGTTTCCATTTAATGCTCTTATTTTTCCAATCCTCAGGGATTGCTTGCAATCAGTTTGTATTTTCCTATCTCTAACTACCACAACTCTTCGATACCGTATTGAAGGTCATTAGTTGACCGTCACTCGTATCTCGTTGTATAAGCGATTCTTACGTTTCTATCCATGGACTTGTATTAGACATGGACCTGAGATGTGGGTTTCGGTTATACCTTTTTTCTTTCATTCGAAAGATTTTGCATTACGATTAAGTGCATTATTTATTCTATAACCGGTATGAGTGTCGCGCTCCTTTTGGCAGTATCAACACAATACTCCCAACTATGACTATCACAAAAAGATTAGGAATTACATTAACTCCCCTTAGGTTGCATGCCGCGTCTACTGTACGGATTCCTCATTCAACTAACAATTTTCAAAATTTATTACCTACTGTTAGGGTGACACCTCTTAATTTATTTTCGGCATCTACTGTTAATCTACACGGAGCTTCTAATTCTAATATGTTTCGTAATAATCTTCAGATTAGGTTATCTCCACTCAAATCACCAATTTTACGTAAATATATTAATCCGTTCAAGAGACCTGGAATGTACCCTAGTATTTCTAAGTGCAATGTCAAGAAGTGCAACTGTTGCAATCATTTATGCTCTAAGACTACTATCACTTCATCTGTGAATGGTAGGACATTTTCAGTGGTTAATGATTCTGATTTAGACTGAAAATCAATGGATCTTGTATATGTTCTTACTTGAAATACAAACAATTGTAGGATGCAATATGTTGGACAAACTTGTCGAACTTTGCAAAAACGATTTGGTGAGCACTATCGTAGAATCAGAAAGCCCAAAAATAATGATACCTTTCTGTACCAGCATTTTAAGCGCACTGGTCATTCTCCCAATGATGTTAAAGTTCAACCAGTGGAGAAAATCTCATATGATGAAAATTCTTCAGTTAGATTCAAAAATATTAAACGATTTGAAACTGAACTTAAATGGATAAAATTACTGCAAACACCCTTTCCACTGGGATTTAACGACAACATTTACCATGAAGGCAATATTTCCAAAATGCCCGATTTTGATGTACTTACACTTTCAGAGTCTCGTAAACGTAAATCTAGATCTCATGGTATACGGAAAAGGGGTAATGACAAACGTAAACGATGCGCTGCATTGAAATTGAACATTTCCCTTAATGATTTAGCTGTTAAACTAAGGATTCACGGTCGACATCCAATGCTGTCTTATCTTAGTTCTCTACCTATTGCTGCATTACGTTCCCTGGACACAGAGGCTAATAGATTTTACGATAGAAATCATCAAATGTATGACGCTGCACTGTTAACAAGATGTTATACTCAGCATGCTCTTCGTCCATTTATCGATTCCGAATCTAATCACATTAGAAGTTTTATTAAAATTCCTTTCATCAATAAAGGAATTGACTTTATTGATTTACCAAGCATATTCCAGGATAAATCAGTGATACAGTCTATACCTACCTACTTCCAAAATTCAGAACCTCCTATTATTTGTTACAAATATAACAAACCAATCAGAAATACTATTTTTAATTTCAATAAACTTGTATCTGATCTTGATATCCATGCTAATACTCCTAAGTCTTGAGATTGTAAAGATTCAAAATATGTTTATCAACCAGCTGGACATATAGTTACTGGAAATTTAAAAATAATTTCGGATTCTAGAATTCGCAAAATTGTTTCTAAAGGTCCGAAATATAGATTCCCTTCCTACATTAATTTCGACAAATGTAGAGAGGAGATTGCATCTGCATTAAATGATTTCGGTAATCGATGGTGTAAACGAGAGGGTGTTGAGGATAATGCTCTTAAAGAATGGAAAAGAAGTATCTTCACTATCGTGGATAAACGTATTAAGTTTTATTCACAAAATACTAATCTTTTACCTCCTAAACCCAAATCGTCATTTAGGCATTTGAAGCAGGGTATCCAAGAATTTCATAGAAAGTATGTCTTGGTTCCGGCAGATAAAGCCGCAAACAATGTTGTTGTCGTTTGTAGACTTCACTACGTTAACACCTTAAAACAGGAGCTTGATGGTACCAGGGCTTATCTGGAGACAGATACTGATGAGGTGTCTGTAGTAAATGCCCACTTAAACGATTTACCTGTTAAGTTTTCTGTTTGTGTCAATGAAGGCCAAGACAAACTTCCTACGATGTATTGGTTACCTAAGCTTCACAAAAGACCATACAAAACTAGATTTATTGCAAATTCTAGCTCTTGTACTACCACTGAACTTTCTAAATTATTAACTTCTTGTCTTACTGCTATCAAATCTCATGTTATAAGATACTGTGAGACAGTGTATGAAACTTCAAATAAAAATTGGTTTTGGTCAATAAAAAATTCTGGTGAGGTGCTCAGTAAATTGAAGTGTAGAGGGTTCCGTGCGACAAGCTTGTCCACATATGATTTTTCTACTCTGTATACAACATTACCACATAATCTAATTAAAGAAAAACTTCTGGATTTGATAAAGTGGACCTTCAAAAGGGCATTAAAAAACTATGGTTCACTTTATTTGGCATGTAATGATAGAAAGGCTTTTTTCACTTCCTCTGACCAAAGTCGGTATACCCTTTGGTCATGTCAGAATGTGTGCGACGCCTTATCCTATCTCCTTGATAATATTTATATTAGATTTGGGACCAAGTTATACAGACAAATTGTTGGAATTCCGATGGGTACAAATTGCGCACCTCTCGTAGCTGATTTATTTTTATACTGCTACGAAAGAGATTTCATGGATTCTCTTAACCATGATAATCAAGCTGATGTTATCGAGGCTTTTAATTCCACATCTAGGTACCTCGATGACCTTTTGAACATTGACAACCCTTATTTTGAAGGTATGGTCAATCAAATTTATCCACCTGAACTTCAGTTGAACAAAGCTAATATCTCAGATACCGAAGCCCCCTTTTTAGATCTACATCTTTCTGTTGCAAATGGATTTGTTTCTTCTAAAATTTATGATAAGCGCGATGACTTTGATTTTGATATAGTAAATTTTCCTTTTTTGGATGGTGACGTTCCTCGTCGTGCTTCTTATGGTGTATACATTTCGCAACTTATTAGGTTTGCTAGAGTCTGCAATCATGTTACAGACTTCAACGCTCGAAATAAATGTTTAACGGCAAAACTTCTCCAACAGGGCTATCGGTATCATAAACTTCGAAAAACCTTTTCTAAATTTTATCGTAGACACTATGAATTGATTTCCAAATATAATGTTGGGTTAAAGACACTTTTAAGTGAGGGCCTTTCGGAACCTGAATTTTATGGTGACTTGGTTTACAAATTTAAGAAACTTAAAGGAATAACTGATTTTTCTCTTCAGTTCGGAAAAATCATATCACGTTACAGACGTCTAGGTTATAACTTGAATGTTATGCGACAGTCTGCATGCTTAGTTTTTAACCCAATCATGGTTGATAACTATGCTGCCTTCTTTAATTGCACGCCGGTGGGTCGGGCGTCAGACTCTATGATGGCCCCGACTTAAAGCTATTCATTTTAGTTGGTTGGGGCCGGAGCTTCTTGTCTGTTGCTTGGCCCACCGGGGTCCAACTTGTGTTTTTCTTTTGCTCCGGAGTTAGTAGGTTATTCGGCGCCCAGGGATCTCCATCGTCGGGCAGCTTACTCAATCTGTGAGTCCTGGTTTTTGATTCATCAGGATGTTTATCATGATTTATTTGTTTGTTCTTGATGATTCATTGACTAGTTAGAGATTCACCACGAGGACCGAAGAACTAACTAAATGTTGTGAACCACTGCAGAAGCTGAGGGTGAGGTTAGGTACCTGTAAAACCGGTTTAAGCCCGCCAGTAACTTTGTGTTACTGATCGTTCCAAGTCGATACTTCTGTAGTGGTTCTTTTTGTTTTATGTCTTGGTGTTTAAATTTTTTTGTGCTGTTGGCGCCTTATGTATGTTTTCATATTTTTAGTTAAGTTAAGGTAACTGAGTGGCCACCTATTGGGAAAATAGCTGCTCATTCGGCTTACGATATGTTTCATGGTATAAGTACCTGATTGTTAGTTTGGTTTTTTTCCCACCTCGGTTTTTGGAGTGGGAATCTTTTTCTGATTGCGCCTTTTCCTGATCTTTGCCTACTTGTACCTTTTTACAGGTACCTAACCTCACCCTCAGCTTTTGCAGTGGTTCACAACATTTAGTTCGTTGTTCGGTCCTCGTTGTGAATCTCTGAAGTAAAGTGTAGAGAAGTCAACGAATCATCATGAACAAACAAATAAATCATAATATTTAAAATTCCATGATGAATAAAAAACGAGGTCTCACGGATTGAGTAAGCTGCCCGACGATGAAGATCCCTGGGCGCCCGATAACTTACTAATTCCGGAGCAAAAGAAGAACACCAAATGAACCCCGGAGGGTCAAGCAACAGACAAGAAGTTCCGGACCCACTGATAATAAATGCGTTAATGTTATCTATGAGTTAATGCTAAGATATTTCGATAACGACGCAAGAATTATGAATTGGGTGTCTAAATCCGTTATCCACTGTATAGGTCAGGTTTCTATATATGAAGTGTGGTCATTTCAGTGTGTTGGAGATACAAAAGCACTTTTACCAGTTACAAAACAGCGTCTACTCGATCATTTCTGTACGGAAGGTGGCATGAAGAACTCGAAAGCACTTAATGGGCATTGTTTTATACGAGGGTCATTCAATAAGTAATGCAATATTGGCCATAATCTTTTGTTTGAACACGTTATTTAAGTTTGATATAGCTTTCTTGAAACATAAATTCAATTCGCCCTCAGCGAGACAGTTCAACACCTAGTCACATGCTCTACTTCCTGTTGCCTAGCAACAATAGAACACTTTGTAAAGGCACTTGGCCACGACTCTTAAAACCGTTGCCATGGTGACAGGAAAACCAAAATAAACATATTATCTTTATTTTCTTACACCGAACTTAAGATATTTGCATTTAAAGTTCAAGATAATGCAATCCAATTTTCATATTTTAAATGACACCCAATCAAAGTTGAAAAAATGACTAAAATTTCTTGATCGAAGGGTGAAAAATAGGGGTAGAGATATAATTTCTGCTACAATTTGACATCTAGTTTGTTTAATCGAATATTTATACGCCTATTTGTATCTACCATTGACACTTTGTAAACTACTTGCTATAAAATGCAAATCTCAGATAACGTATTTCGTTGCCTAGCAACCAAAATCTATGGAAAACGCATAAAACCGAAATCGCATAGGTTCTGGCGTTGCTAAGCAACAGTTGACACGCGTGGGGCTGTATGAACATTGCAGTTGCCTAGAAAGTTCTGGCTAAGGTGACATTACACAAACATGTTTATAGATAACTATTTAAAACACCACAAAAGAAATACCAAAGCTTTATGTTTACTTTTTTAAGTTTTGAAAAGTGGTTTTCGCGGCCACGACACCTTCGCTGCCATTCTATGGTTGCTAAGCAACATAAAGTGTATGGTCCGATTTAGTTGATGTTTATTTTCCTAAATGCAGATTGAATCAAACTTGCAGAAATTAAAAACATTACCTCTGTCAGATAAAAATACACAAAAATACGCTACATTTTGCATTATTACTTTTTGAATGGCCTACGTAGGATCATAAGGATGTCGTAACGATGATTAGAACTGGAAGGTGGACACATTCAAATTCAATTACCTTCGATCAAAGAGTTTGTAAAATATGTCAAAAGCTCGGAAACGAATTCCATTTTATTTAAGAGTGCCCGATATATGACAAATAACGAAATCGATATTAAAGGATATTATACATATAAGACTAGCATGTACAAATCTATCAACAGCAATAATAAAAAAAACATAGAAAATAATTAATTTATCTTAGATTTATTTTGAGGCAACACACTCTTCATATATATCATGGATGTTGCTTAAAGTTAATTTGAAAAGTATATATATATATAATTTAAGAAGACTTACAACATCTCCTGAAAATACATCGCAGTTTAATTTGTATTTCAAGATTCCATACATTGTTATTATTTTGAACACTGCCATTGTTTTATTTTGTCTTGAGTTGCTCATGGGCCTATAGACATATGCTTATGAAATACACTTCTTCTATATGGAAATTATTTTACCAGCTTCAATGATAATAACAAACTCTTTGATCCCCGCAAAACAATTACACTGGCATTTATATGCCATTACGAAAACTTCATATAGAGAGATTTTTTGAGCTTTAAAAATTGAAAATTTTCAATAGAAACATATTGATTTTTTTCTTATTTTTTGTCAAAACATAGATTGTGGGTACACGTTAGAACCGCCTCCGCGAGGCGGTTCTAATGAGTCCCCACAATCTATGTTTTGAAGCAAAAATAAGAAAAATAGGTATACCCCTGCATAGGGGTTCAAGGGGGTATACATTACACGGACATGTTTTCATGATGATACTTGTCAATGCCCGAGTACACTCAGTCTGACATGCAATGTATGCCGTGGTTAAACATTCTGTCTTTGCTCTCATATATGGAGAAAGAAAATCATATGGCTTGACCTAGAAAGCGCCTTCAAAATGTTCGTGACAACTTTGCTTTCTTTCAGACAGTTAAACAATAATAGAAATCCATATTTCTCTAAAAATAATAATTGCTTTCTGCCATTCAAGATGTTAAATAGCAATTGGACTTGATAATGCGTGAAAATTTGCTTATTGTCGCAGTCAACATCAGAACAAATTGTAATATTACAGGTCTATCTGTTTGTAAGGATGCATTTCAGGAAGATAACATGTCACACACCGATATGTAAACCCATATTAACCGACTTTTACATAAAAAACAAGTACTGGAATGTACTAGGGTATATTTTTTTTCTTAATTTTGCTCATATATATTGTGGGTATTCTGGATATTCGATAGAACAGAGCTGCCTTGCCTCCTGAGGCGGTTGTAACATGTACCCACAATAAAAAAAAATGAAAAATAAAATTAATAATAATAATAATAATAATAATAATAATAATAATAATAATAATAATAGTAAATAAATAAAATCAACGTTTTTGTTCATGTTCGCAGTTTCAGAACAATCTGTATATTGCTTGGGAACACTTTCGTAATGGAGACAAAATGTTCGTCACTTTGAGGCTGACTGACAGTCTGACTGATTGTGCCAAGATAAAGGTAGGCAATGGTCAGGAAATGGCGCAATCTGAAAGAAATTCCCACTCCAAAAACTGTGGTGGGAAAAAACTAAATTAACAATCAGGTACTAATACAAAGAATACTAAGAAAGCATTATACGCTTTTTTGATCGATAGTTACCTATTTTGCGAGATCGATAGATCTGTGTTACCTATTTTGCAAGATCGATTTATCTGTGTTACCTATTTTGACAGATCGATAGATCTGTGTTACCTATTTTGACAGATCGATAGATCTGTGTTACTATTTGCAAGATCGACAGATCTGTGTTACTATTTGCAAGATCGATAGATCTGTTTCCTATTATAATGCCAGATCGATAGATCTGTGTTACCTATTCTAACAGATCGATATATCTGTGTTTCTATTCGCAAGATCGATAGATCTGTGTTACCTATTTTGACAGATCGATAGATCTGTGTTACTATTTGCAAGATCGATAGATCTGGGTTACCTATAATGCCAGATCGATAGATCTGTGTTACCTATTTTGCCAGCTGGATAGATATGTGTTACCTATTTTGCTAGATCGATAATTTTGTGTTACCTCCTTTGACAGATCGATAGATCTGTGTTACCTATTTTGCCAGATGGATAGATCTGTGTTACCCATTTTGCTAGATCGAAAGATCTGTGTTACCTATTTTGCCAGATCTATAGATCTGTTTTATCTATTTTGCCAGATCGATAGATCTGTGTTACCTATTTTGCCAGATCTATAGATCTGTTTTATCTATTTTGCCAGATCGATAGATCTGTGTTACCTTTTGCAAGATCGATACATCTGTGTTACAAAGTACCTAATTTCCGCACCTTCGACCGATCAAAAAGTCAGGCGAGTACATAGTGTACATGTAGCACGAGAAATGCAAATTTACATGTTTAATTATTATCAAATAATCCGTTGCATTTCGGTAGCCATAAACGTAATTTGTTTTAGAAATAAAGGTAAGAATCTGATTTTACCATATTCTTTGTTATTTACCCTTTTATAAGTGAGCCGCATCATGAGAACCCGGATTTTTGTCTATGCGTTAACAATGGCGCAGATCAGCTTCGCAGAAACTGCGAAGCTGATCAGCGTCTTTGTTTTCGCTACACGATTCCTCTACTTTCGACATTCCTCTTCTTTCGTTACACGACTTCTCTACTTTCGACATTCCTGGAATTCCCGGCCTCTAGCCATCTTCTGTGCTTACACAGCTGGGTTTGTGTGAGACCTGTGGCTTAAGTGTTTTGTCACGCAACAAGTCCGTGGAGTCTAGCTTGTTATCTTTTATTCTGTTTGACAAGATTTGGCGCAGTGACCATTTCGAAAGCAAATTCAACAAGCAAATTCAGAGAATTTATGTCCCCCGCCTTAATTGTTTAGTTACACAAATATATCTGACAATAATGTATATCCAAATCACATGCATTTACTTCATGTCACAGTGTCAAACATTAATCTGAGGATTATATTAAAACCACATGCAAATCTTCAAATCATGGTCAGGACATCTGTACAGTTTGAAAAGAATCAGAATAAAACTGAGGGAGGAGTTTGCACACAAGGTACACAATGTCCATTCACTTTCATAGTATAAATGCCTGAAAAACGACTAAGTTCAAATTGCGAAAAAGTGTCAAAAATTAACCTGAGGATTATATCCAAAGCACATGCATATCTTCAAAACATCATCAAGACATCTGTAAAGTTTCAAAAGAATCTGAATTAAAAACTGAAGGAGGAGTTGCGCACACAAGGCACCCACTGTCCATTCACTTTCATTGTCAAAATACCGAAAAACGACTAAGTTCAATTTGCAAAAAAAGTGTCAAAAATTAATCTGAGGATTATATCCAAACCACATGCACATCTTCAAAGTATGATGTAGACATCTTTTAAGTTTCGAAATAATCAAAATAAAAATGTAGGAGGAGTTGCGCACACAGGGTACCCTTTGTCTATTCACTTTCATTATCAAAATGCCCGAAAAATGACTAAGTTCAAATTGCAAAAAAGTGTCAAAAATTAATCTGAGGATTATATCCAAACCACATGCACATCTTCAAAGCATGATGAAGACATCTGTAAAGTTTCAAAAGAATTGGAATAAAACTGTAGGAGGAGTTGCGCACACAAGGTACCCACTGTCTATTCACTTTCATTATCAAAATGCCCGAAAAATGACTAAGTTCAAATTGCGAAAAAAGTGTCAAAAATTAATCTGAGGATTATATCCAAACCACATGCACATCTTCAAAGCATGATGAAGACATCTGTGAAGTTTCAAAAGAATCGGAATAAAACTGTAGGAGGAGTTGCGCACACAAGGTACATACTCCTATAGGGGGACGGAAGGACGGAAGGACGGACGGAAGGACGGACGGACGGAAGGACGGACGGAAGGACGGAAAGCCAAAAACTATGTCCCTCCGCTTTTCTTCGAAAAGACGGGGGACAATAAACGGACAAATGAAATGACTATTCTACATCATTACGAAAACATGCCCATGAAATATACCTAAGTTGTAAAAATTGAACATTTTCACTAGATTTTTTTAATATTGTTCTTACTTTTGCTCAAAACATAGATTGTTTGTACACATTCTAGCGAGTACCCACAATCTATGTTTTAGAGCAAAAATAAGAAAAATAGGTATACCCCTGCGTACCCCGGTTTTGCTATATAAAAGTAGGATATAAGGGGGTATATATTACACAAACATGTTCTACTGATGTGATATTGTAACGTCTATTGTCGTCGTCAGAAATCAGAAAAGCATTCGCATCATTGCGTGTCTCATTAGATACTCAAACTTCTCGTCAGGAAAACGTGTCCATGAAATATATATTCCCATAACCCCCATTTTATACAGTATAGCTGGGGTGCCCATGGGTATACATTTTTCTTGTTTTTGACATGATCCAAAGCATAGATTGTGGGTAAATGTTCTCTTTAGCACCACTTCAGCGTTAAAACCGTTAGAGCGAGACGGCTCTAACGGGTAGTCACAATCAATGTTTTAGGCAGAAATATTAAATCGTATCATTTGTTTTCGTATGATATTTTCATTTTTTTACAGTTTTACAGCCTAAATTTCTCTGTATATTGCTTAGACAAGTTTTCATAATGTGGTGCCTGGTCATAGGTTCGTTACAGCACCATGTAGTGTACAGATGGTTTTCAATTGCTAATATCCACCATATAGACTGATTGATTCTTCATTGATTGATTGGTTGATTGAAAATCAGCCTTTACATGTACCAATAAACCTTTCATTCCCAAAATTTATCTTGAATATGTTTTTGCAGTTAGAAGGGAGGCATGAAAAGCCTAAAATTGAATTGAAATTCTAGCAAATTAAGGGAGCTTTTTTAAGTATTTGGACTTCAGTTTAGTATAATGCTAAATTTGCCCTTTTTTCGTTTGGTCCATTTTAAAAGCTTTCAATTATTTTGCTATCTTTTCACAACTGAGAAAGTTCTAGTCACATTCATTCTTCTGGTATAAAATTTTGCGAACCATTGTTGCATGTATTCATATAATATAAAATAAAAGAGAAAAATATGAGAAATAAAGAATACGAAAGCATGATTCTATCGAATTTTCCTTGAGGTGTTTCAGAAAAAGGTTGAACAATGCAGTATCTGAGAAATGCGTTTTGGACAGTAGATGCGATGCAGTCAAGTTTACAATTGTTACAATCATTTATTTTGCTCTTTTTTTCAAAAGGTACCTAAAATAATAAGTAACAGCATAAAGCAAGTAAGCTCACTTTTCAGTCCTAGACTAGTAGAGTCAAGCCAGTTTATTTCAAACGTAACGACGGCACACAGCGTGAATGCATATCTTCTGTTTATTACATTACCACACGCAATTAGATGCTATTTCATCAAACCAATTGTCTGTGGTGAAAAAATGTATTATCACTCAGAATCTCAAGGGAAGCGGGAACTAAAACAAGTAATCAAAATAAACCCAATTACAATTGTCTTTTAGATGATAGTGTCTGTATATTGTCTTTTAAAATAAGAGGAAATAAGTCTGGTGAAAATAACCCAGAGCGTGAAAATTTGCTTTGCGCATTCGCCTAAAGTAAGTGTGTAAATCTTCATCAGGAAAACATGTCCGTGCAATGTATACCCCCTTGAACCCCACTTTTATATAGTAAAACTGGGGTTTGCAGGGGCATACTTATTTTTCTTATTTTTGCTCCAAAACATAGATTGTGGGTACTCGTTAGAACCGCCTCGGCGAGGCGGTTCTAACGTGTACCCACAATCTATGTTTTGAGCAAAAATAAGAAAACTATCAAAATTTTTCAGCTGAAAATTTTCAATTTTTAAAGCTAAAAAATCTCTTTTTATTGCATGGGCATGTTTTCGTGATGTGTGCACCCCACCTATAATACTAAGGATAGGGCTACCTTGAGCCGAAATTTCTAGTCTCTATAAACCATTCGTGACCTCGCTCCACTTCCGTGTGGAGAGGTCTAACGGAACACCGAGGGATTTATTCCGTCTATACAATAATTCGAAATGTCAATACGGAATAATGTGATTATTTTGGAAGAAAAGTATAAAGAAAAGTAACAAATTAAATACATTCAATAGTTACAGATTGAACACTTTTCAATTACATCAAAATTCCATCCAGGTAGAGGTCCCATGATCACTTAGAAAGTATAAACCTTTGATGTGCGCTACGCCTCCTGCACATTTCATTGGAAGTGGTCATGCCAAGCCATTGGAGCTATAGTTAGCAGAAAAAGGCCCCCTAAAATGGAGTTAATGAGGTAATGTAAATATTCAAGGTCAATTTGGTCAAATGTCATTCTATCAGAGACCGAATCTCGTTTTCAGAATCAATGGTCCTCTTGTTTAGGAGTGAATGCTTACTTTAACGCTTCACCTCTATTCTATAGGTTAACCCCTAAAATACGGGGGCATTTTAATAGGGGCGGGGGTATTGATATAATGCGGATCAGCATATTTGCATGTCCTTGTCTAAATATGGAGGATCACCCGCAGTTTGAAAATGCAGGTCATTACAAAAACACACCCATGCATTATATGGAGATATTTTTTTTATATTTGTAAAAATTGAAAATTTCATAAGATTTTTTTTTTTAAATATATTTGCTCAAAACATTGTTTGTGGGTACACGTGAGTACCAACAATCTATGTTTTGGATCAAAAATAAGAAAAATATGTATACCCCTGTAAACCCCAGTTTAACTATACAAAAGTGGGTGGGGTATACATTACACGGACATATTTTCCTGATGTCATTCCTATATTGAGGGTGTATGTTTAAATAGCAGTGAACCCCTTAATGAGCGCGTCATAAATAAGAGCTGCCGCAGGATAGCATGCTCGACTGCTTCTGACCTTTGTCAAACATAGGGCCAAACTCGACCTGTAACCCACAGCATTATGCTCATACATATTT
This sequence comes from Rugalucina vietnamica, assembly GCA_964017185.1. Taxonomy (NCBI): domain Eukaryota; kingdom Metazoa; phylum Mollusca; class Bivalvia; order Lucinida; family Lucinidae; genus Rugalucina; species Rugalucina vietnamica. Next base: position 24,773,391 of record OZ024876.1, read on the forward strand.
TTGCCTTGATGTTATACAGAACAAAATCACTGAACCATGACAGTTAACTATAACTTATAACTACTGACGGTTAAACGTCTCATTCATATTGTACATGAAGTATGTTAATACACCAACTGAGTGCTGAGATACAAGACAAAATCACTGAACCGTGAAATAAGCTCACACTGACCTATAAGTACTTTAGGGTCAAAGGTCTTATCATACTTACTCATAATAATAAAGACGTATGAAAATATACCAACTGAGTGTGAAGATATAAGGCAAAGTCACTGAAGCATGAAATTGGGTCACATTGACCCAGGAATACTGTAGGGTCAAAGGTCTTGTCATAAGCAAACATAATGTGAAAGAAATATGTTCATATACCAAAAGAAAATCGAGATAAAAGGCAAAATCACTGAACCATGTAATCAGGTCACAATGACCTAGGACTACTTTATGGTCAAAGGTCTTGTCATACACAAACATAGTGTGAAGGAATTATGTTCATAAACCAATTGAGTGCAAAGATATCAGGCAAAATCACTGAACCATGAAATTAGGTCATAGTGACCTATAAGTATATTGTGGTCAAAGGCCTGTTCACACTCACTCATAATCTGAAGGAAGCATGAAAATATAATAATTGAGTGTCAAGATGTAAGGCAAAATCACTAAACCATGAAATTAGGTCATACATGTAGTGACCTATATGTATATTGGGGTCAAAGGTCTAGTCATACTTACTCATAATCTGAAAGAAGTACGAAAATATACTAATTGAGTGTCAAGATATAAGGTAAAATCACTGAACCATGAAATTAGGTCACAGTGACCTATAAGTATATTGGGGTCAAAGCTTTGGTCATACTCACTCATAATCTGAAAGAAGTATGAAAATATACTAATTGAGTGTCAAGATATAAGGCAAGATCACTGAACCGTGAAATTAGGTCACAGTGACCTATAAGTTTTTGTGGTCAACGGTCTGTTCATACTCACTCATAATTTGAAGGGAGCATGAAAATATAATAATTGAGTGTCAAGATGTAAGGCAAAATCTCTGAAGCATGAAATTAGGTCACACTGACCTATAAGTATACTGGGGTCAAAGGTCTAGTCATACTAACTCATAACTTGACAGAAGTATGAAATATACTAATTGAGTGTCAAGATATACGGTAAAATCACTGAACCGTGAAATTAGGTCACAGTGACCTATAAGTATATTGGGGTCAAAGCTCTGGTCATACTCACTCATAATCTGAAAGAAGTATGAAAATATACTAATTGAGTGTAAAGATATAAGGCAAAATCACTGAACCGTGAAATTAGGTCACAGTGACCTATAAGTTTATTGGGGTCAAAGGTCTGGTCATACTTACTCATAATCTGAAAGAAGTATGAAAATATAACTAATTGAGTGTAAAGATATAAGGCAAAATCACTGGACCATGGAAAGTAGGTCAACCAACAGTAACCGTCATGACACTAAGTTAGTGTCCCTTAGTTAAAAGATGAATGACCAAGCATCTTCCTAAGATGTTTTATTTAGAAATAAAAAGAAAAAATATTTTCAGAGAGTTCTAGATCTTGACCCCTAGCCCCACCCCCTTGACTCGGACCCAGAGGTCGGATGTCATGGAACATTAAGTGTATGAAGTATGAATGCTTTATGATAAGTTGTTTTCAAGATATGGACTCTTTGTAAAAGTTACACAGTAGTACATCCATTTTTTACATGTTCTAGTTTTAACCTCTAGCCCCACCCCCAGGCATGGACCGAGGAATCCGATGCTATGAAATGAAACTCAACCCTACAGGGTACCTATGGTCCAAGTACGAGAGCTCTCAGATAAAAGGTTTTCAAGATATAGACTTCTAGAATACTATACCACAGAAAAGCCATTATCAATAATGTTCTAGATTTTAACCTCTAGCCCCACCCCCTGGCATGAACCCGGGGATCCGATACAATGGAATGAAAGCCAACCCTCCAAGGTACCTATGGTCCAAGTTTGAACTCTCTTTGATAAGTAGTTGCTTGTCCAAGATGAATGTGAAGTTAGCAGTACCAGCAGTACTGCAGTAATACTGCGGCATTAGCCCAGCAACAACAGCAGTATTACACATCCTGACGAAAGTTATGTGGACTGCTAGAAAATTTTGACGCAGTATAGACAATTTTTTACAGTGTTCTAGATATTAACCCCCCGGGCCCAGGGGTCCGATGACATGTAATGAAAGCCAACTCTTCAAGGTACCTATGGTCCAAGTTTGAATCCTCTATCATAAGTAGTTGCCAAGCTGTGCACTTCTAGAAAACTTTGACGCAGTGTGACGGGAACGGGAACGCGGACGACCGAGGTGACTACAATAGCTCTTTGCACTTCGTGCAGTCGTGCTAAAAACGGATTTTCGCTACACGAATAGCACAATTCTTCTTCTTCCTAAATCCGAAATTTCAGGCTTCTAGCCATCTTCTGTAACTGATTAGTCGGGTTTGTGTCAGACCTGGTGGAAAACCTCAAAGACCGGTTTTCTCGCGTCGCGGCTCAAATATAGGTGAACCCGTAGAATACGAATGAAGTTGTATTTTCCAGCTCCACCTCATCAGGAAAACATGTCCGTGCAATATATACACCCCCTTGAACCCCACTCTCTGGGGTTGATAGGGGTATACCTTTCTTTCTTATTTTTGCTCGGTGAGGCGGTTCTGTCGTGTACCCACAATCTATGTTTTGAGCAAAAATAAGAAAAATATCAAAAAAATTCTTCTGTAAATTTTCATTTTTTTACAACTTTAAAAATCACTATATATTGCATGGGCAAATTTTCGTTATGTCATCGGCAGTGTGTACTTCCTTTGGCGGATGACTGAAAGATGTTTTGGGCATTCAGGTGTGAATGGTTTCTCAGTTGTCATGCGGACTCTAGTGGCCGCCTATTGGGGAATAGCTGCTCATTCGGCTTATGATATGTTTTCTTGGTATACGTACATGTACCTGAGTGTCATTTTAGCTTTTTCCCCACCCCTCGGTTTATTGAGTGGGAATATCTTTCTGATTGCGCCATTTCCTGATCGTTGCCTACTTGTATCTCTCTGGGTATTTATTATACATATACTATGCGAAATAAATTAGCAATTTTTGATATTTCATATATTTTAATCATCTTAGAGCAATTTTGGACATTTTTTCAATTTAAATGACAAGAACAGGGTCTTAGGCACGTGAAACGATCATCCTTTAAAGAGGCCGCTTTTTGGAACAAAAAAAACTAGAGAAAGGGTGTGAATGCAAAATTCTCAGCCATTGAACAGAGTGCAAGCAGCTGACTTATATTAAGTCCATCAGACCCATCCTTTTCATCCCTGTTGATTGTGTGACAAATGAGATTCGGCTTTTTCGGTACAAACTTTACATGTACCTGCCGAAAAAAAGACGTCAACGCGCCGTCAAGAGATCGAAATTGCCTTAATTTCGGGTTACTTTATTTCCATGGATTTTCATTAAAACAAAACAAGACAAGCAAAGCACAATTTATTCAATACCATTAAACTCATTACTTAAGCTCACGTTATGAAGCCAAGATAGAGAATTTTGAAAACTCTGTTTATTTTAACATAAAGGTATACACCATTGACGATTTTGGGGAAATTCCAATCAGAAACATAACTGTTCATGTACATACTTCGTTGCGTTTCGGTTTTGTTTGAGTGTGTACGTGTATTGTCCAAAAATATTCACCAGACGTTGACCTTTATGCATTGCATAAATTAAATCGCTATGACGCTGTATAATAAATTATCGATATTATCGTAATTAATTCGTGCAACCTCGGTAAGACTCGATAAAGTACGCGAAGAAAGTGTACCCAATATATAAGCAGTTTGCTCCATCGTTTATCAGAAGGACCATAGCTCAGTGGTTAGGACACCGGATTTGTAACCTGAGGATCGCTGGTTCGAATCTCATAGATTGTGAAAATATATTTTTATTTTTATTTTATTAAATAAAATGCACATCACGTTTTATCAAAAGCAATCGCACGGAGAACATGATATTCTTGCTTTATTGCAATTTTCATGCGCCATATCCTGCAACATAATGGCTTTCAAGTACAACTTTATCGCACTGGTCATCAACCTCAGAGATAACTCTTCCGACCAGAGAGAGAGAGAGACAGACATAAAAAAACATACACAAATTGACCAAAATAAATCAAATTATTAAATACGACAGAGAATGAATAGGGTACATAAGAAATAATAATAAAAAAATTCGATCATTAGTGGGACTCGAACCGCTATCGGTTAAATGAAAAAGTAATGTAATCTTAATCTGCGTGCTCTACCATTTGAGCTATGCAGTCCTGAACAATTTCTTGGGATAGCAACCTTATATACCGTTACATTTACCTTGCTAATAATCACGAAGAGTCACAATGATGTACGAGCAATCACGAAGTGGTCCGAAGATATATTTAGAATTGCAACGAACTATAATTATATACTAATAGAGTTCACCCAACACCAGGTGAATATTTTTGGACAATATATCCCTAATCAGAGGACTTTTTACCAGTATCAGTATAGCATTTGAGCCTCCTCATGAGAAAACCAACGTTTTGCATATGCGAAAAACAAAGGAGCAGAAAAAACTTGTTATTTGTTCGCGCTACATGGATAGTATAATTCCTCTTCTTTCTAAATCCAAATTTTCCCGCCTCTAGCCATCTTCTGTGTTTGAACATGCCGGTTTGTGTCAGGCCTGTTCGGAAGCCACTTTGTTTGTTTTCTCATGAGGCGGCTCATTTATCTAGTGGTTGATCAAATTTCATAGCAACTAAACGCAAGAGGTACATGTAATGTTGACTCTGTCTCGACTTTTCGGTATAGCTTTTGCGTATCTAAAGAGTTTTATAATTGCAGACGAGAATTTAAGACAATCGTCTTGTCTGTACATGGATTTATGTTGGCCAACTTCACCATAAACACAATAAATGTACATTATACAACCGTATACATATCAGAAATATGTAACAATTTGATAGAAATGTCTCTTTTTGGATTTTCTTTACAGTAATTGTCTTAGAAATCATAAAACTACCTTGACAACATCATCTCCAGTACAAATCGGTACTACGGAAGCACTAAAACACTACAATTATAACTGCAAGAATAATAAGTTTAAAACAAACTAATTATTTAATGCGAAACCTTCATTTGCAAAATTAGTCGTCACCTTAATCATCGTTAATACATCGTGTAAGCGTATGGAGGCTTTGTACAGGCACAACTTTCACCCTTGCATCCTTCACAATTTGCTCTCTCGAGGAGCCAATTGTTTACCCGCTATACACAATTTTCATCCGTGACATTTGGAGCACGTTGTGTTGGATCTGATACATGCGGCTCCCTATCTAATCAGTGTCGGGAAACAAAGTACGTGTTTGCTATCAATTGTGTTCACGTCATATCATAGAGAGCGCGTTCGTACCGCACATAATTTCCGAAATCACGCACTGCTATTTCTATATTATAGCAGAATGTTTAACACATATCGTATCATATGCAGCACATTATGCTCACTATTTAGCTTTGAAACATTTCTCTATGAATTTTTTAACAGGTTTACAATCAGTAGTATGTGCTGCATATGATAGGCAAGGTAAAATATTTCACAATTATCTTACGCAATTTTTTTCCGAAATTAAGTTTAGTCCGAATTGTTAAACTTGTCTGCAACGTCACCGTTTTGTGTGCGAATGATACCTTACACGGAGTTTGTTTCCCGACAAATACATTCCATGCCGAAGCGCAGAATGATGATGGGCTTGATTTGACATCGTGTGAGCCGCAACGTCTGGATTTCCGTCCAGGTATAACACAAACCAACCAGTGCAGCTACATTAGTTGACTAGAAGCTTGCAAATTCGGATTTAGGAAGAAGAGAACCCGACAAATACATTCCATGCCGAAGCATTCTCGCGAGATCAGACGATACCTCATCTTGATCTCTCGCATTTGACGCTTTGAATTGTGGGATATCGCCGATTTTGGCTACAGACGACACACGAAGAAAGCTGGGGCATCCCGCATGAATTTCCCAGATCCCATTGGCCAACTGCGACAGGTCAGTGCGTGAAACGCTACCTGTCAGCGACAATGATGCCGAAGCGCAGAATGATGGTGGGCTTGATTTGACATCGTGTGAGCCGCGACGTCTGGATTTCCGTCAAGGTATAACACAAACCAACCAGTGCAGCTACATTAGTTGACTAGAAGCTTGCAAATTCAGATTTAAGAAGAAGAGAACCAAAGCAATTCATTCTGGTTGGTTGGGTCGGAGATTCTTGTCTGCTGCTTGGCCCATCGGGGTTCAACTGGTGTTTTTTCATTTGCTCCAGATTATCAGTGTTTTGTTCCAGATTTACAGTGATGTTGCTTGGCGCCCAGGGCTCTCAATCGCCAGGCAGATTATGTATCTGAGTCCTCCGATTGATTCATCATGGTGGTAATCATGATTTATTTGATTGTCCTTGATGATTCACTGACTAGTTAGAGATTCGCCACGAGGACCGAACAACTAACGAAATTATGTAAACCACTGCAGAAGCTGAGGGTGAGGTTAGGATCCTGTAAAACTATACTCATCAAAAGAAGTTTTGCACCAGTTAATATTTTTCTCATTTTAAAATAATGTCTAGTATATATATTTTTCAAATAAACTTTTAAAACTTAATACCATCTTAAAGTTTTGGACTTCCTGAATAACAACTCAATATTTTTTCTTAAAAATGATTAAACAAAAATGTGCAAAAATGCATGTTTTTGAAAACACCAAAATTTGACATTCAGTAAAAAGTCCACATCTTTATTTCTGGGCTTCCCAACCTGAATTCGTTTCACATCCTCATTCGAAATACTGAAAGCAATCATTTAAAGCAAAAAACTATAATTTTTTTTACCAAAAATAATGATTTTTGAGATTTTGTTTAAATTGTAAGGTAATGTTTAGTAACTCATCTCTCCAATAAAATGGGTTGTTTTTCTTTCAAACACAGCATGCAGCACCCATAAGTGTTTAAATGAAGGTACTGGTTTTCAACCCATCCATATTCAGAATTTTTAAAAGGCTACATATCAAAAAAGTACTCATGCAGCATCTTTGACATGGGATTGCCTTTAACAGAAAGAACACAGGTGGCAGGTTTTGGTGTCAAAACATCTCATGGTGATCCAAAATTGAAATGAACTTCGATTTTACTCATTTTTTCCAATATTTATCATTTTTTCTCAAACATTGCAATTTTGTCAAAAAATGAAATTTTACTAAAATTTTGAGATTTTTTTAATTGCTTTAAGGCTTAATCATTAGCTTTGGAGCTCTAGTGTGTAAATTTGGAAACAAAATTGTGTTCTTAATGTTGTGGCATTTTTTTGTGGATTTTTTTCGATTTTCCAATTTTCAGCATTTACAGAAAATGGGAATTTTTCAATTTTTCCCAAAATCGTTTCCGCAACGATTTTTTGTCTTATAACACACATTATCAAACTCTTTCAGGCTGTGCAAATTCAAAAAGCTAGGTTATAAATTTGTTAGTTAAAATGTCACTTAAAATACGAAAAAATCTAAATGGTGCAAAACTTCTTTTGATGAGTAAAGATTAAGCCCACAAAGGATTTTATATAACTGATCGTTCCAATGCGGTACTTCTGTGCTGGTTCTAATTGTTTTTTGTTTTGGTGTTGAATTTTAGTTGTTTGCACATTATGTAGTTACAGGGGATATACAAAGGTTCTTTTGGAACCTTTTTATTCTTTGTCTGCTGATCACATTAGTTCTGGGGACTAGTTTATCGAAAACTAAACCCAAATATACCCATCGGCTCAAAAGAGATCGTATTTGAATAACATTTTATTCATGTGAGAGTAGTCTCCCTTGGTGAAAAAAGAAAATAATAAAAAATAAAAAAAAAACAAACTGATTCACTTAAATGACGATCAAAAGTTTTGAAACTGAAACAATAAGCTGTACGAGGTATGGCAGGAAAGTTCGTAGACACTCCAGCTATCAGAAAAAGTAACGCGTCGTTGAAGAAGCGCTTTGCATAATTTCAAGCAGCAATATCTTATGAGTATATTTCAGAAATTTTGTGCAATTTGATGTAATAACACGCTTGGTAGAGCCACTTTTCTGCTTGAGGGTAGGGCCGTGCGGGGCAGGTGTCAAAACGTGATAAAATGTGACGATTTTTACATTCTGTTTTTGCTTGTGAAACGGCACGGAAGTGTTCTGTAACATTAAAATATTTTGATCCTGAAAGAATGTTCATTCAACAACGTTTTCTGAATGTTTGGGCCTTGGCGGCAGTACAGTTTGATATCTGTGAATAAAATTTCAGATGCAGTCCGAAAAAAAAATGTTTGAAAAAAATGGCGTAATTTTGACGTCGGAGAACAGCCGATAACCATATAATTGTGTGTTTTTGTTATGGAAATGGCCAACAAACATCTGTCACTAGTTTACAAGTGGCAGAGTTGATTTTTAGATGCTCGGTAGATCATCTAAGATGATAAACGGCGGCGGAAGGGCACTCGCCTTACATTCCCTTACATTCCCAGCGAATGAAAATGGTTTCATATGTTCAACCGGTCATCAGAGAACCTGAGGACAGTTGGCACAAATCTGCATTTGACAGCTGGATACACATATATATATATATATATATTAATAAAATTGTACCGATATCCAAGGACCCTATGTGGAATAACTCTGAAACATCGGTTAAACTTGTTACAAATATATAAAGCACTGACAGCAATAAACTTCAAGTAACGTCACTGAGACGTTGACCCTTGCCCCGCTCCCGGTTAGGGAGGTGCACATAAAAGGCTGTAGAAGATGTCGTGTTGGCCAGATTTTCATAAAATTTCGTCTATTTGCTCATAAAATATTTTTGCAAACCCAGATATATTCATTTTGACAGATTTTCTTTTCCTGTTAAAAATACTAATGGTGTCTACGAACTTTCCTGCCATACCTCGTATAAATGGTTTCTAATTATATTCAAATGATAAGTTGTTTCAGTTACCTGTATGTACCTCAATGACGTCATAGTGGAACTAATAAATATTCATGAGATTGAAATGTTTTCAGCTATCTGTTCCTTTCGTCAATGTCTACTTCAGTTTAACAAAATTAAGACCTTTAGATATGCCGTTTAGTTAAGTTTCGGTACGTGAGTGGCCGTCAATTGGGAAGTAGCTACTCACTCGGCTTTTCGGTATGTTTTCTTAGTGACATACAGTACATGTAACTACACAGCTGATCAGCGTCTTTTTTTCGCCACACGGATAGAACAATTCCTCTTCTACTTATATGCAAAGTTTCGAGCTTCTAGCTGTATTCTGTGACTCCACAGTCCGGTTTGTGTCGGACTTGGTCGGAAACCCTAATTGTTGGTTTTCTCATGCACAGGCTCGATTTTGTCGCCGGATGATGTTTCATATAAGATGTCTCTGACTTTCTACTTTAAATCCATAATTCCAGTGAGACGTTTTCTTTCAGCTCGCGTCTCAGCGCCTAGAAATGCGCCGATGAACTCAAACCGATCACAAAGCAGCTCACTAAACATTTCCAAACTGTACATATCACGCAGAAGCGCGCGCCATGACGTCAATGTCAAGCTTGGGGGCACTCGTCACGTGCCACCCATGCGTAATTTGATTAGTTCGAAGCAACAAGGTCCGCAACGGTACGTACATGTAGTAGTGAAGTGGGGTTTTGCAACTACATGTAGTTTACGAGATAGCCACGGACAATGCTGGTGTATAGTTCTGTCTCAGTAAAACGTTTGTCATCGGCAGCCAGAATAATGGAATCAGCTGCTCAGATATGACCAACAATCAACAACTAATACTATTTTAGCACACTGTAAATTGGTTTTGTCATCTGCCCAGTAATTCAATCGTGCCTGACATTTTGTCTTAAGTCATAATTGCATATATGCTCTAACAAGACGTCTTATGTCGTACTTTGACATAAATTCATTTATTATCCGAGCTCCAGTTTACGCAAATATGGCTTGGCGTCTCCCAAACAGGCAAAGTAGAGGAAAAGCAAAAAGTTCATTTAAGATATATATCCCGCGACGCGAGAAAATGGGGTTTCCGACCAGGTATGACAAAACCCGGTCTGTACAGTAACAGGAGAAAACAAAAACCTTGAAATTGTGGGTATGATAATGAAGATGGATCTCGGAAGATATCTGTTGTGAGATTGTTCAAGAATTTTATAAAATCTCAAGTTCCAGGCTCTGAAATGAAGTTCATTGCAGTCGAAAAACAAGTTTCTATTAATTTAAACATGTAATGTTTTGTGTAACAAGCATCTTACATGTAAAAGGCCTCTTCACACATAATCGTGAATCTCTCGACGTAGACTTGCGTTTAATTACGAAAAATAGTTTTTGATTGTTAGATTTATTGCTATACGTCGCAGACAACAGCTATGGAAATGTCGGGACGTTAGCTGTTGAAAGGGACGAAAAACAATAAATCAAACAAACTAAGCTCATCCAAGTGTTCCCAATAAACATTCATGTTATATGTGCAATATTATGTGAAGTTCCAAGAAGTTGGTTTGCAAGTAGATGTCATTGTTGACTTCACCTGTCATCATTTTAGTTTTCTATATGGTATGTTTGGCTATACCTATTTTACAATATTTCAATATAACACTCAGTTGCCAAGGGACCCACAATCAAATCATGACTCATCAAAATCTTGTGACTCTGCAACTATGGCATTCTTATTTATCCTTCTAAACTGTAAACATAAGTTAGCACCACGCTTATTTTGGCATGTATATTGAAAACATTAATCGTTGCTAAAGCACGTTACGCGTTGCTATGTGACTTTTTATGGAAACAAGAACTCCGCGGAGGTCGATATCGCACCTGCATCGGGCAAAGTCAATAGACCGTAAAATATAGTTCAAGGGCACCGGGTTAAGGTGCGTGCTTGAAGGGCATGTCAAGGACAATTACTATGCAAGGTTTCAGACTCGCAGCTATCTCTGATGTCGAGAAAACCAAACTTTGACGTAAAAATTTTCAAAGTCAGTGGACCATGAAATAAAATATAGGTCAAGGGCACCGGGTTAAGGTGCATGCTTGAAGGGTATGTCAAGGACAATTACTATGCAAGGTTTCAGACTTGCAGCTATCTCTGATGTCGAGAAAACCAAACTTCGACGTAAGAATTATCAAAGTCAGTGGACCATGAAATATAGGTCAAGGGCACCGGGTTAAGGTGCGTGCTTGAAGGGTATGTCAAGGACAATTACTATGCAAGGTTTCAGACTCGCAGCTATCTCTGATGTCGAGAAAACCAAACTTCGACGTAAAAATTTTCAAAGTCAGTAGACCGTGAAATATAGGTCAAGGGCACAGGGTTAAGGTGCGTGCTTGAAGGGTATGTCAAGGACAATTACTATGCAAGGTTTCAGACTCGCAGCTATCTCTGATGGCGAGAAAACCAAACTTCGACGTAAATGTTGACAAAACTTCGACGTAAAAATTTTCAAAGTCAGTGGACCGTGAAATATAGGTGAAGGGCACCGGGTTAAGGTGCGTGCTTGAAGGGTATGTCAGGGACAATTACTATGCAAGGTTTCAGACTCGCAGCTATCTCTGATGTCGAGAAAACTAAACTTCGACGTAAATGTTGACGGACGAACGGACGAACGAACCGGAACGCACGGACGAACGAACGAACGTACGGACGGACGGAAATTTGAACTCCTATATCGCACCCTGCTATAAGCAGGTGCGATAAAAATGACGTGTCTGAGGGTCATTCCTAACCTTAATGCATACTTCATCTGCTTTATAACAAGCAATGGCAATTTATGTTTCGCATTGGTACTAAAACCTTAGGAATGACGTATCAACCTACCAAAACTTGGAATCATTGTAAAACACGTTGCTATGGTAACCGGCAATGAAACGAATTAAAAACACCATGTTTTGACACATTACATAACCATTACTATAAAAATAATAGATAATGAGTAATTCAAAATTTAAGTCCATAAATAAAATAACCCATTACTTATTTTCGTCATAATTATGGTTATTTTTCATGTTGCTAGGGAATGTTACGTGTTGCTATGACACTATTGTTTTAGAACAGTGATTCGCATGGAGGTCATTTTTCATTCTTAATGTATTCTTTATCTGCCTAAGAACGCTTTATGGCAAAAAATGTTTTGTTTCTGTCCTAGCACCTGAATGACACGTCATATTAGAGCTGTCATTGGTTGGGCATTTGACATATCGATATATCGATGGGACATATACCGATATATTGATATGTATCGATATAATACTTAATTTTTCAAAAGGTGTTTGAAAGCAACTTTTATAGACCCTTGTTGTCATTTTATGCTACTTTTAAACACCTTAAAGTTCTTTTAAGGTCAACAACAAGTTTAAGATAAAGTTTCAACTTAATTTCAAGGAAGTGCTGTCAACAGATGAAAATTACACCATGACTATTTATTTCATTCAATTTGGCAATCATAAATCAGTATAGATCAGGAAGAAAAAACATTAACATCAAATTATGACAGAGTTTGACTGCATTTTTGTCGCTCAAAATTACTTGGCAAATTCACTTTCAAAAGCAAGATCATTATCCACTGAATTTTTATTCCTTGACAAACTATTTGAATTGGTGCTTATCTGATGCTTTGTCATTTATTGCTCTCTGGGGATCCAAAATGTTCATACTGAGTGCAATTTGCAATAGTTATTGAATATTGATACTAACCAACCAATGTTATCTGTCTAAACAGCCAGCATATTTTTGTGAGAAGTTTCACTTTACAATATCGATATGTATCGATATGTCATTTTCTATATCGATACAGCTCATCTGCATTGATACATCGATATCGTCGATATCAATGACAGCTCTACGTCATATCGCCTCAAAACAGTAATCTTCGTATAATGCACGTTGCCATGGTAACCAGCCATGCAACGGATTAAAAACATTATTTTTGTAATAGACAAATTTAGTACTATCAAAATCGTGTAGCATCAGCCATTTTGAAGATGAGGCTAAAAACGGCGTCTATCGACCCAAGCCCTTTGCAGCAGTGCTGAGTGCGATCAACAAATGCATAACAATGTGAGAGGTAAGTAGTGAGAGTAAAAGATCTCATACTAATATTAAAACGGGACTATTGAGATCGAGTAAAGACGACAATCAACACCGGGCGATGTAAATATGCATGTGCAGCTGGCGGGTGATTTAGTTTGGTTTGTTGCTTAGCACAGCAGTCAAAGTCAGGACGTTGCCTCCATTTTATGGGATTTCTACCCAACATAGGGGGTGCCATGACATCTCGCCGAAATAAGCTTCGAATACATCCATCCAAGAAAACAACTAAGGCTTTCTCATATGTATGAATGGTTTAACTTCTTCACCTTTCATGGGCATGCTCAGGCCATGTAAGCATAAGACCAGAAGTGGTCGGTGTTAAAGAGCTTTGCAGAAGGTGCAGCCCATTTACATGGATGTATGATTTAGTGCCTATTACATGTATATGAAACCTGCTATAAATAGTCAACTACATTTGCCAATAATTCCTAGGCTTCTAGTGGAGCTCTAAGGGAAAGAAACATAGTTACATTTCTCAAACCTTTGGCACATGAGTTATATTTTCGATACAATACATGCACATACCGATTATGTCTCAATAAGCCGGCGGTACCAGTATACGCCGTTTTCAAAACGATTGCGATCTCTCAGCACTATTTTCACTACATATGACCACGTATATTATAAACACACGGCGATAACCACTGACTAGCTCGGTTCAATGTGAGCTTTCATACCCGAGCCGGCATGCGGTATTTGATGTGGAGCTGCCTCGTCGGATCAAGTACGACCTGAAGTTGGTGGTCGATTAACAACAAGATTCCAACCCTGTTCAATTATATATGCACTCTCGCCGTGGCGAGATCGCAATAATTATTTTGTAGTCCCATCACCTCAACAATGAAATAATTATGGTCTGAAAAAAAAGTAACTATACTAAATATCGACCATAAATTCAAGGAACCACGAGTACATCTGGGAAGGCCCAACGGATAACCAGAGGGCCAATGGTCCTGTAAGCGCTCACCTGATCTGGGCAGCTTTACTTGTAGAGGAGGCAATGACCTCTGCCCTGGCCTCGAGATTATAAAACTTTTTTCATGCTCAGCTCAGCTGAGACTAAAATTTATCCTGCTCATAAATGTTAAAATTGTTGGTATTTTAACATTTATTAAACAATTTTAACATTTATTAGCAGTATAAATCACCAGCTTTTGGGTTTTGAACCTGAATTTTCCACTAATTTTGACAATTTCAGTATATATGAGCAGTTGATATTTCATGTTCAGCTGAACTGAGCTTGAAAAACATATTATAACCTCGGGACCTGGGGCAATGACCTCTGTCCTGGGGCGCTGCCTATATGAACCCCACGGGTAACAGGATTTATAATAAGGATTACTTAACATTGCTACACACAAAATATAAAAGCTCTAGGGTTCATGGTGTAAGAGAAGTAATCGTAGGCAATGATCAGGAAATTGCACAAATCAAAAAGAAATTCCCACTCCAAAAACCGAGGTAGAAAAAGCTAAATTAATAATCAGGTGAATTAAAAAATAACGGTTGTGAAGTCATCATTATAATTGTATACATTTGCCTTCGACATAGATTAGCATTTGTTTATATGACGATTCAAATTGGCATGGTTTCAACAATGAGATTCTATACAGAAAACAAGACAAGTCAACCTGCTAGATATTTACATAGATATTATCAATCAAGTATCAGATTTTCAATTGCACATACCATCGCTCATTTTCATGTTATTTGACATCAAATCCGACTTAAAATGATTTTGGAACAGCCAAAACGTCAAATTTTCGCACTGAACGTCATAGCGATACGCCACCGACGTCAAACAAACAACGTCACTGGTTGGTTTTGACGTCGCCACGTCCCTAGGCGTGGCCTCTAGATCAGGTGACAATGTTTTTCATTGGGAAATGAAGAACATCAAGAAAGATACTCTCATTTAGGGCGATTGCAATAAAAATGTAAATATTTAAGAAATGAGTTTCATTTTTCTGGTGTTCATGGAGCTATGAACCGCAGTGGGTCGCGTGCAAAGTGAATGAACCCCGAAGGGGTTCATGTAAGCTTTGCTAGCGGTTCATTCACTTTGCACGCGACCCACTGCGGTTCATAGCTCCATGAACAACAGAAAAATTAAACTCATTGCTTATATTTACATTCATTTCTCCCTATCGCTTGTTGAAAAATCACCAAGGCGGTCACATTTACCAGCAAACAGAGAATCTACACACAGTGTGTGTTCAAACAGCGGAACGGCGTCGACGTTTACAACGTCCAATCAGATTGGCGAGTTCATGTTTTTGACGTCAAGTTTGGATTACGTCACGTCGCGTGACACAATGTTATTCATGGAAGTATGAACACAGATGAACATCTAATGGTTCATCTAAGGAGGTTTTAGAAAAATGTAAGTATTGTCAAATGACAAAATAAAAAGATCGTAACATACTAGCTGTAAGCCGTAATGATTTAAAAATCCAATGAAAATGTTAAACAAATCATAGTACACATAGGTTAATTAAACTTCACACGTAAGTAAAATACTTCTGCTATACCACAAGCAACTCAGTTTAACTCTTAACCAAATACAAAAAGAAAACAAATTATCCAATGATATGCTCATTTTTTTTTTCAAAATAACTAAATGATTGCGTAACAAGTCTCATCAGAGTATCATCAACATATTTTGAAATTTCATAGGTCTCACAAATCTGTCAGAATAAAAACAAAATGTGTCGCTTCATGGGAAAACTAACATTTTGCATATTTGAAAACAAAGGCACAAATAAGCTTCGCAGTAACTGTGAAGCTGATCAGCGCCTTTGTTTTCGCTACACAGATAGTAAAATTCATATACTTTCTAAATCCAAAACTTTTCAGTCTCTAGCCATCTTCTGTGCGAGTACAGCTTGGTTTGTGTCTGACCTGTTCGAAACCACATTGTTTGTTTCCTCATGAGGTGGCTCAGATAATACAATGAGTGAATCACAGTGTATCTTATCTGGCTTGCATCATATCACCCATGCTGAAAATTATGACTGAAGTTTTCTACGAGTTGAAATGTACATGCTAAATGTATTTGAGATGTGTCATGAGACCAGAGGACCATTGGTCCTGAGAACGCTCACCTGAAGCCTGATCCTGGAGTACATGTATTAAGTCATCATGAAATGACCTTGACCTTGAATACTCACACACCTTTATTGAATTCATAAGTTGTCTGCATCTTCAAAGTTTCATTATTTTAATTTTGATATTTAAATGACCTTGGGTCAAGGTCAAAAAATGACCTTGGCCTTCATTACTTACTTACTTTCATTGAGTCCATTGGTTGTCTGCATCTAGCAACTTTCAGGTCTCAGACTGCAACAGTGTCCAAAATATCCATTGGTTTCGCCTTTTCCCATGTAAAAGCCTATGTGTCCAAATTTGACCTTGCCATAAAATAGGTCAAGGTCATCCTAGGGTCATCATTTCAACAAACTATGATGGGCTGGAGTCCCAAATGCTACATACCAAGTTTCCAAGCCTGCCGGTTCTGGAGAAGAAGATTTTTGAGTAGTTTTACCATATATGGGCGTGGCGGCCATCTTGGCCATGTGACCTGGATTTCGCGATCAAACTTATGTCTCCCCTACCCATGGATGCTCCACATAAAACTCACTTTGATTGGCCCAGCAGTTTCAGAGAAGAAGATCTTTTAAAAGTGTGTATGGACAACAGACTGGCCAAGGTCAAGAGATGACCTTGACCTAATTTAATCACATACCTTGATCTACTCCATTAGTTGTTTGAATCTACCACTTTTCAGGTACCCGGGTGCAATAGTTTTCAAAAAATCCTTAGTTTTCACTTTTTCCCATGTAAAAGCCTATGTTTCCAAAATTGACCTTGCCGTAAAATAGGTCATGGTCATCCTATGGTCATCATTTTATCAAACTATTATGGGCTGGAGTCCCCGATGCTACATACCAAGTTTCGTGGAAATCGGCCCACCGGTTCTGGAGAAGATTTTTGAGTAGTTTTACCATATATGGGCGTGGCGGCCATCTTGGTCATGTGACCTGGATTTTGCGGACAAACTTTCATCTCCCCTACCCATGGATGCTCCACATAAAATTTCAACTTGATTGGCCCAGAAGTTTCAGAGAAGAAGATCTTTGAAAAGTGTGTAAGGACGACTGACTGGCCAAGGTCAAGAGACGACCTTGACCTAAATTAATCACATACCTTCATCTACTCCATTAGTTGTTTGCATCTATCACTTTTCAGGCCTCAGGCTGCAATAATTTTCAAAAAATCCAGTTTTCACTTTTTCCCATGTAAAAGCCTACAGCCCCTTTCACTCGAGTTTGCCGTTTGAGCATTTGCATCACACAAGAAGACCATGTGTTCCGAAGATCTGAGTTTCTTTTCATGTTGTCCTCAAAGACATCTGGATTGATTGATCTGCTGATTTGAGTGACAGCTTCAAACTAAATGACCTTTAAAAACGGCTAACTCGAGTGAAATTTTTAACTTCCCCATGTAGATACCGATCAGGTAACTGCTTAAATTGACAAAATTCTGCTTTTGTCTCTATCCTGTTACAAATGTGTGTTCTTAATATGCAGTGTATATGTTGTGCAAAGAATTTTGAAATAAAATGTGCTTAACCAAGCAATTACAATGTTTTTATCCAAAGAGGTGACATCATTACCTAAAGATAAATGCTGAATAGATTTTAAGAACACCTGGCACCTGGGACACTGTTTCAGTTCTAAAATAGAATAAAAAGTTACCTGACTTACAAACAAACGGCAAACTCGAGTGAACAAATTTGATTGACCTAAATGCTCAAACGGCAAACTCGAGTGAAAGGGGTTGTATGTTTCCAAAATTGACCTTGCCGTAAAATAGGTTAATGTATCCTATGGTCATCATTTTATCTGACTATGATGGGCTGAAGTCCCCGATGCTACATACCAAGTTTCGTGGAAATCGGCCCACCCGTTCTGGAGAAGAAGATTTTGAGTAGTTTTACCATATATGGGCGTGGCGGCCATCTTGGTCATGTAACCTGGATTTTGCGATCAACTTTCGTCTCCCCTACCCATGGATGCTCCACATAAAATTTCATCTTGATTGGCTCAGCAGTTTCAGAGAAGAAGATCTTTGAAAAGTGTGTATGGACGACAGACTGGCCAAGGTCAAGAGATGATCTTGACCTAAATTAATCACATACCTTCATCTACTCCATTAGTTGTTTGCATCTACCACTTTTCAGGCCTCAGGCTGCAATAGTTTTCAAAAAATCCATAGTTTTCACTTTTTCCCATGTAAAAGCCTATGTTTCCAGAATTGACCTTGCCGTAAAATAGGTCAAGGTCATCCTATGGTCATCATTTTATCAAACTATGATTGGCTGAAGTCCTCGATGCTACATACCAAGTTTCATGGAAATCGGCCCACCGGTTCTGGAGAAGAAGATTTTTGAGTGGTTTTTACCATATATGGGCGTGGCGGCCATCCTGGTCATGTGACCTGGATTTTGCGATCAAACTTTCGTCTCCCCTACCCATGGACGCTCCACATAAAATTTCAACTTGATTGGCCCAGCAGTTTCAGAGAAGATCTTTGAATAGTGTGTATGGACGACAGACTGGCCAAGGTCAAGAGATGACCTTGACCCAAATTAATCACATACCTTCATCTACTCCATTAGTTGTTTGCATCTACCACTTTTCAGGCCTCAGGCTGCAATAGTTTTCAAAAAATCCATAGTTTTCACTTTTTCCCATGTAAAAGCCTATGTTTCCAAAGTTGACCTTGCCGTAAAATAGGTCAAGGTCATCCTATGGTCATCATTTTATCAAACTATGATGGGCTGAAGTCCCCGATGCTACATACCAAGTTTAGTGGAAATCGGCCCACCGGTTCTGGAGAAGAAGATTTTTGAGTAGTTTTTACCATACATGTATATGGGCGTGGCGGCCATCTTGGCCATGTGACCTGGATTTTGCGATCAAACTTTCGTCTCCCCTACCCATGGATGCTCCACATAAAATTTCAACTTGATTGGCTCAGCAGTTTCAGAAAGAAGATCTTTGAAAAGTGTGTATGGACGACAGACTGGCCAAGGTCAAGAGATGACCTTGACCTAAATTAATCACATACCTTCATCTACTCCATTAGTTGTTTGCATCTACCACTTTTCAGGCCTCAGGCTGCAATAGTTTTCAACAATCCATAGTTTTCACTTTTTCCCAGGTAAAAGCCTATGTTTCCAAAATTGACCTTGCCGTAAAATAGATCAAGGTCATCCTATGGTCATCATTTTATCAAACTATGATGGGCTGAAGTCCCCGATGCTACATACCAAGTTTCGTGGAAATCGGCCCACCGGTTCTGGAGATGAAGATTTTTGAGTGTTTTTTACCATATATGGGTGTGGCAGCCATCTTGGTCATGTGACCAAAATATCATGAACAAAATTACAATGCCACTACCCAAGGAGGCTCCACATAAAATTTCAACTAGATCGGCCAAGCAGTTTCAGAGAAGAAGATCTTTGAAATTGTGGACGACGACGACGAAGACGGACGGACACCGGATCATGGCCATCCTATAAGCTCACCTTGTGAGCCTTCGGCTCAGGTGAGCAAAAAACTAACAATGTGGTTTCCAAACAGGTCCGACACAAACTGAGCTGTACAAGCACAGAAGATGGCTTGTGGCTTGGAATTTTGGATTTAGAAAGAAAAGGAATTGCACTATCCGTGTAGCGAAAACAAAGACGCTGATAAGCTTTGCAGTCACTGCGAAAATGATCTGCGCCTGTTTTCGCATATGCAATATGTTGGTTTTCTTATGACGTGGCTCATTTCTTGTTTTCTGGTGTTAGCTTATTAGAATGATTAATGACAACTCCAAACAGTAACTGACACTGCCCTTATAGATTCTTGTTGGCTTACTCTAGAGAACTAAATACACTTGTACACAAAAACTAAAAACATCACAGTGCTTCTTTTTTAGGTGATGGTAAAGCATAAATTTTTAGACCAATACATGTATCTACATCAACTTGATCAATCTACATATTCAAGAGATATCTTAGGTGTGATGGTGCAGCATAAGACCAATAATGTATCTTCCAACATGCAAAGTATCAACTTGATCCATCTACATATTCAAGAGATATAGACTTATAAAAACTTAAACCCAAAACATTTTAACATAAAATTACTAGGTCCGTGACCATGACGACCTCAAGATCACTCAGGTGGGTCAAGATAATACAGCTTAAGAATAATATCTAACAAAAGCAAAGTATCAATAAGATCCATCCATCAGAAATACATGTACGTGGTTTGTTCATAAATAACGTAGACTTTTGCTGTAAAAGGCTCACTGCGCATGGCATGGTACTGAAAAGTGTATCATGTTGTTTTGGAATTTACATGTAGTAAGTTAACCAAATTTAAGCGTGATACCGTTGATACTATAGGCACACGAGCTGTATATTTTACCATGGTAACGGTCACCCAGGGCACTCCGATTTCTTACCTCCATCGTATGCATTTAGTTGTTTATAAAACACTTGATAACCAACGCATTTGCTTGAAATTATGTCAGAATTAAATCAAGCACCATTGCAACGTTACCTGAAAAAATGACGTCATTTGGCAACTGCATTCTGAAGAAAACAGTTTTTAAAGTTCCTTGGAGCCAACGTCAAAACGCCCAGTTTTTGCAGCAATGGATCGCCTTGAAAACCATACAGTCATCAAATTCTTTTAAGACCTCGGGGAAAATACCAATGGAAGCGTACAAAATGATCAAATAAGCCTAGGGAAGACTTCTGTCAGTCAGACATTGGTCTTAAAAGTGGTATGCAAAGTTTCAGGAGTGTAGACATTCGATTTAAGAGCGGTCGGGTCGAGGATGGAAATCAAGTGTCACAGAGAAAACATTGACGTCGACTCGTGACGCCTTGGTGGAGATAGATGATTGACTGTTCATGCCCTGTCCGAAATGTTTGATATGATTTTAGAAGCTGTCTACAAAGTGTTGACAAAGCAGTTAAACATGTCAAAGGTGCATAATGATAACTACTTAGAGAAGTAATGAACATTTTAATAACAGCTCTTTATCACTCAATGCTGATGGCGTCGTTGACGTCACGTAAATACAGTTGACGTGCCCCGCGGTCATGGTACTAGCTGTCTTTAAGAGCCTGTAACTTTCCGAAAACTCACCGGATCTACACCAAACTTGGCCACATGATGGCAAATTGATACGGAAATACGCTAATATAATTTTTATTGCAATATTTCATCATATTTTAAAGTTATCAAGTTAGTTTACATTATTTATGAAAATCCCTCGTATACAGTTCTAAATGCTTTACGCAAAAGCTTTAACATAAAAATTCAAAGTCTGTGTCCTTGAGCTCAAGGTCACTCAGGTGGGTCATGATAGCATAAAACTTCAGAGCAATATCTATTAATATGCAAACTATCTACTTGATCTACATATATATTCAACAGATATAGACTTACAAAAACTTTAACCAAAAACATTAACATAAATTTGAAAGTCTGTGACCTTGATGTCAAGGTCACCCAAGTTGGTCGTGATGGAACAGCATAAAACTTCAGACCAATATCTATTAATATGCAAAGTATCTACTTGATCCATCTACACATTTAAAAGAGATAGACTTACTGAAACTTTACCCACAAACTTTAACAAAAAATTCTAAGTACGTGATCTTGACCTCGAGGTCATCCAGGTGGATCACGATGGTACAGAATAAAACTTCAGACCAGTATCTACCAACATGCAAAGTATCAACTTAATCCTCCAACAAGTCTTTTAAAAACTTTAACAAAAAACTTTACCATTTGAGCAATGCAGACAATAACGCCAATGCTAACGCAATAAGAGCTGTCGCAGGACAGCGTGCTCGACTGCTTCTGACCTTTGTCAAACATAAGGCCAAACCCGACCAGTAACCCATACATCTTTTTGCCTTGATGCAATAAGGCAAAATCACTGAACCATGGAAGTTAACTATAACTACCTAAGATTAAGAGGTCTCACTCATATTGTGAAAGAAGTGTGTTCATATATCAACTGACAGCCAAGACACAAGGCAAAATCACTGAACCGTGAAATAAGGTCACACTGACCTATAAGTATTTCAGGGTCAAAGGTCTAGTGAAACTTACTCATAATGTGAAAGAAATATGATCATATACCCATTTAGTGTTGAGATATAAAGCAAAATCACTGAACCCATGAAATTAGGTCATAGTGACCTATAAGTATGTTTGGGTTAATGGTCTGGTCATACTCATTCATAATCAGAAAGAAGTATGAAAAAATACCAACTGAGTGTCGAGATATAAGGCAAAATCACTGAACCATGAAATTAAGTCACAGTGACCCAATAATACTTTACGGTCAAAGGTCTTGTCATACTCATACATATCGTGAAAGCAGTATGTCCATATACCAATTGAGTGCCGAGATATATAGGAAAATCACTGACCCGTGAAATCAGGTCATATTGACCTAGGACTACTTTAGGGTCAAAGGTCTTGTCATACGCAAACATAGTGAGAACGAAGTTTGTTCATAAACCACTTGAGTGCTGAGATATAAGGCAAAGTCACTGAACCATGAAATTAGGTCACAGTGACCTATAAGTATATTGGGGTCAAAGATCTGGTCATACTCACTCATAATCTGAAAAAAGTATGAAAATATACTAATTGACTAAATTGAGTGTCAAGATATAAGGCAAAATCACTGAACCGTGAAATTAGGTCATAGTGACCTAGGACTACTTCAGGGTCAAAGGTCTTGTCATACGCAAACATACTTTGAAAGACGTTTGTTCATAAACCATTTGAGTACCGAGATATAAGGCAAAATCACTGAACCGTGAAATTAGGTCACAGTGACCTATAAGTATATTGGGGTCAAAGGTCTGGTCATACTCACTCATAATCTGAAAAAAGTGAAAATATACTAATTGAGTGTCAAGATATAAGGCAAAATCACTGAACCGTGAAATTAGGTCACAGTGACCTAGGACTACTTCAGGGTGAAAGGTCTTGTCATAAGCAAATATACTTTGAAAGAAGTTTGTTCATAAACCATTTGAGTACCGAGATATAAGGCAAATCACTGAACCGTGAAATTAGGTCACAGTGACCTATAAGTATATTGGGGTCGAAGGTCTGGTCATACTCACTCATAATCTGAAAAAAAGTATGAAAATATACCAATTGAGTGTCAAGATATAAGGCAAAATCACTGAACCGTGAAATTAGGTCACAGTGACCTATAAGTATATTGGGGTCCAAGGCCTGGTCGTACTCACTCATAATCTGAAAGAAGTAAGAAAATATACTAATTGAGTGTCAACATATAAGGCAAAATCACTGAACCATGGAAAGTAGGTCAACCGACCCTTACCGTCGTGACACACAAGACAGTGTCAAAAAGTCAAAAGATGAATGACCAACCATCTTCATAAGTTGTTTCTATTAAGAAACAACAAAAAAAATCGGTGTTCTAGATTTTGACCTCTAGCCCCGCCCCCCTGACTCCGACCCGGTCGGATGCCATGGAACCTAAAGTGTACGAAGTATGAATGCTTTATGATAAGTTGTTGTCAAGATATGGTCTCCTTGTAAAAGTTACACAGCAGTACATCTATTTTTTACAGTGTTCTAGTTTTTAACCTCCAGCCCCACCCCGCAGGCATGGACCCAGAGATCCGATGCCATGAAATGAAACTCAACCCTACAGGGTACCTATGGTCCCAGTATGAAAGCCCTCTGATTTTTTCAACATATAGACTTCTAGAATACAATATCACAGAAAAGCTATTATTATTAATGATGTTCTAGATTTTAACCTCTAGCCCCACCCCCCTGGCATGGACCCAGGGACCTGATGCTATGGAATGAAAGCCGACCCTACAGGGTGTCAATGGCCCAAGTATCAATGCTTTCTGATGAGTGGTTGTCAAGATATGGACTTCTAGAAAACTTTAACGCAATAATAGCTATTTTTTAAGGTGTTCTAGATTTTAACCTCCAGCCCCACCCCCCAGGCCTGGACCCAGGGGCCCGATGCCATGGAATGAAAGCTAACCCTACAGGGTATCTATGGTCCAAGTATGAATGCTTTCTGATGAGTGGTTGTCAAGATATGGACTTCTAGAAAACTTTAACGCAAGTGTGACGCGCACGGGAACGGGAACGCACACAGGAACAGGAACGTGGACGACCGGGGTGACTGCAATAGCTCTATGCACTTCGTGCAGTCGAGCTAAAAATGCTTGCAACTGCTCTTCCTGTACTTTCCTACAGCCGAGCTAAAAATGATTTTGGAGGGTTTGGAACAGGGTGGGAATGATAATCTAAAAATTAATTTTCTCTAGCCAAATGAAATTTACTGGAAACCCAAAACTAGCATTGTGAAGAGTAAATGTATCTTGCTCGAGAACACAACCAAGAGAAGGGTTGAAACACAAGACCTCCCAGATTTATTGCCTTTGTTTTCGTTACACAGATAGTGCAATTCCTCTTTTATCTTAAATCTGAAATTTCAAGTTTCTTGCCTTCCACTATGGCTGTACATGCATATTTGTGTTGAACCTGGTTGGAAACCCTGAATACCATTTTTTAAGTCATATCTTCTATCACTTGGCTGCCATAGTTTCCGTGTACATGTAGATACAAGTCATTATATCATGATAGAGAAGCTCGCCAAATATATCACAGGCATTTTTATGTTTTATGGGTAACATAGAATCTGTCAATTATTAGAGTGTAATATTACATTTTAAAAACAGAGGTCCAATGGTCCTGTAAATGCTCACCTGAGATCCATAATAAAATTATTATTATTACACCTGGACCTTTTTACAACACACCTCTTTACAACACAGATTTGGATACAAAACTAATCACTGTTAGACCCAAATCTGTCATTTTAGACTCTTTTTTGCTATATGTCTATACATTTTACTCTTGTTATAGCACAGATTGGATAACTAACAGGTAAATTGGCTTGGACCCCAACAAGAGTGTTATAAAGAGGTTGAGGTGTATGTCAATAAAACTTGTCCTTATTCAGCACGGGCAACAAAATTTGGATCCACTTTCTTTCAAAAACATAACATCATGCTAACACGTCCGTGCAATATGTACCCCCTTAAACACCACTTTTATATAGTAAAACTGGGGTTTACATGGGTATAACTATTTTTCTTATTTTTGATCAAAAAATAGATTAAGGGTATTCATTAGAACCGCCTCGC
This sequence comes from Rugalucina vietnamica, assembly GCA_964017185.1. Taxonomy (NCBI): domain Eukaryota; kingdom Metazoa; phylum Mollusca; class Bivalvia; order Lucinida; family Lucinidae; genus Rugalucina; species Rugalucina vietnamica. The sequence goes on from OZ024876.1 coordinate 24,798,908, forward strand.
CGAGGCAGTTCTAATGTGTACCCACAATCTATATTTTGAGCAGAAATAAGAAAAAATATCAAAATTTTTCAGCTGATAAGTTTCAATTTTTAACCCTCAAAAAGTCTCTGTGCATTGCATGTGCAAGCTTTCATAATGAATTTGTCATATCAGATACTCTGCTACTGAAAACTAGTTTCCCCATGTACATGCATACGAGACCAAAGCTGACCTTGTTGTTAAATAGGTCAAGATCATTCAAAGGTTGTCATTTATATATGGTCGAGAGTTCCGTTCATTTTACCATTTCATGGAAGTTTTTCACATAAAGTAATAGTTTAAGTGTATGGGATGTTTTCTGCAAATGAACCCCTGAGAAGAGTCATTTTGAATCTCAGGGGCATGGTATGAAGGATTTATGTGAGCAACACATAGCATTGCTGTATACTTAATATACAAACTTTGAGCATTGTGGTTTCAGAGAAGATTTGTAATGTTGTTTTTCCCATTGTAAAGTTAGAATAAAAGGCCCAGGAATTCATGCAATTAAATTAAGTCTGTTCATCATTTTCATGGCTGGCAGGATTGCTAAACATAAAATAAAAACCCTATGCCTTGTGGTAGCAGATTAGATTTTTTAATGTTTTGTTTTTTCCATATTTAAAGTCCAAAGTAGGAGTTTTAAACTCCAACATTTTAATTCTGACTTCAACCTTTTGGAAAGCTCCAAAAGTAAAGAATAGGAACAATCCAACATTTTCAGAAAAAAACAACAACTCATTTTTACTCCATTTTTCAAAACCCTAGAGTAAAGTCTGTCTAAAAGCGATATCTGTTGCCATGGAAACCATAGCTTGGAACTAAACTGCTCCAAAACGGTAAAACCTAATTAGATGCAGTAATTTACTTAACCAACTGATGGTTCCCATACCATTTGATCAAGATTAATTTGAGAAATCTTATTTATTGAAACTGCCGAACAACAAAGGATGGACAATGATGGATAGCAGGACACTGGAGCATGGCTATACTATAAGCTCACATGATGAACCTTCATTGATCTCAGATGAGCTAATCAGATGCAGATCAGTTGTGCGGTAGCCACCACTCTTCTAAGCTTCATTGTTTTCACTTCATAGGTAGAACAATCCCTCACCTTTCTAAATCTGAAATTCTAGGCTAAACCATCTTCTGTGACTGTACAGGCTGGTTTGTGTCTTCTTATGATGCGGCTCAATTAAGTCTGTTTGTGAAACTGGTTTGCAATGAAAAGAAGAAGGATATTGATAAATCCAAAACTTGTTTGCGATGTCAACCTGGGCACAGTTGTTCAAAATTAACAACATTGTAAGTTAACGATTCATCAAAATTTCAAACATGAATATTACAAATACACTGTTATTTTTTGTTGATAAAATGTGAGAATCCTTACACTGTTATTTTTTGTTGACAAAATGTGAGAATCCTTTGCATGGCAAAGGATTCTCACATTTGATCAACAAAAAATCCTTACACTATTATTTTTTGTTGATAAAATGTGAGAATCCTTTGCCATGAAAAGGATTCTCACATTTTATCGACAAAAAATAACAGTGTATTTGCTTACATGATCATAATTTACTTAACGAGTTGAGGTCTTAAGGATGACATTAAGCTAACGAAGTTGTGAACAACTGGGCCCTGATTGTGCTCATCTGTAGTCCAATATAGACTGTTGATCAAGACATTGTTCAAACTGGAATAAGAGCATTTACGACAGTGTCTACATTCCCCTCTAGTTTAGGCATTGCAGTCACCTGTGAGCTTTTAACATCTAAATATGTCACTTTTATTTTCCAATTATCATTAAACCGCGGGTCTTTTATAATTCCAAACACCTGTTGAAACACACCTAAGCACTCATTACCACGGTGGACAGTCCCGCAAACCATGATCATAACCAATCCATGTCGACTTGACTTCACAAAAACACCCTCACTCCCAATATTTGGATTAAACAGAAGCTGTTCATCTTTGGTGAAGGAAATAAGTCTCTCAGCCACCACCTGTGGACCAAGATATTCTTCTTGAGCAGGGGATGGTGTTACAGCATTCACTTTCAGTTTTGCATCATCCCAGAAATGATGAGGACCAAAGTCCTTTGGAGTGTCTGGTGTGGATGGGTTGAAGGAATTTAGGATTTCATAGTACCATTTAGCAAAGTGTTCACCTAAAACTTGTGTTGTATTGTCTAATTTGCCAGAACTTTGTGGATAGTCCATATCTTGGGAAGATTTGGCACCATATAAACTGTTTTGGTGTTGATTGGTACTGACTTTAGAATTAATGGGTTGCATCACAGAATTCTCAGAAATAGTATCAGGATGTACATTTTGTGTCATATTATTGTAAGTTTGTGTGTCTGTTTGTGATACTGTCTGTGTGTCTGTCTGTGTTCCTGCCGGAGAATAGTGACCAACAGTAGTCTGAGCTGCCCCCGACACTGTAGCAGTCGGCCTGGAAGGTGTGGCTATGTTCTCTTCTGAAACGTCAACATCCATCTAAAACGAGATACAATCAAAGTTAATGAAACTCTTAACTTTTTTGCTGCATACTTACCGATCAGTTTCTGACCATTTCATTAGGAGATGTGGAAATGAGACTTGTACAACACAATGGTGCCTCAGTTGAGGATTATACAGCATCAGCAGAAAAAACTTTTGTATTAACAAAATTTCATAAACCCAGAGTGGGCAATACGACCATATAGTTTATGGGTTGAGTTAAATTGGGTGGGTAATTTCATGCCAACCCTGTCTGGTGAATGCAGAAAGCCAATTTGAAAGTCAATGAACAGAAAAAAAGAAAATTGTTACGGAGAAATTAGTTTTGACTATATCTGAAAGTTTAGAGCTGCCGCCTCTCCAGAATTTTACAGCCAACTTCAAGATATCTTTTATAGACTATATTTCAAACCTGTCTTTATAATACTTTATGAAATGAACTTTTAATGTCATATTTGAATCTTTAGTGCCACCTGAAGCGACAATTTTAAGCATCTTAATTACCTGTCAGCTGAAATTAGCCACCACATGAGAAAACCAGCAATCTGCATATGCGAAAACAAAGGCGCAGATCACTTAGCGGGTTAGCGCCTTTGTTTTCGCTACACGGATAGAACAATTCCTCTACTTTCTTAATCCAAAATTTCCAGCCTCTAACCATCTGTGACTGTACAGCCCCGTTTGTGTCGGACCTGGTCGGAACCCAAATTGTTGGTTTTCTCATGCACAGGCTCAAATGGAAAAGTATTGGTCAGTTTAATTTCATAAAAATAACGCAGTGCTTTGCATATAGGGCAGCCATGTCCACATGGTAGTGTTGTGCATTATGCCACTATTCAACTGTGCAGTTACCGCACAGCTGATCAATGATTTTGTTTTCGCTTCAGGGATAGTTTAATCCAGTGGCTCTTTTTCTTAAATCCAAAATTTCAAGCTTCCAGCCTTCTTATGTGTCTGTACAGCCAGGTTTGTGTCAGACCTGGTCAGAAACCTAAATTGTTTCCTCATGTGAAGGCTCATTTACATACATCACAATAACTTTAACATAAATATTATAACCCATTATATAACTGGAATTTACAGGAGTAAAACTATTTTTCTTATTTTTGATCCAAATTATACATTGCGGGTACTCGTTAGAACAGCCTCGGCTCGGAGAGGCTGTGGGTTCTCGTTAGAACAGCCTGGGCTCGGAGAGGTGGTTCTAACTTGTACCCACAATCAATGTTTTGAGCAAATATAGCAAAAATTTTAGACTACTGATTTTTTTTTTTTTTTTTTTTTTTTTTTTTTTTTTTTTTTCAATTTTTACAACTTAGGAAAATCTGTATATCACATGGACGTGTTTTCGTAAAGTACCTCACTAAGGTCAGCAACTGGAGTACCCCAGTGGCAGAGAATATGATGCATTAGATCTCTCTTGTCTGCTGCCACTGGGATCACAACACCACAATCAGCTAGGTAGTTGAACAGAATATCTCGCTTCATCTTTCTCCTACGCATCAACTCCACAGCAGTGTTTGTATAGGTGAGGATTGCTTTCACAGCCTCTGGAAATATGTAACAATAAAGTATAAGCCACCTCAGAAGAAGACAAACAATCTGCAAATGAGAAAACAAAGATGCAGATTAGCTTCGCGGTAACCACAAAGCTGATCAGCGCCTTTGTTTTCACTACATGGATAGTACACTTCAACTTCTTCTTAAATCCAAAATTTCCAGCCTCTAGCCATCTTCTGTGCTTACACAGCTCGATTTGTGTCTAACCTGTTTGGAAACCACATCTTGGTTTTCTCACGTCGCAGCTCATATAATTTATGCAATTATTAACAATTAATACAATTCATACAGATTCTACAAGTATAATTTAAGGGATAATGTATAATATGTATTTTCACTCGAACATTTGCTTATAATTACCTTAAACCTTGAATTTTTTGTAATAACTAGCAATAAATACAATTAATCCATACTCTACCTGTATAATTATAAGGAATTATTTATAACATATTGTGAGAAACATTAGCTTTTAACTGAGCCACTGCATGGGAAAACCAACAATCTGCATAGACAAAAACAAAGGCACAGATAAGCTTCGCAGTAACTGCGAAGCTGATCAGCGCATTCATTTTCGCTACATAGATAGTGCAATTCGTTTACTTTCTAAATCCAAAATTTCCAGCCTCTAACCATCTTCTGAGACGGTACAAGCCGGTTTGTGTCAGACCTGGTCAGAACCCAAATTGTTGGTTTTCTCATGCACAGGCTCAATTTAATACCATAAATTAAAACCAACAAATTGATAAGTATACACACGGTGGGTAATCGACATATTCGGAGCCACTGGCTCTGCACTTAAAATATTATGTTAGACTTCCGGGCCACGTGCGGCTCCAAAATATAGGATTTATGTCAACACGGAAAGGTAGGTGCTCAGTAATTTCGTTTCTCTTTCTCACACCGTTCATCCAGATACAACAAACATGGAAAGGTCTTCCAAACGCGGATATAAACAACTGTATCGCGGGAATACACAAGGTAAGAAAACATAAACAAACAACATTTAAATTGTTCTTATATAAAACGTGTTTATGCAGAGCTGTCATGCAAAATGGTCTATCTTGAGAATGGTACAGTATCATAACAAAAAATTTGTGTAAACTATAGATACAAGCGAATTTATTTCTTAAAGCATGATTTTCTTGCCTACTTCCCAATTCTTTTAATATTTGTAGAATTTATTTGTTTGTTTTCGTGCAAATATCTCTTCATAACTTATTTTCGACATCTATGGAATATATTAATACCATGCATCAAACTGGAAAAGATTTTTTGGGTGTCGATATCCATGTTTAAAAATCAGCCTTGTTTACTTCAAGGTACAACTTACCACGGACGTTGATACTACACAATGCGGATGACCCACATAATTTGGGTAAAACAAACACGGATTCGAAAGTCTGGTTTTAACGTGCAAAACACTGACAGAACGTTTTCTAGTTAAAATACAACGAAGAATCTAGATTTTTATAAAGTAAACGTGCAATAAATGCACCTTGCTGGCTTTTTAGTCGGCTACTCACTTGATATATGGTTGAATTCAGGGGTGGCATATAACATATATAACACCATATTATAACATAACTAACAGCTTTTTTTCTGTGGATGATTATTTCATAGAATCAGAGAAATGAGATATACAACAGTAACTGTAAAGGTATTTGTTTGTCTGTTTGTGTTGTGAATAAACATCCCAGTTAACGACTCTATAGCCGTGACAGGAAGGAGCCGCCGCTTCCTGGGTACTAACCAGTTCTACGGGAATTAAAATGTCTTGCTCAAAGACAAAACACTGGTGCCAGCATGCCCCACCCCCCACCCCCCGACCTCGCCGGATCAGGAGTCAAACTATGCCACTTTGCTATAAGTTTTAGCTCACCTGAGTCTAAGGTAAGCTTAAAGGATGGCCATGCTCCGTCGTCCGTCCGTTGTCGTCCACCATTTCAAAGATCTTCTCCCCTGAAGCCGCTTGGCAAATCAAGGAGCATCCTTAGGAAGGGGAAAAGAAAGTTTATATAACTGGTCCAGGACAAAGATGGCCGCCATGGCTATAAATAGTTAAAAACTTTAAAAATCTTCAAAAGTCCTATGATTTTGAAACTTGGCATGGAACATCAGAGAGAGGAGCTCTACCAAGTTTATATAAATCATGACCTTGGAATGATACTGACCTATTTTACGGCAAGGCCTATGCATTTCAATGGGGAAAATTGTCAAAATGTCATTTTAAGGGAAAAACTAATAGGAAATGGGTAAATGGACTGAAGATTTATGATTCTGAAAATTTTTGGACCCTAAGGGCTGGTCTGCCACCACCCCGGGGGAATAGACATGTACATGTATATTACCAAAGTATTCAAAGGCCTTTTTCTCTAAAATCGCTTGGCCAATGAAAGCCAAACGTCAGGTAGAGCTTCCTTATAGTTTATATAAATGGTCCAGGTCATATAACCAAGATGGCCACCATGGCTATAACTAGCAAAAACCTTTAAAAATCTACTTCTCCAGAACCAGAAGGCCTATGATTTTGAAACCTGACATGAAGCATCAGGGAGAGTAGCTTTACAAAGTTTATATAAATGACCCTGATCATCTTGACCTATTTTACGGCAAGGTCAACATAGATGGCCTATGCATTTGAATGGGGAAAATTGTCAAAATGTCATTTGAAGAGAAAATTTGAATAAAATGGACAAATGGACTGAAGAGTTATGATTCTGAAAAAAAAAAAAAAAAAAAGGGGGCTGGTCTGACCCCTTCCCGGGATAATATACATGTATATCACCATAATATTCAAAGATCTTCTCTGAAACCGGTTGGACAATCAAAGCCAAACTTTATATGAAGCAGCTATAGGATGGGAACCAGTGCATCACGAAAACACCCCGATGCAAAATACAGCTATTTTTTCACATAAAAATGAAAATATCAGTGGAAAAGTTATGATATTTCCCTTTTTTTGCTCAAAACATAGGTTATGGGTACACGTTAGAACCGCCTCACCGAGGCGGTTCTACCGAGTACCCACAATCTATGTTTAGGACCAAAAATAAAAAATTGTATACCCCTGCATACCCCAGTTATAAAAGTAGGGTTGAAGGGGGTATTCATTGCACGGACATGTTTTCCTGATGGTATACATGAATAATCCGGGTCACATGACCAAGATGGCCGCCATGTCCATATCTTCTCCGGAACTGGTGGATCAATTTCAACAAACTTGGCACGTAGAATTGTGGACTAGAGTACTATTATGTGTATATAAATTATGACCCTGTGATGACCTTGACCTATTTTACGGCAAGTTCAAAATAGGTCGTCCTTGACCATAATAGTCAAACAATTTTATTTGTATATATCCCAATTCTCAGGTGAGCATTTACAGGACCATTGGTCCTCTAGTTGTTCTTTCATTACGTACAGTATCAACGTTTGCATGGAGAAGAACTCTATAAGCTCTGCTTTCGTTCTAATCATTTTCGTCATGTACTTTTAGCCAATGTATGTAGATATTTTATTTGTGAATCTGAATAAAAATGTTTAAATTAAAACTACAGGATCAACAGCCAAGGTCATATAGAGACGGTAAGGCATTATCATTCACACCAAAAGCCTCTCAGAGGCATGGTAACAAGTTCGTTGTGCACATTTGTTTCACCACTAATAAAATTTAATGCTCTTCTTGAATCTACGTAGTCTATGTACGTTTGTATTCATAATCTGTTTTACATGTTGTCATAGAGGACCTTTTACAAAGGAAATCACTTCGCCACACTTGAGAGTGAGAGAGACAACCATGATAAATATATTCTTGGCCATATATTCATGAAAGAAATGCATCCATACATTACACCATATGTTTTACATGTAATAATCTACAAACATGTGTAATTTAGTTGGTGTTTGAATATGAAAGGCGAAAGCATTTGGAGCTCTGCCTATATCTGACACTATCAAACTTCATAAAGCTACATGTAGCTAAGGCTTTTGATTGTCGAAATAAATGCACGGACAGTTTCTCGGTTAACATGCACCTGATATGGACCTTTCGCTCTATAAAACATGTTAACAAGCTTTACTAATGTTGTGGCCAAAGCGTAGTGAAAGTGCTCATGAATCCACGTTCCTTGTGGTTTTATCACGCCATAATAAGCCATAATTGGTCTTCAACCAACCATCTATGGACTCTAAACCATACAAAATTGGCTTTAACAATGACTACATCCAGTTTTCCTTAAAATAAGGCGAGAATTGGTTTTTATTATCCGTGTTCGTTGCAACCAATGGTCCGAGTTTGTTTCACCTGCTTGAGAATTTGAACCGTGGTATGTTGCACCATATCAAATGAGAGTATCCAATTTCAAATACTTCTTATTCTCTTTCTATAATTTTGTGTGGGTTCTTGTAATGGCAACACTTGAAGCGATCCCCGATCCTCCGAAAAACATCAATTTGGTCATATTATCGTGCTTTAATAATGATTTACAGTCATTCTTATCAAGATTTTTCTCTTTTCGTGCATCCAAGTCAGATTTAAAAGCCTATATTTCTCGAACTAACAGAATTTATGAGACAGGATTTTAGGTAAACATTTGCAAAGTTATAATACTTTTTCATTGTAAGTCAAACAAAAATCAACTTAGCCGATATTCATTATAATCAAAGATAATAAATTCTCACTCTTTTTCCCCTGCCGTTCAAAATACTATTGTTTATATCCGCGTTTAGAAGACCATTCCGCGTTTGTTGTATCTGGATGAACGGTGTGTTTCTTCTCTGAATGACTTTATCGAGAAAAATGGAATGCAATTCCACCTGTACCATAATTTCCCATTGATAAACACATAGGACATTCAGCCAAACCTCGAAATTGTCTTTGGAGCACTATTTTTACCGAGATCAACACTAGGGAAAACAAAATGAGTCAGGTGATATTTTCCTGTAGAAGTATGCATTTTGAACCCATTTGACTAGGTGTTGCTGTTTTAGTATGGTTATGTGATAATTTAACAATATTAATATTCCCCGACATGTCGCCAGACAAAATCACAGTAAAATTGTTGACAAAAAAGTCCGGCTCCGATTATGTACGATGGATCTGATTATGTAGGTTGGCTATGATTATGTACGTTGGCTCTGAAGTTGTTGACAAACGCATTTTCTGTTGGTCCAATGAATATAAATGAGGTATAATAAATGGCTTTAAAGGTATGTGTGATCATTCGTGTGATGTCACAATTTATTTACAGATGGTAAGGTAAGAAGGAAATACACGTGTACACCCCAAATCATCTAACATGCCCAAAGGCATAGAGGATGGTTGACTTTTTTGTGCTATTTGCAATCTTATTGTACACATTTAAATGTCCAATTTTGATAGAATCTAAAAACAAAAAAGACAAAACAAAACAAGGCAATGTTGTTTGCGCTTAATCGTTGTTAACTCACAACAAACGAGACCAGGCCAAAACATGAACCATGTATTAAACGTCCCATAATTGGATGATAAAATATTGTTTTGCTTATCCTTATTGTTACATGTAGCCTGCCAGAACGTGCAGACTGTTCACATCGGACACTGACAAGAAGAAATGTAACCAACCATAAGGACAGTAGAAATTTTAAATTTGTTAAAAACCAAATGATTTGAACTTTGAGAGTTTTATAATAAGCATATCGACCAAAAGAAAATGCGTTTGTCAACAATTTCAGAGCCAACCTACATAATCAGATCCATTGTACATAATTGCATGGAGCCGGACTTATTTGACAACAATTTTACTGTGATTTTGTCTGGCGACATGTCGGGGGATATTGAAATTGTTTAATTAATACCATAACCATACTAAAACAGCAACACCTAGTCAAACCGGTTCAAAATGCATACTTTTACAGGAAAATATCACCAGACTCATTTTGTTTTCCCTAGTGTTGATCTCGGTAAAAATAGTGCTCCAAAGACAATTTCAAGGTTTGGCTGAATGTCCTATGTGTTTATCAATGGGAAATTATCGTACAGGTCGAATTGTATTCCATTTTTCTTGATAAAGTCCTTCAGAGAAGAAAGAGAAACGAAATTACCGAGCACCTACTTTTCAGTGTTGACCTAAATCCTATATTTAGCGTAAATAACTTCGGAGCCGCACAAGGCCCGGAAGTCTAACATAATATTTTAAGTGCGGAGCCAGTGGCTCCGAATATGTCGATTACCCACCGTGATACAGCTGACATCAAAACTGGACTGGACAAAACTTACATTAATCCATATACGACAAATGACTTCACCCATCTTTATCATTTGGGTGAGTCCACTTTCATTTTAAGGTGAATCAGGAGTGATTTTAAAATGTTATTCAATTTTTTGATGAATTTTCTCGAAGCAAACAGAATAGCCCCAGATGGGACACCGCGTTCTGCATCTGGGGCTATTTTGTTTGCCTATGGCCCATAAAAAGGATGCCAGGCTTATATTAGTTATAAGGATGGGGCTATTTTGTTTGCCTATGGCCCATAAAAAGGATGCCGGGCTTATAATGTGTTAATTTGTATGACCAGCTGTGATAAGATATGCAACTTTGTGTTAACATTCACAATGCAGTATCAAGTGATGCACATTTTTTTTTTATACAATATAAAGTCGCTGGCCGAAAATAAAGTCAAATTCCGCAAAAACATGCAGAATATCAGCATTTTTTGTGCGGAATTCCGCATGAACATGCGGAACTCCGCACAGGTTTCACAATATGCGGAATTTCTTCCGCATCTCTCATCGGAAACTTTTCCGCACCAGCAGCGGAAAAATCGGACTTAATACTTTTTTAGTGCGGAAACAATGCGGAAAATGTAGACTCAGAGAATTTTTGAAGCGGAAAATATCTTAGATTATTTTGCATGCGGAAAATAACTTAGAAAAATTTTACTTGGACAACTTTTGTATATGGGACTTTTCTTAATGTCAGTGTCCCACTGTATCTTAGGAAAATTATAGTGCAGAAATTTTGACTTTTTACAAACAAAAAAAATCATAACTAGAAATGCGTGTTTGTAAAACACTATGCCCCCAACTGTATGCTTGTCCCTAAACTGACAGCTTGTATGATTCATTTATTTCATTTGAATGAAGTGAAATTTAATTTCCAAAAGAAGCTGTTCTGTTGCCCTTTTTTTGACCTCGATCCAGAAACAGAATGTAAGCTTTTTGCAGACAAGTTAGAAATGGAGTAAAAATTTCAAAATGGAGTTATTTTGTCAAAATTTGACGGAAAGTCCTAAAAAGTTAATCAGGTGATCTTCTTCTCAGCCCCAACCAGTATACCAAATATGAAGGCTCTAACTTAAATACTTTTTGAGATATCTTGCACACAAGATTTTCAGATTTTGTTTTAAAAGGGGCATAACTCCAAAAAGGCACATAACTTGAACATGAAAAAAAATATGGGTTAACTATTTTTTCATGAGGAATTTGTATATGAAATTTCAAAACCCTAACATTCACCGTTCAAAAGTTTCAAATTTCATCGAAAAGTGGAAAAATTAATCAAAATTTAAAAATTCCGTATTTTTGTCAAAATTTCACAGAAAGTTCTCAAAAGTTAATCAGGTCATCTACTCATCAGCCCTAACCAGTATATCAAATATGAAGGCTCTAGCTCAAATACTTTTTTAGATATCTTGCACACAATATTTTCAAATTTTGTTTTCAAAGGGACATAACTCAGAAAAGGGGCATAACTTGGACAAGAAAAAAAATACGGGTCAACTATTTTTTCATGAGGAATCTATATATGAAATTTCAAAACCCTAGCATTCACCGTTCAAAAGTTTCAAATTTCACCGAAAAGAGGAAAAATCAATCAAAATTTCAAAATTCCGTATTTTTGTCAAAATTTGACGTAAAGTTCTCAAAAGTTAATCAGGTCATCTAATCATCAGCCCCAACCAGTATACCAAATATGAAGGCTCTAGCTTAAACACTTTCCGAGATATCTTGCACACAAGATTTTCAAATTTTGTTTTCAAAGGGAAATAACTCAGAAAAGGGGCATAACTCTGACAAGAAAAACCAGAGGACCATTGGTCCTGAGAACGCTCACCTGAAGCCTGATCTTGGAGTATTAAGTCATCATGAAATGACCTTGACCTTGAATACTCACACACCTTTATTGGCTTCATAAGTTGTCTGCATCTGCAAAGTTTCAGGTCTCAGGCTGCAATAGTTTCCAAACCCAGTGATTTCTGAGAAAACCATAATTTTAATTTTGATATTTAAATGACCTTGGGCCAAGGTCAAGACATGACCTTGGCCTTCATTAATTACTTACCTTCATTGACTCCATTAGTTGTCTGCATCTAGCAACTTTCAGGTCTCAGGCTGCAACAGTTTGTTTTCGCCTTTTCCCATGTGAAAGCCTATGTTTCCAAAATTGACCTTGCCGTAAAATAGGTCAAGGTCATCATAGGGTCATCATTTCAACAAATTATGATGGGCTGGAGTCCCAAATGCTATACATACCAAGTTTCATGAAAACTGGCCTGCCGGTTTTGGAGAAGAAGATTTTTGAAAGGTTTTTACCATATATGGGCGTGGCGGCCATCTTGGTCATGTGACCTGGATTTCGAGATCAAACCTTCGTCTCCCCTTCCCATGGATGCTCCACATAAAATTTCACTTTGATTGGCCAAGCAGTTTCAGAGAAGAAGATCTTTGAAAACTGTGTATGGACAACAGACTGGCCAAGGTCAAGAGATGACCTTGACCTATATTAATCACATACCTTCATCTACTCCATTAGTTGTTTGCATCTACCACTTTTCAGGCCTCAGGCTGCAACAGTTTTCAAAAAATTCCATAGTTTTCACTTTTTCCTATGTAAAAGCCTATGTTTCCAAATTTGACCTTGCCGTAAAATAGGTCAAGGCCATCCAAGGGTCATCATTTTATCAAACTATGATGGGCTGAGGTCCTTGATGCTACATACCAAGTTTCGTGGAAATCGGCCCACCGGTTCTGGAGAAGAAGATTTTTGAGTGGTTTTTACCATATATGGGCGTGGCAGCCATCTTGGTCATGTGACCTGGATTTCGCGATCAAAATTTCGTCTCCCCTACCCATGGATGCTCCACATAAAATTTCACTTTGATTGGCCAAGCGGTTTCAGAGAAGAAGATCTTTGAAAACTGTGTATGGACAACAGACTGGCCAAGGTCAAGAGATGACCTTGACCTATATTAATCACATACCTTCATCTACTCCATTAGTTGTTTGCATCTACCACTTTTCAGGCCTCTGGCTGCAATAGTTTTCAAAAAATCCATAAGTTTCACTTTTTCCCATGTAAAAGCCCATGTTTCCAAATTTGACCTTGCCGTAAAATAGGTCAGGGTCATCCAAGGGTCATCATTTTATCAAACTATGATGGGCTGAAGTCCTCAATGCTACATACCAAGTTTTGTGGAAATCGGCCCACCGGTTCTGGAGAAGAAGATTTTTGAGTGGTTTTTACAATATATGGGCGTGGCGGCCATCTTGGTCATGTGACCCGGATCTCTCGATCAAACTTCAGTTCCCCCTACCCATGGATGCTCCACATAAAATTTCAACTAGATCGGCCAAGTGGTTTCAGAGAAGAAGATCTTTGAAATTGTGGACGACGACGACGACGGACGGACGGACGACAGACGGACGCCGGATAATGGCCATCCTATAAGCTCACCTTGTGAGCCTTCGGCTCAGGTGAGCTAACCAGAGGACCAATGGTGCTGTAAACGCTCACCTGAGATCAGCTGCATATACCAATAAACATGTTTGAATATTATGGTATTTAAGTCCAGTGCAGGGGCAGATGAAGCCCTTGGGCCATTTTCTTTTTTCAGAATCTTCAATATTCTGTCCATTTGCCAATTTCCTGTTGGCTTTTTCCTTCAAATGACATTTTAACAGTTTTCCCAATTCAGATGCATAGGCAACCCATGTTGACCTTGCCATAAACTTGGTCAAGGTCATCACAGGGTCATGATTTATATATACATTGGAGTACTTTAGCCATCGATGCCTCACCGTCACGTCAAGTTTCCTTGAAATCAGTCTATTGGTTTCAGAGAAGATGATTTTTGATGGGGTTTTACCATATATGGGCATGGCGGCCATCTTGGTCATGTGACCTAGATTATTTATATACACATTGATTCCCCTATTCTATAGATGCTTCACATAAAATTTGGCTTTGTTTGGCCAAGCGGTTTCAGAGGAGAAGACGTTTGAATATTATGGAAATATACATGTATATTGCCCCGGGGTGGGGGCACATGAGCCCCTGGGGTCCAATTTTTTTCAGAATCATTAATATCCAGTCCTACTGCCCATTATCTGCAAGACTTTCACTTTAAATGACATTTTAAAAGTTTTCCCCATTCAAATGCATTGGTGACCTATGTTGACCTTCCCGTAAAATAGGTCAAGGTCATCAGAGGGTCATGATTTATATATACAATGTAATACTTGAGCCATCAATCCTTCATGCCAAGTTTCGTTGAAATCGGTCAACCGGTTCTGGAGAAGAAGATTTTTGAAGGGTTTTTACCATATATGGGCATGGTGGCCATCTTGGTCATGTGACCTGGATTATTTATATACACATTGGTTCCCCCTTCCCATAGATGCTTCATGTAAAATTTGGCTTTGATTGGCCAAGCGGTTTCAGAGAAGAAGATGTTTGAATATTATGATAATATACATGTATATTGCCCCGGGGTGGGGGCGGATGAGCCCCTGGTGCCCAATTTTTTTCAGAATCATTAATATTCAGTCCTACTGCTCATTTTCTGCAAGATTTTTCCTTTAAATGACAATTTAACAATTTTTCCCATTCAAATGCAAAGGCGACCTATGTTGACCTTGCCGTAAAATAGGTCAAGGTCACCGCAAGGTCATGATTTATATATACACATTGTAGTACTTGAGTCATCAATGCTTCATGCCAAGTTTGGTTGAAATCGGTCCAGTGGTTCCTGAGAAGAAGATTTTTGAAGGGTTTTTACCATATATGGGCATGGCGGCCATCTTGGTCATGTGACCTGGATTATTTATATATACATTGGTTCCCCCTTCCCATAGATGCTTCATGTAAAATTTGGCTTTGATTGGCCAAGCTGTTTCAGAGTAGAAGATCTTTGAAAATTGTGGACGACGGACGGACGGACGGACGACGGAGCATGGGTATACTATAAGCTCACCTTGTGAGCCTGACGGCTCAGGTGAGCTAAAAATACTGGTCAACTATTTTTTCATGAGGAATACACACATGAAATTTCAAATCCCTAACATTCACCATTCAAAAGTTAACAGACGTACACACACACACAAAGACAGACAGACAGACAGACAAAGCCGAAAGCAATATGCCCTTCCAACTTTTTCAAAGTTGGGGGCATAACACTTTTTCAAAGTTGGGGGCATAAAAAAATACCAAATTATCGCTGCCATGTATTTCTGGAGTCAAACTGTCAAATGTTAGAGACCATGCGCAAAGGATATCATTATCGGGAGATTTGAAATTATGTCCCGGAATAGTCTGGGAAATGTCAGGTAATTTCACTTCCGCCCGAGAGTGGCAACCCTTTCTTGGAGGTCCATTCAAATACTCCATAGACTCTACTCTTTTAGCTATTTAATCTGACAAAGATGAATAATAAAGATGCAGACGATTTCATGGAAACAATTAAGTTTATTGAAATTTTATAACTTATGCAATTCGTTTTGGCAAACTTTATATTGTTAGGAATTATGTATGTGTACCAGAAGATGGCTCAAAAGTTAGCATAATGTTCGATTCCACACATGAAAATATTTCTAATCCCATTTTCACTTCCACTGATTCAAGAGCACTTGTTAGTTTCAACTGACAAAAGAAATGTGCCCTAAGTACTAGTAATCTGCCCCAAACATGCTTGTCTAGAAATAGTGTGGTTAGGATAGCTGACTGTCCAGATATGACCATAGCTGTCGACTACATGTGGACATAAAGCAATGAAATAAACAAACACAACCATATTGGGATAATGTAATAATATACATTTCTTTTGTCTCTCTTGACTTTAAACCAGCACCTCAAACCCCTGTATCGCATTGAGCGGAGCTCCACATCACATGCAGAATTTTTTCCGCACCACATGCGGAATTCCGCATCAGACCATTTTGAATATATTATTGCTGACCAATAGGAAATCAGAATTTCAAGTACTGACTCACTTCCTGTTTTCAAATATTAGAGGGAGCATTGTTTGAAAGGAAGTGTTCTAACATGTGCCATTTTTAAAATTGTGTTATAATGAAAATTATAGTTAAGGAGTTTAGTTCTTTAGCATTGTAAGTAGCCAGTATTTATATGAATTGTCTTTTTATGTTGCTCTATGCCTTCTCTGTGTTGAAATTTGCTACTGCAGATTGCTTCAATAAATTTTGTCTCAGTCCATGAATTTAGTTCAACAAAACAATGATTCAGGAACATTAGAATCTCTAGAGTGGGATGTTAAACCACAATACAAAATTACGGGTCTTCATATACAATAGTTATTTCTCAAAGCAATTCAGACATAACTTTCTCCAGATTAAAATGTGTTTCCTTTGCATTCTCTGAAACAGCTTGACCTTTAGCCTTGTTCTTACTGTCCCGGTTCTACCCCGGTGAAGGCAAGCCAGTATACTGTGATAAACCGAGTAACTGTTTCTACCAAAATTGATCGTGTTCTCAGTCAGGGTGTTACCGTGTAGCCCCAGTCTTGTTCCTAGTTCTACCATGGTGTTGTCCTGGTGCAGGCCGGAGTGCCTCGGTTTTACTACGGTAAAGCCCGGTATCGTCCTGGTTCACCCCACCTGTCACCTGTGTAAACCGGGAAGGCACCGAGGCAAACCGGGATACACCATGGCCAAATTATTAAAGCCGGTTTGCCCCTGTGGCATCTTGGTTCACCCTGGTAGAGTCCCGGTGAAGCCCTGGTTTGTGCCAGAATAGCCCTATGTTGTCCCTGTTACCCACGGTTTGCACCGGATCGTCTTGGTTTATCAGGGTCGAGTCCCATGCCATCAAGGTTTGTCACTGTGTCGCTCCGGTTTTTGACATCTCTCACAGTTCACCCAGGTTTACCCCTGTTGTATTAAACATTTTTATACAACCATGAAGGCTCCCTGGTTTATCTTGGTTCTTCCCAGTTTGCCACGGTAGCACTAAGGTTCTATCATGGTTTGTTACGGTTCGTCCTGGTTTACCCTGGTTTGATTTACCCCGGGCGAACTGGGGAGCTAAACCCGGACAGTGAGAACATAGCTTAAGTAAGAATGGAGATTGTACAATCAAATTCAAAATCCCACACCGGATACCAGTCGAGTGATTAAGTACAGCGCAATACAACATGAAAATGTTACAACACCCATGAAGAGCAAAATGATTACTTCTGTCTCAACAAAGATAGCCATCTGGCTTACATCAACCAAATATAAAAGTGACAAGTACATGTACAACAGAAAAGCAGACAGAATAAACAGAAAACATAAAGAAAAATCACATCAAAACCGCCTTCGAACTGTCAGTGAAGAAATTACTGGAGGGCTTGAATAAATTTTATGTGGCCACAATCCTCACCATTCGACCCTTAAAAGCCAAATAAAAGTCATATGAAGCCTAGGGAATGCTGAGTCAAACATTTGTATAAAGCAGAAAATGGTTCAGGTCACATGACCAAGGTGGTCGCCACACCCATATATGGTAAAAACTTTCTGGAACAGAAAATCCAATATAAAATTCCGCAGGATGCGGAGCTCCGCATCATGCTGAATATGTTCCGCATCATGCGGAATATGTTCCGCATCATGCGGAATAATCATGCGGAATATATTCCATATCAATCTGCCTTGCGGAATTCCCCATCATGCGGAGGATTCCCTGTTACTTTTCCGCAAGATGCGGAAAATATGTTCCAATACTCCGCATCAGTGTGGAATTCCGCATTCAAATTCCGCTTGATGCGGAGTATTGGAACAAATTTTCCGCATCATGCCGAGAAATCTCCGCTGCGTATCCGCAAGCTGCTGAGAATTCTCCGCATGATGCAGAAAAATAAGCGGAACATTCTCCGCATGCAACATCCTTCTTCTTTTTCATTTTTTACAGTTTGATTTCCGCACGATGCGGAAATATTGTTCCAATACTCCGCATGAGAATTTCCGCATAAAACATGCGGAAAATGGAGTTTCGTGCGGAGAATCTAGGTACGGGTTGTCACTTGCATCGTATGGAACACAACATTGCGGTATCTTAACCACCACACAATTCTTTCACTGACCCCAGTCCGTGCATATTCTGGGCCACACTGTCATTAAAAACTAAATGATAATTAGGCCAAAAAAAAAAAGTTCTTGTTTCCGGTAACCCGACCGACCCTCCCGAAACTGCCCCGACTGTAACTTTTTTTTCGCCCTGTCTGCTATCACAAAAATTCGGTAACGTACAATTTCCGGTACACACCACCGATTTTAGCGCGAATTATCGCCCATTAGTGTTGTAACGAAGCCAGAAAAATCGAAAATTGAAATAAGTTTTCTTGATCGGCGACAATCGATTATGCTGTCCGCTAACAGTTGGGGCCTTCATTTTGGCAAAAAGTAACAATGTTCTCCTCCATAATTGCCAGCCGAAAACAGTGTTAGAAATAATTGCGATTGCCCGACTGGGTTGAAACGATGTCGGCCAAGCTAAGTTTCATGGTAGGATGCCCACCGGGTAACCTGAAATTTATTGCCGGCGAGCGTGAATGACACCCATTGTTTTCTTAAGATAGGTCAGTGAAAAAAGCCAATCCCGCATTGGATTATCAGCTGACCGTAAACGAGATCATTTAACAAAGTTGTCAAACCTTTACGCCCGCATTTTCTTAATCATCCTTTTATTCCTATTTCCCAAAGAATACACGGACTGGAGGTAACTGGTCATTTCGGCCCATAACCATTTCGGCCCATGACAATTTCGGCCCATTACCATTTCGGCCCATAACCATTTCGGCCCATAAGTATATATAGTATATACTACTATTATACCGTATTTGTATTTGTTTAGATGTTTGTTATTTGCATAGTTTAATGGATAAATGAATCGATTAAGAGTTTATACCAGTTTTTATTGTTTTTATTTGCAGATTTTGTCTCTTTTAAAAGAAAAGTTTATCCCTGCCATTTAGTGTCATATGGAGTCAAAGGTTTGAAATTTTGTTTTAACAGTTTTGAATTCCATTGGGGTTTATGAGAGATTTCTATAATCATAGATAAAAAGCACCAAGATAATTTTAAAACAAAAATAGTGAAATACCTAACGATCCCCAATGTGCATCATTGAAAAGAATTGACATCAGCGGCCTTAAATCTCATACCTCCATAAGACCCAAAATGACCAAAATCGCAGAGAATGTCGTCATCAACCTCCAATATTATCAAATTAGTACTAAAATCAAGAATATTGCATCTAAGTAACAATAAGACATCCCAAATTCCCTTTATATTCATAGGAATAAAGATTATGGACTGAAATGGTTATGGGCCGAAATGGTATGGGCCGAAATGGTTATGGGCCGAAATGGTTATGGGCCGAAATGACCCGGAACCGGACTGGATATCGGTCGGTCTGTTTAATTCAATTAAATTACAATAGACACACGCTGATGAAAACAGACGCGTAATAAAACTGTCAATTAAATCTGCAGAGAGCCGATAGTAGGCGCGGCCTGCATTCAACATAAGCGCTCATTGGACCATCAATTTTTTCAAGGTCGATCCATGACTTCACGCACGTATGAGTTTCCAAGGCGGTAAGATCAGACACACAAATTCTCCTAACCATTAGTGGGCGCACCTGATGTTTGAGGAAGTTGATGGTCGCATGCATTCTAGATTTTCGGCGTATGACAGTCACTTGTCAATGCAAAAACGCACGTTACGTGACGTTACTTTATGTTTTAGTGTCGCCGATTATTACAGTCCAAAATATTGAGATACCATAACGTATCAAGCTGCTCAAATAAAGCGGACCCAAATAAAGTATTTGCACATGATCTGCGACTGAAATTGGCAATTTTTATAGTAAAGTCGGTACCGTTTTTGTCCAATATATTTCACTGGGTGAAATGAGCGATGTACACGCTGTTGTGACGTTTGATCGTGCCGCGTTGAAAACTAAATACGTGCGTTCAGTCTTGCACTTTGAGGAAAATCGATTGGCCAATGAGCGCTCGTGTTGAATGCAGGCCGCAGATTTGATTGACAGGTGAACTTCTTGGTCTGTCTTTATGTTTTCATCAACACGTGGTCAAGTGATACTTGATTTCTTTACTGTACAAATAATTGGATTAAACAGGAGTCGCGTACACACGTCCGTATTGTTTGGCGTGCATGAATAATGAGTGGTGATTATCTGATTAGGAGGAATTTAAGGACATTTACGTAAAGGTTAGACAACGTTGTTACGATCTCCTATATGCGGTCTGACGATTATCTCTTATCTATCTTCTGATACTGAGTCGATCAATTTCTGATCATCACCTCAGGTGTGGGGTGGGTGGCTAAATTTAGAATTTAGTCAAGGGAAAATAAAACATTTGGGGTGGACCATTAAAACTATTTACAAGATATAGATGAGAGGCATACTAAAACGCATGCCTCTGGGCTAATGATTTAAATAGAAGCCTTAAATTCCTCAATGGTCTTAGATAGGACCACTGAAGAAGGGAGACTATTCCAAACCGGAATAGTTCTGGGGAAAAAGGAATTTTTCAGGGCATCACTAAAGGCAAATGGTCTTGTGTATTGTGATTCATGTGATGCCCGAGTATGCCTTAGATTGGGTGCCGGGGTCAGATATTTGTCTTTATCAAGAGACACTGTACCGGAGTGTATCTTGTAGAA
The DNA here is from genome assembly GCA_964017185.1 of Rugalucina vietnamica. Lineage (NCBI taxonomy): Eukaryota > Metazoa > Mollusca > Bivalvia > Lucinida > Lucinidae > Rugalucina > Rugalucina vietnamica. Next base: position 24,819,935 of record OZ024876.1, read on the forward strand.
GAAGGTTAAGGAGGACCGCTCCCTGCGAGACTCCAGGGATGGCCACTCAAGTTCGTCTAGCATTTCACCGACGCTACTGGTGTTCCTCCATCGCCTGCAGGTCCACCGGGCAGCAGTCCTCTGCACCTTCTCCACCATCTCAATCTGAGTTTCATGATAGGGATGCCAAATAGGAGCTGCATACTCAAGTTGAGGCCGAACCAATGTTTTGTATGCAACTTCCTTAGCATGCCTAGGTGCCAGTGCCAAATTGCGCCGAAGGAAACCCAAAGTCTTAGTTGCCTTGCATGTAATTTCAGAAATGTGTTGACCCCAATCAAGATCATCTGTGATAGTTAAACCGAGGTATTTAGCGGACTGAACCTGTTCTAATGTTTGCTGATGCAGTGTGTAATTGAAATCTATATGCCTGCTTGGATGTAGCCGCGTCACCCTCATTGAATGACATTTGCTAACATTGAATTTCATTTGCCAATCCATTTCCCATTTGGCCAAGCTATTCAGGTCATCTTGTAAAATTTGACAATCCAATGGTGACTTGACATTTCTGTATAAAACACAATCATCAGCAAATAGCCGAACAGATGACCTGATGTTGTCAGGAAGATCATTAATGAAAATAAGAAATAGGACCGGTCCTAAGACCGATCCTTGTGGGACACCAGAAAGAACCGGGACTGGATCTGAGGCACGGCCATCTAATACCACTTTTTGAGAGCGCTCAGAGAGCCACGAGTCGATCCACTTATGTGTAGATCCTCTAATCCCGTAGAAGTCAAGTTTGTATAATAACCTTTTATGTGGGACCTTGTCAAAGGCCTTAGCGAAGTCCATGACAATCACATCCGTCTGCCTGTGGCCACGACCCACCGCCCGGTCCAGATTACTAACCAAATCATGATAAAACTGAACTAACTGGGTTTCGCAAGACCTTTGACTTCGGAACCCATGCTGACAGTCAGCAAGAATGTTTTCAAGAGCCAAGTGTTTGTTTATGTTGCTGACTATTATATGCTCTAGAGTTTTGCAACAGATACAAGTAAGCGACACCGGTCGATAATTAGCTGCATCGTATTTCTCACCTTTCTTAAATACCGGGGCTACATTTGCCTGTCGCCAATCGTCTGGTACAGCACCCTGAGCAAGCGACTCATTGAAGATATAGGTCAGTACAGGAGCAATTTCAGAACTACATTCCTTCAACACCCTAGCACTCAGGCCATCTGGCCCAGGCGCCTTATGTATATTCAAATTATTCAACAGTTTAATGACCCCATTGGGGTCAACTGTAATTTCACCCATAGCGGTGAAAGGACTTGTGCCTTTGGAGGGGATTTCATCATCTGATTCGCGAGTGAAGGCTGACTTGAGGGAGTGCTGTATATTCCGGACGATCGTAGTAGACTTACGCCACATGTTTACCATTATACCTATGAATTTATTTGAACAGGCTGTCATTCATATTTATAACGGTAAATCTGTGAAGAAAGTCTACTACGATCCGCCGTTCGGGATGGATATCGCTTCGCTTGTTTTTTTACAACTTTTTTTGCCTGTCGTAAGAAAACAATGGGTGTCATTCACACTCGCCGACGATGAATTGTGTCGCCTTGTTATTACTCAAAATGACAATTATCACTTGTTCTATATCATGATACAGAGTACGGTCCCCACAAGACATGTTGAATAGTATCATGTTTGAGGCTATTGTGCCCTCTGCATCAAGAGAAATCGTTTTACCAGCTATAGCAAAACCAGATCAGCTTTACAACCGCAACCGATTGCCGTTGGCCTCAGAATTCAGTCATTGTTGTGCATGCCATGTCATCTGCATGTGTATCAAGAGATGCCTTTTCGTATTCATGGCTAGTAAAAAGGACCATGTGGTTCTTGTAAACAAAGGAAAATGGGGGAATATCCTGCAGCCACTTGGTGGCGATTCACCAATCAAAATTGAAAAAAAAAAAAAAAAAAAAAATGAATAAAAAAAAAAAAAGTTTTCCTACCTACCGACCCAAAAAAATTTGGAGACGTTACCGGAAACAAGCATATTTTTTTTTTTGGCCTTACACCAGGACACATATAAATGTCCATTTGGTAGTCTATTCCGGTAATCAAGCCCATTCCAGTCCATTCTGGTAAAGGAACGCACCAATTTAATTGCAAGGAAATATGCTAAAATGCAAGCAAGTAACCTAGCACTTAGGTCATTGTCTCTTTCCATACTTGTTTCCATGTTTACTTTTGCCAACATAAAAATTGTGCAGAATTGGGCCAAAATTAAAATTATATTTGTTTCCCCTTACCTGACCGACCCTAAAAAATTGCCCATACCCAAAAAAATTTTATCGCAATTTTACATGTATACAAGATTATTTTTTTTTTATTATTGTTAATTACAAAGAGGCAAACATTTGAGCTGCATCGTGAGAAAACCGGATTTTTGCCTATGCGAAAACAAAGGCGCAGATCAGCTTCGCGGTAACCGCGAAGCTGATCAGCGCCTTTGTTTTCGCTACTCGGATAGTACAATTCCTCTTCTACTTAAATCCGAAATTTCAAGCTTCTAGCTCTTTTCTGAGCTTGTACAGGCCGGTTTGTGTCAGACCTGGTCGGAAACCCCGAAGACCGGTTTTCTCGCGTCGCGGCTCATTTCATGTTGTGTCTGTTATGCTTCCAATGATACACTTCTTGGTAAGTATTATTTCTGCAGTCAAGTTTTAGTTATATTAGAACAACTAAAAACAAATTTCAATCTATATAAAACCTGAGAAAATGAAAATAAAATAATATTCCGACCTACCGACACACACCTGAGAAACAGGGTTGGGTAACTAAAGGTGAAACAAAAATATTTCTAAGGTTGGCATTGTCAACTTTTATTTGATTTTTGGTGTTTAAACAAGTCATCTCATAATCAGTCAGGGACATAACCTAAACAGGTTATAAAAATAATAACTGAATCTAGTTATATAAAAGTTATAAAAGCATTCAAAATTATCTTCCTTTCTTGGTCGTGAGAGTTAACTTTTCTTTGTTTAACTCATTTAACTTATTTTGTAAAAGTTGCAAAAATAACTTAAATAGGTTAAAAGTAATTTTTTTCATGAACTTTAGACCCCCTGCGTAGTACTTTCTAGACCATGCGTAGTAAATTTTATTGGCTGGTCATAAAGTTATGTAACAGATCTTTCATAGAAAATTGTCCACTTGTCCATGAAAATTGTGCTAATGGGTGAATAACTTAAACAAATTCTCTGACTGATAATGGAGCCACTAGAAATTGGAGTTAGTACCAGTAGCAAAAGAAAAAAGATGTAATGTAGCTCATGTGATTTTCAGGGACACTGATTTTTCAGTGGTGTAAACAAATATTTGTAATGCTGAAAGACTTTAGGCATGCTTCCAGTGTCAAAATTGGATTTACCCACTTAGATTAAGTTAGAAGAGAGCTTCTGACATGGGAAAAGATAAACAACAGAGAAAATCCATCGTTTTCTATAGCGATGACAGCCAGACTAAAACGAAAAAATTCTTCAACAAAAAAATTTTCATTTTTTCGAGGTAAGAACGGAGCTCATTTTACGAATCGATATAGTAACACCTAGTCACCACTATATATTATGCTATTAAGGTAAGCACGATCATTCTTAGGTAAGTACAATACAAAGGGAAGTTACTCAAATGTAACACTATAACTGTAGCTGTTTGTTCCATAATAGCATAATGGTTACAAGCGTGGTTACTGAATCAGAAAATGGATTCCGTACATAACTCTTTTTTTCTGCTGGGAGGGTTTGGTACACCCACCATAACTCCGCAACAAACTGAGTAATGTTTTTGCTTTGTTTGCATCGTCTGCTGATACTTGACATAGTGCCAGTTTTATTGCCCACTGGTTGACGAAAGAAAACCTGCTTAACATTTGTTACTGTTGACAAGCATTAATGTTTTATTTAGCATTAGTCTGACTGGTCAGCCGTCAAAATGAAGTATCATACCCAGTGGTTCATTTTGCCGTCTGACTCCAGCACATTATCAAAAAGCCAAGCTGTCAGCCACTTTTGGGTCAGGGATTTTCCTACCTTTTCAAAACAGGGACCCGGGACCAATGATTTGGGGAAAAATAATACGTATATCAGTCAAATTGGGAAAATGGATACAAAACAGAATAGGGGATATTATGCATATTTGGTGTTAATTTGAGGATATTTCTCCAAAAAAAATGTTTTGAGGGTATGATCTACCTATCCACAACAAAAGAACAAGGATTTATTTATCATTTTGGGATTTTTTACCTGAAAATTGGGAAATTTTACACATTTTTTCAATTGGGAAAGGGGCCCGTAATGGGCCCCAAAATCAGCCCAGGAAAATCCCTGTGGGTGAAAGCCATTATTTACAGAATAACAAGTTTTTATGCAAAACAAATGGTGTAAAACAATGTAAAACAAAATAATAAACAAACCTCCATTTGAAAATTCATAAAACATATCCAAATTTTGTTTATTTTGATGATTTTTTAAAAGAATCCTTCAACATGGCTGACATGTTTTTCTTCAAAAAGTCATCTCGAGCGGGGAGACAATTCTAACTGCGAGCTTCTGATTGGCTCTAAGAGAGTACATGACCTCAGCACCCAGCTATCAACCAATCAGATTAGGAATTCCCATAAAATCAATGTCTAAAAACAGCTTGCAGAGATATTAATAGACCTTGGAAAATTTTGATAGTGTTGTAGCCAGACGTCAAAATGATAAATCAGTTATCAAAAATTCATTTTGACGGCTGACCCACCACCTGAGGTGATGATCAGAAATTGATCGACTCAGTATCAGAAGATACCAGACTAATTTAGCATGAACTATCAAATTATTGTTCAAGAATTGGTCCCATTCGAGAAATAGTACCAGGAGGCTACTGTTAGTTTCACAATCAATTTATGAATTTTATAATTTTTGGGAGCTAGACCTGAAGTCTTTTACTTCTTAGACCCATAAACTTACGGTACTCTGTTTACTGTTTACTGTGTCTTCGGAGCACTGTAAGTCATTACTGACTTGTTCTGCTCCACCGATCATCTTCTTTGTACATTCACATTATCCGGTTCCGGGTATAAAAGTCTCAGTAGATTGTTGAAGTATCGAATCCCTTATGAAGCTCATATCAATGAAACCAAACTTCCTACCTGTTTTTCCAGAGACACTGATTTGTCTTTTAGTGACGGTATCTGCAAGGGAAATAAGTTCTGTTGTGCTGAGTTTATTAAGAAGCTTTTTGCATCCATCCCTTTCGTTCTTGCTGAGCATTTCTGATTTATAAATGAAAGTGTAGAAAACAATATTTTTGTGAAATTTTCGCGGTCGAATTGCAAACCGGAAGTTCAAATTGGGTCTGGGGTCTGTTTGTTTAGTAAAAACATGTCGGCGAAATGTGCCACGACCGAATAAAAATTCGGTATGTCGTGGCGCCGTTCGGGTCGTTTCGGCCGTGAGTCGTTTCGGCCTTGAGTCGTTTCGGCCGTGGGTCGTTTCGGCCTGGGTCGTTTCGGCCTGAGTCGATTCGGCCCTGCGTCGTTTCGGCCAATTGAAGTGATTCGTTTCGGCCTGACCTTTTATTCAAGCCTAAAATATACAAGATTTTATGTTATACGAGGCTAGCACACTACGCTTTACAATGCAAAATGCAACTTTAAAATAGCATCACAAATAACTCTAATAGAATTGACATTCAAGCACATAAATTCAGCTGTAACAAAATAGAGTTTTTTCATAAGTTTTTTTAGTTATTATTTTATGGTGTTTTTAATTTAGATTTCTTTTGACTTTAAACCGACTAATTTAATTGAAAAAAACACGCGTTTTCACACTTTAGTTGAGTATATTAATAACCAATCATCATAGATTAGCATTGCTGATTAGAGACACGAGTGTTCACACCTTGACTATCACCCTTATAATTAGATCATCAACAGCTGGGGGCATCACTGAAAAGTTTTTGCGTGCAAATGCCCATGACTTTGTAACTATATGTTTAATTGTACGATCTATCTATCTATCTATCTATCTATCTATCTATCTATCTATCTATCTATCTATCTATCTATCTATCTATCTATCTATCTATCTATCTATCTATCTATCTATCTATCTATCATTCATCAATGCTGAATGGGAACTTTTTTCTGAGACACTAAGAATATGTGAGGCTGGATACTGTCAAATGTCTCACATGCATATATCATGTACCCGTATATATCCTTGAAGATGCATGTACTCAAGGAGATCAATTAATATCTGAGTTATTACGCCATATTCGTTTCCATATACTTTATGACTCAGGACCGAATCGACTCACCCAGAAAATTGGCCGTTTGAAACGACCCATCTACCGAGGCCGAAACGACCCACCCCCAAAATTGGCCGAAACGACCCAGGTCGAAACGACCCAGGCCGAAACGACCCAGGCCAAAACGACTCAGGCCGAAACGACCCGGATTCGAATTTTCGGTAGCCCAAGGGTTTCCCTTTATATAATATAATTTCTCCTATCTTCATATACTGAGTAGATCAATTTCTGATCATCATCTCAGGTGTGGGGTGCTAACTTTTGAATTTAGTCCAATCAATGAAAAGATTCAGAATGTCAGGATCAGGAAATACTATGGTGGGGTATGAACGCCCCAGCCGAGCCGAGCCCGAGCTGCCGAGCCAGGAATTTTACCTCCAATATTTTTCAAAAATAAGTGGACAAATTGAACAAAATATAATTCCGTAATAAAAGCAGACAAAATTTAATCGATTTAAAGAATATTTCTGACATAATTTGCTTAATAACGTTTTCACCCTTATATTGTGTCCGTTTCGGTCTATTTCTGCCCATTCGTTTTTTTTTTCACTTTACCTGTAAAAATTGGTTATCGACAAAACGAGAAAAAAAGTCATTTAAATTTGTAAATATATCAATTTTCCTCAATAATTTGTGATGATTATGATGGATTTAACACATTTAACATTTAGACTCGGCCAAAAAGGTATTCATTTGCTCTAAATGAACTAATTCCCTGAAAATCGATATTTTTGTCAGCTGGATCTTTCATACCTCTGGCGGAGGTAAAAATGAAAATAAAAGCATAATTTCCCAGAAATTAAAGAATATTCAACTGCTGAAGCTTTTATTAAGTGTGTAGAAATTACCAAAAACATTTTTAGTGAAATGCAAATCTTAACTTCGACAAAATACGAATTCAAAATATACAGCTCGGCAGCTCGGGCTCGGCAGCTCGGCTCGGCTGGGGCTTTCATACTCCACCATATATATAGAATTGGGAATATCTTTAATGGTGCAAATGCTTGCGCAGACGACCTTACTGGCCTATATCTACAATGAGTCGCTTGCACAGGGTGCTGAACCAGGCAACTGTGATCAACTGTAGCCCCGGTATTTAAGAAAGGTGAGAAATATTATACAGCTAATTATCTACCGGTGTCGCTTACTTGCGTTTGTTGCAAAGCTCTAGAGAGCATATAATAGTGAGCAACATAAACAAGCACCTGGCCCTTGAAAGCATTCTTACTGACTGTCAACATGGGTTCCGAAGCCAAAGACCTTGCGAAACCCAGTTAGTTCAGCTTTATCATGACTTAGTAATCAGACTCGAGCTGTGAATCGAGGTCACAAGCAAACAGACGTGATTGTCATGGATTTCGCTAGGGCCTTTGACAAGGCCCCACATAAAAGGTTATTATACAAACTTGACTTTTACGGGATTAGAGGATCTACACAAATGTGGATCGACTCGTGGCTCTCTGAGCGCTCTCAAAAAGGGTCATTAGATGGCTGAGCCTCAGATCCAGTTCCGGTTTTATCTGGTGTCCCGTAAGGATCGGTCTTGGGACCGTCCTATTTCTTATTTTCATTAACTTCTTCTGGATAATATCGGGCCATACGAGTGTTCGGCTATTTGCTAATGATTGTGTCTTGTACAGGAATATTTTAAGTCACCATTGGATTGTCAGATTACCTGAATAGCTTGGAAAATGGGAAATGGATTGGCAAATGAAATTCAACGTTAGCAAATGTCATTCAATGAGGTTGACGCAGCTACATACAGTTCAATTACACACTGCATCGGCAAACATTAGAGCAGGTTCTGCTAAATATCCAGGTTTAACTATCACAGACAATCTTGATTGGGGTCAACATATTTCGGAAATTACATGCGATACAACTAAGACTTTGAGCTTTCTTCGGCGTAATTGATCACTGGCGCATAGGCATACTAAGGAAGTTGCATGCAAAACTTTGGTTCGTCCTCAACTTGAATATGTAGCTCCCATTTGGCATCCCTATAATGAAACTTGGACTGCTAAGGTGGAGAAGCAGCAGATGACTGCAGCCAAGTGGACCTGCAGGACATGGAGGACCTCTAGTAGCATCGGTGATAATTATGCTAGACGAACTAAAGTTGCCATCCCTGGAGTCCCGCAGAGAGCGGTCCTCATTAACCTTCTTCTACAAGATACACTTCGGTACAGTGTCTCTTGATAAAGACAAATACCTGACCCCGGCATCCAACCTAAGGCGAACTCGGGCATCGCATGAGTCACAATATACAAGACTATTTGCCTATACTGATGCCCTGAAAAATTCATTTTTACCCAGAACTATTCCGGTTTTGAAGAGTATCCCTTCTTCAGTGGTCTCATCCAAGGCATTGAGGCATTTAAGGCTTCTATTTAATGATATACCAAGACGCATGCAATGTAGTATGCCTCTATAGATCTATATTTTGTTAAATGTTTTAATGGTCCACCCCAAATGTACTTTTCCCCTTGACTAAATTCAACCACCCACCCCATACCTTAGGTGATGATCAGAAATTGTTCAACTCAGTTTCAGAAGATAGATAGATAAAGTGAAGACCCTGATGTCAGATGGGCATAGGACAACTGATGTTATCGAAAGAATGTTTTAGTGACTGTTAATCCGACCAATACTGATATATCTTGACTAAATTCAACCACCCACCCCACACCTGAGGTGATGATAAGGAATTGATCAATTCAGTATCAGGAGATAGATAGATAAAGTGAAGACCCTGATGATGAACATAGGACAACTGGTGTTATCGAAAGAATGTTTTAGTGACTGTTAATCCGACCAATACTGATATATCTGACAGTGATAAATTTGAACTAAACGGTACTAAACTTGCACAGGTCAGTTCTACTACTCACCTTGAAATTAAAAGATTTACAACCCTAAAGAATACTGGAGATTAAAATGTCAAACACAGTATAGCAAAGTCACGGCGAACGGCATAGTATAGCCTTCTAGCTTCCGGGTTACACGGCACCAAGGGATTAGATCCTCAAACTACATCCCACCTGATAAAGATATACGTAGCACCTGTCTATTCTAGGAAAAAATCGTGCGGCTAGGCGTTTGTATATGTAACTAGGAATAATTTAGTATGCTTTTGAGGAAACAAGTAGGCTGACATTCTCAAACAACTCAACTGGGGCCGGTCGGAATCGGCCTCAAGAAAAGGAGGAGCGATAGTCGACTTAAAATGCTAATCAAAGGACTGAAGGTAAAGCCAGAATACCCAGATGGCCTTGTCCCCAAGACAAGGCGTTGAAGAAATCATGTTAACCCTATAACGCGGATCAGCCGAGTTTATTACAGTTTATAACAGTTTTCATCAATATATAATAAATAGAGTTGAGGCTTAACGTCCCAGTCAACAATTTTTCAGTCATGTCGGGACTGAAAAATATAAAAAGATAAATGGAGATAAATAAATAAACATTTTGTTTGCCTTTTGGTACCTTATATTTAGTTTGTATCCGTGCATCTCAATACATTGTTGAGTCACGAACGAATAGTTCAGATTGGCATTGAATGATAAGGATAGGATCCTAATACAAAAACACACATATTCGAAGTATTTTGTCAGCTGTGAAAATGATAATTTTCAGTTGCAGAAAAATACTTGAACTTATGTTTACTCAAAACATTCATCAGGAAAACATGTCCGTGCAATATATACCCCCCCCTTCAACCCCACTTTTAGATAGAAAATCTGGGGTATGCAGGGGTATACCTACATGTATTTTTTTTATTTTTGCTACAAAACATGGATTGTGAGTACTCGTTAGAACCGCCTCGTCGAGGCCCGGGTTCTAACGAGTACCAACCATCAATGTTTTGGAGAAAAATTAAGAAAGACGAGGCGGTTCTAACGAGTACCCAAATTATCAGAAAAATTTCTAATGAAAACTTTTACAACCTAAACATGTCTTTATTTTGTATGGGCACGTTTTCGTAATGTGTCCGATGAGGCGCGTTAAAGAGAATTTTGTTTGTTTGTTTGTTTGACGCTTTACGTCCCAGTCAACAGCAATGGTCATGTCGGGACGTTGTCTCCATTTTATGGGATTTTTACCCAACATTAGGATGTCATGACACTCAACATGTGCTTCATAAATAACCATCTAGCTTAGCCAATAAGGCTTCAACTAAGCCAATAAGGCGTATATGTATGGATGCATTACTAAAACTTGCCCATGCAATATATAGAGATTTTTTTTTTCAGTACCAAAAATTGAAAATTTCACCAGAAAGATGTTGTTATTTTTTCTTATTTTTGCTCAAAACATAGATTGTTGGTACACGTTAGAACCGGTTCTAACGAGTACCCACAATCTATGTTTTGGAGCAAAAATAACTAGGTATACCCTGCGTACCCAAGTTTTACTATATAAAAGTGGGGTTCAAGGGGGTATTCATTGCATGGACATGTTTTCCTGATGGGCTTCAACTAAGCCAATAAGCCTAATATGTATGGATGATTTGACAAAACCGGCTCAGACATGAGCGGTTAACCAGTAATCAGATGGTCGGTCGGTAGATAATAGGCACAAGCAGTCCACCTATTTCTCCAAGGCCCAAATGGGCGGGGGCCCCAAGGAGTTTTACATACACTAGACTGTTGTGTAATAATATATGAAGGAGGGATGTTCAGGGATAAACATTGCACTCACATCTAAGCCGCGAGGCGAGAAAACCGATTTTCGGGGTTTCCGACCAAGTCTGACACAAACCGATCTGAACAAGAACAGAAGATGGTTTCGGATTTAGGAAGTGGAGAAAGTGTATTATCCGAGAAGCAAAAACAAAGGCGCTGATCAGCTTCGCAGTTACTGCGAGGCTGATCTACGCTCTTGTTTTCGCATAGGCAAAAATCCGTTTTTTTTCATGACGCGGCTCATGCTAGTTCAAAGTTTTCATCATGGAAAACTATGTGGGTAGTACAGGAAGTCAACAAGCGGACATCATTTGCTTGCAGGTATGAAAAATAACTCTTTAATTCTGAATTAATCAGCGAAGTAATCATCTTTCCCTTTTATCTATTTAAAGTAAAGACGAACAGTGTAAATGAAACGGATATTGATGAGCTCATTAATGATAAAATATTTGAGCCGTGCCATTAACAAACAACAACAATGTGGTTTTGCACAGGTCCGACACAAACCAGCCTGTGCAGTCACCGAAGATGGTTAGAGGCTGGTTGAAGTCAAGGTTGTACAGTCGAATATTCGTCATGAGGGTTTCCGACAAGGCGGCACAAAAACACCACTAAGAGACGAATAAACATATGCGACATTGAAAGCTGGTATTTGCGCGCATCTTTGTTATTTACATGTCTTCAGACTGAATAAGGTTTTCTTTAGGTACGTCTGTAGCCAATGCTTATATTTAGCAGTGTCCTTCTTAGCATGGACTTTGATCTGATCCTCACAAGAAAACTTGTGTCTGGCATGTACATGACTAGGGATATTTTTTTTTTTTTTTTTTTTTTTTTTTTTTTGGATTCAGTTTTACGTCCCTTTCAAGCTTTTTCACTCATATCGAGACGAATCAATCGGTAGGTGGGGCGAAAACCGGAGTACCCGGGGAAAAACCACCTGACACACCCGCAAGCAGAACATGGCTTGTCTCACATATGAATTCGTGCCCCGTGCGAGGCGCGAACCCACATCGGTGAGATGATCGAATGATCAAGAGCACTGAAGTCAGCGACCTTAACCACTCGGCCACGGGGGCCGCCATGACTAGGGATAGCCTTTCACGCAGGTTCAACAAGAGTTTTGGTTTTTTTATTGATTGTCAGGTATATACATACATGTATAGTCTGTCATTCAGAATCATAATATGCAGCCAACTGGTAAGGTACTGTAAACTAATGGGAAAACGGTTTTTCTCTCGACGCTGTATAATTAAAGATGAACAGAAGCTTTGTACACTAGTACATGTACACAAATGTATGTTGGTACAGCAACAGTTCAGTTGTTAAATAAAGGAATAAGGAGATTGTTTTGTGGTCAATTATAATAATAATAATTATTTTATTTTAATTATATATATGTGTGTTTTCTTGTGTATCACTTTTATTCATGATGCTTTTAGAAGTTCACACATTTGAAATAACTTGTCAAGCGACAGTATTGTAATCATTTGACAAAAACAAATTGAAGGAAAACACATACTAAAATAAATAGATACTAGTAAATAGATAAATAAATAAATAAATAAATGACACCACAAAACCGTCTCCGAGTTGCAAGCTAAATCAACTTACATAGATTTTACAGAGCTCTACAGTGGTACAATGATGTAGTAAAACAGTACAAATCACGTGGTACAATGATGTAGTAAAACAGTGCAAATCACGTGGTACAATAATGTAGTAACACAGTGCAAATCACGTGGTACAATGATGTAGTAAAACAGTGCAAATCACGTGGTACAATGATGTAGTAAAACAGTGCAAATCACGTGGTAAAATGATGTAGTAAAACAGTGCAAATCGCTATATGCTTGTGTATGAAGCGCTCAAATAACGGATATAACACGTTAAGAACTGTGTTCAATTCTCATGGTGGGCTTCATGATCAAACCAAAACCAGGGACTGCAACGCACTTTGTGGTAATGTTTTAGCTTTTGTCAAATTTGACTTGTAAGCAAAACTGTGAATGCTATTTTTAGTGTCTTCCCGGTTCATTATGTTGTCGCATGTCAACAAGTCATGTCGATAATCAGCTAAATTATAGCGCAGTCTGATCAATGCCTTTTAGATAAGGAAAGCGTTCTGTTACTGAATAGATAATATATACCAAGGTTCATGTATGACCTGCAACATAAATGGAAATTATAAAAATATCATAGGACAAAGTGCATATAATTTCAATTTTGTATGAATGCTATCGTCCAATTAAATAATAATAATAATAATAATAATAATAATAATAATAATAATAATAATAATAATAATAATCTCTATATTTTGAGAGGATAGTAACTTGGGTCCTTCTGTGAGTACAGACATTGGTTATACAATGTACATGAAGTTTTTTTTTTTTGTCTTATAGATCTTTGCCTGCTTGTGCCTTTTTACAGACTTTTTTCATATTTTTGCTAGACATGCGACGCTTGTGATGCTATTTTATTTTCTAGCTGTGAGATACCTTTCATTGACTTTTTATTTCGCAAAGTTCGTCTTCCCTTTTTAACGACTTTCTGTAATTTTGTTCGACAAAATATTTTTGGGCCTAGGAATCATACAAAAATTCTCAAATCCTTGACCAAATAAAGAATACTTACGGTGCACTGGGTAACACAAAATACAAACACCATTGCAAATACACATAAATTGACAAAACTAAAACTTTTAACCACATATGTGCCGTACACATAAACATGTGCGCTTTTCACGATGACGCATCTATTTAGTGACATACATTGTCAGAAAGATAACGTGGAACCAAACAAATACTA